>JAVHJO010000006.1:1800000-2138986 GCA_036971675.1 Orbilia ellipsospora
GAGAATCTGGTCTCCACCGTCGCAGTTACAGCACAGACTAGTGTCCTTATTGCCTAGCGAGGCAAGCAACGTGCGAGAGGGTAAGTCGCAGTTAACGCACAGCGCCGAGGGGTACGACAATGAGCTACGATGGAAATCTGTTGGGCAGCCCTGTGTATCGGAGACGTATTTCAATTGGTCAGCTACTAATTCTATTGCAAACGAGAAAATTGGTATAATCATAAGGTATATCAATTGAAACTTACAATTTCGAGCTCCGTCTTCCGGCCGCCTTTCAGCTTCTTTCCAAAATCGTGCTTGGAGGGCGCGCACCCCATCTTCGATCTACAAAAGAGAGATCTAAATGATTTGATTGAGGGCGGTATTTTGACGGAAATGTCTAATGACCCCAAGTCCAGAGACGGGATCGAACCGGAAGGGTATAGTTTGAAAATTGAAATCAAGAAGATAAAATGTGAAAAAGATTTGAGGAAAAAAGAGGCGACGAGCTTTACAGTTAAAGCTTCGAGATGTGAAATGTTATAACGCTAGCATCAACCAGCGTTTGAACGTTCAAGCAACAACGTCGCCGGCAAAGAATAGAGTATACACAAAGCTGGATTGGGATAGCTGAAAAGATGATCCAGGAGTCTCCTTGACGTCAACGGCGACAAGAAGATCTGAGGAATTAGAAGAGATCGAAAGATCGCCCTGGGGAGGGGAGGCGGATCAATGAAGCACTATATACAGAACAACGGACGGCCAAGAATGAATAAGAAGGGAGAATCCGCGACTAGGTTATTTTTGACCCCTAGCTACTATGTACGAGGCCTGAAGGTGGCAATTGAGAGAGAAGAGAGTGAGAGTGAGAGAAATCGTCGTGTGTCATAGAGACATAACGTGGGATGTATATATCTCGCTTCGAATGCGCCCTTGCATATGTAGGCACATAGCTTGAAGGACGGTTGAAATGCGTTACAAGAATGCAAAAGAGAGGGTGGGGGAATTAAGGGCGGAGTCATTCTGGCGATAAAATACTTTTTTATACACGGAGATCCATACAATTATAATATGTACCCTGTCAACTGCGTGCTTGGAGAGGCTGTGAGGTTGGTGGTGAGAAAAGAAAAAAGAGAGACATCAAAACCAAGTGGCACCAGCATGCTGCAATTCTCGACTGACGAGCAGCCAGACTTTCTCCGAGACCCAAAGCCTGCAAAAAATGATGTTATTACTATATCAGGTCGCAATCGGGATCTTCGCTGCCGTACCAGACTACCTCGCTGCAAGACGTACGCACGGCGAGGTCTGGAAACGGCCATCTGGAGCGGATTCAAGCTAGCGACATTGCGCCGCTTGATCGAGCTTAACCTAATTGACTTGAAAAGCCAAGAACTAAGATCAGTCATCAGCGCCGTGGGGTGGCCCTAAAAGATTTTTTTCTGAGTCTCGAGTACCCCAGCTAGCTTTCTGCTTCATTCTAATTAGGCCCGCCAATTGCTAGTGCTGGTTCAATTGGGCTCCGTCTTGTGTTACTTGAGGTTTCTCGCTACAGGGGAGCAAAAAGAAAACATGCAACACCACCTTGCATGCGGAATAAAGTGCTGGCTGGCATTCCATTCCGTTACAAGTTTAAAGTCGCGGGACGGTCTGAAGTCGAATACGAGCTCTATTCAAAGAATCCCCACCTGAGGCAAGGAGGTTAAGGGGGCTCGTTGATCATTACAATCTTTTTATTTATTTCTTTCTTTCTTTCTGTTAGCTGAGTGGAATTCTGCTGCTATCGATCTCCGGTACCTTGCAAGCCTTGCGAAATCCAAGCAAGGGATACAAGCTAGAAGCTCAAAGCTCGCAAAGGGAGTGGCCACGGGTTCGAAATTGATCGACCGTCTGCATTGCTTCAGGCGCCCTAAAACACTCTACTGGCTGGATAAAAGAATTGGTGTTTTATTTTTTTCTTGTCGAATTGATATCCATCCGTCAGGTAACTAAATTAGTGGGTAACGTTGAAGTTGTTTCGGCTTGAAGGTAGTATGGACTATATCGGACCTGAATATAGAAAACGGCCAACGAAAAAATCAAGTCGACGGGTTTGCGTATTCATGCGATGGTTACGAAGCCCCTCGGGCGAAAAAAGGAATAAAGGGAAAAAATATCCTACACCTAGCTGCAGTTATCAGGCCCAAGGCTCTTCAAAATCTGAAACATGGTGTTAATTTTTAAATGTTGCACACAAGATCTACGTAATACGTATTAGAAGACGATTTAATAATTCAAAAGGTGGGAGTATTCTAATTACGACCATACTGTACTAAAGGCTTTCGAGGATCACGATACTATAGCTGTCACTAACAGACCACGCGTATACCGCTTCTAGAATTGCAAGAAACATTCGTATATACGTATGACAAGCTCGTTCCTGGGATTCTGAAACATTAGATTATGGCATTTCAAAGCAACTTCAAAACGAGAAGACTCCTTCGAGACTTCGGAAAGATTCCATTATCAGAATGTAAAAAACTCTGGTGATCAAGTTACTGTAGCGCGACGTCACTTAAGCAAGGGACTGCTTCATGCAACCATGCACATGATTCTTATCAAATCTTAAAGACATCAGATGGTCAAGCCACCAAGTCATCTTGAGCGTCAAAAATAAAAAAAATAAAAATTTCCCTGTGAGTGGCAAATATATTTCAATTGGATTCAAACAATTCAATCGGCAAAAAATGCAGGCCTCGACCAGAGATGTTGTGGAGTCCGGTCTTTTGTCAAATTTAAACGATGCCTTGCTTGCCATTTCCAATTGCTCAATGAGGCTGTGGTGAGGTCGTGCGTCTCTAGTAACAGAGCTCTGAGGTTACTATCAGGTGAAGGCGGGGCCGAGACGCATGTAAACCATGTCCTTGCGTCTCGGTACGTCTTTGCGGTACCAAACGGTCGGTAAATGAGTAAAGCTTAAGAAGGTTAGACTGACAATTATTTCAAGACATAGCTTTTGATCGCCTGTTATCTCCACCCCGCTCTGATCAGATCTATATCCGTCGTAAACACCAAGAGACTTACCCGGATGCAGAAACACTAAGTGGCTTTGCTGGGCTAGTCTCAGCGACGACGCTGAGCGATCGTTTACTATTGGTATATATATTGTTTTCTCGCTTGGCTGCTGAGATTCGTCTCTTGTTCCGCAATTTTGAGACAAAATCCAACAATTTATATGCCAATGTCTGATCGCCAATCTTAGAATCAAAAGGTTTATTAGAAATGCAGAGTCTCTACTCCTAGACTAAGCCTTTTGACTTCTTCCGCGGAATTGTTCAGGCGGAACTCAGGGATCATGTCTCGGGACGAGAGTTACCAAGGAAAAGGTTCCGATTGAAAATCAGGCACCGACAACCGGACCTGTACAGTTGTTGGTGCAACAAGGATATTCTTGGTGAGTCTTTGTAACTTGTACTTTTAGTACTACGCAATCCACGAAATTCTTAGAAATTTAGCTCCCGAGTTAGCTACTTTGGAGATATCCGACCTGCAAGTATCAGCAGATATTCACGCCATGTCTCGCCTTGGACTCGTCAATGTGATACAACGTTTGAATTTTCATGAATTAATATACAACCGAGGCCAACGACTTATCTGTTTCTTAGAACTTTCCGTTCTTGGCCTAGAATGAGAAATATTTATGAAAAACAAGGAAATACGCCCACCAGCTTTGATTCGCATCACGACGGAACCTGCTTAAGATGAAAGTTCTTCAATCTGACGAACTGATCGAAACCGAATTTAGACAGCGTTTGTCCGCGACCCGAGTTCTTCCAACCGGTCCATGCCAAATCCTAAGCAATTTAGATGTTAGTTTACTAGAAAAAAGGGCATTTCTAGGCGAAATTTAGTGTTTAGGTTTTGGGCACTCACCGGACTTGGATAGTCAGCTCTGTTGACGAAGACTGTGCCAGCTTCAACAGACTCTGCTAATTTTTCTCCGGTAGAGATATCCCGAGTCCAGATCGAGGCCGTCAATCCAAGGTCGGAGTCGTTCATCAATTGAACAGCCTCGTCGTCAGAAGTAACCTTTTGAATCGGGATGACCGGACCAAAAGTTTCTTCTTTCATAACCTCTGCGTGTTCAGGAGTTTTCATTAGTAAGAAGAAGAATTAGAGTTAGTAATGGCACTCACGCATTTTATGATCGACATTGACTAAGATTTCAGGCCGGACAAAGGTCTCGCCGAGACTTTCTCCCTCTTTGAAAACATCCGGCGTTAGTGACTTAGCCCCACACTTCAGAGCATCTTCGATATGCTTCCGAATGTTCTGAGCACTCTTAACACTGATGACAGGCCCCAGGTGGCTTGCACCCGAGAAGGGATCCCCCAACTTATAATTTTTTACCACTCCGACAACTTCATCTACAAACTTGTCATAAATATCTTGGTGAACGTAAACTCGCTCGATAGAACAGCAACTCTGGCCACTGTTGAAAACAGCCCCATCAACAATCTCCTCCGCGGCCCATTTGATATCTACGTCAGGGCGAATGTACGCAGGATCGTTGCCTCCCAACTCAAGTCCAACGGGTATAATTCGCTTCGAAGCTGCCTGCTGTGCTG
Organism: Orbilia ellipsospora; assembly: GCA_036971675.1. NCBI lineage: Eukaryota > Fungi > Ascomycota > Orbiliomycetes > Orbiliales > Orbiliaceae > Orbilia > Orbilia ellipsospora. Next base: position 1,804,587 of record JAVHJO010000006.1, read on the forward strand.
CCAAACCGCCAACGACTGAGCCAGTGAACGTAACCGAGCTGATGCCCGAAGTTGATATTAATTTTGACAGAGTATCAGGATTTCCGCAATGGACAACTTGAACAACATTCTTTGGCAAGCCAGCTTCCTCCAAAATTGACAGAAAGGTCTCCGGAACTGTGGGGGTTTGAGGAGATGGTTTCAAGATCAAAGTATTACCGGCTAGCAATGCGGGAACCAAAGAGTTAACGAGGATGAGATACGGATACTACGATTATGATTAGCGATGTGTTCCATTATTTCTAGTCGCATTGCAGCAGGGGTCATACATTCCACGCAAATATAACGAGGACGGTTCCAAGTGGCTCCTTTCGAATATACCTGGTAAATCCAGCTTCCTCGTCTCCGGGAATGTCCTTCAAAGCTTCTGAGGAAACCTTAAGCATGTACCGGCCGCGAATGACGGCGGTTTTGATTTCTTTGGCACAATATTGAATAGGGCGGCCCATCTGCTCTGTGAGATCGCGAGCTAAGCTGTCGGCTTTGGACTCCAGGATGTCCAATGCTTTAGCGACAAGTTTTTGTCGGGCCGCGAGATCGTAAGAAGATTTGAAGCTGGCGAAAGCCGTCTTTGCGGCGTCCACTACCACTGGGATGTCATCTTGTGTGAACTCGTCACGAGTATGAATCGCTTTTTGAGTGATCGGGGAAATCGTGGTAAGAACTGGCTTGCTTGACATGACTGATGTCTGTAACTTTGGCCAACTAGATCTTCAGCCAGAGGAGGTATTGAAGTTATTGGTGCTTGTCGTGGGTCCCTCGACACAAAATTGAAATCAACGGCGTTTGCGGAGGCGAGATGATATTGCAGGATGGTTTTGTAACGATTTAGCTATCAAATACACAATAACAGATGTGGATACTTTATATCAGACGAAAAGTAGCCGTCGTCTAGGCTAGCCCGTATCAATCGGAACCGAAGAGCCCCGCCGGACAAACTCCGTCGAGATTAGCTTTTCTGCGGAGATGCAGCGCCGCTTTTAAGTTTCGCCCCACAATGTGTGCACGGCAAAGGTAAAGAAAAGGCTAAACGTCAGGTGCGATACAATAGCATCGACATGATATGATACTGGAATTCGATGCAATGATGTTCTTGAAGGTACGTTTCAATCTTTTTTTTTTTTTGAAGAACTTCGAACTGGGTGTCTCAAGATGTAGAGTGCGGCGATGTTGATGTGGCTGTGAGGCAGCTGCGGCAGTGTTCGCATAGCGTGGCTGGGCCGCAATATAAAATTGAAACTCATCCCAAAACGCGCCCAACGCCATCGTCCTGCCAACTTTCTAGTTGGCGCGACCTCAACAAGGCGCTCGACCCAGAATTCGCCAAAACACCTTGTGGCATCTGCGTGTATATATCTGTGTATATTAAACACCATTCGGCCAATCGGTTTGATATCTCAGCTCTCAGCCATCTCCCTTTTCCGAGTCACGGACGTTCTGACGCTAGCGGCGCGACTGGCTGCATACCACCTATCAACACACGCAAAAATATACAACAGGCCAAACTACACAAATACCATCTATCTTGAAATGCACCTATAAGGAAGCGAGGAGACGGAAAGTGCCCACCGCCGACAACATCGCTTCCTTGAGTGCCCCATCAATATGGCCAAGGACGTGGAACCTCCAAAATGGAGGATACTCATGCTGGGCCAGTCCGATGGGGACACCTCTGCCCGACCAACCACCCAACAGCTTCGATCAGCGACCGCAGCTGGGAATCTTACCGAAGTATCACACAATACTAGCCTAGACGTACTATGGAGACAGAAACTGGGCCAACTATACATGGAGAAGGCATCTCCAGAAGATTACGCCAAACGTAGGTCCCATACATTTGTCCGGGAATAGTGGTAGAGATTTAGACAAAATTACCACATCGTCGGCAAGCCGCAACTTAGAGTAACATCAAAAAGGCTAACATGGAAATTCTCAGATCCACTTTGGGTTCTCAAGGCCTTGCCTACAAACTATCAATTGTATTCATTCAAATCCCCTACCCCGGAACAGCAGGTCAGCATAAGCCCCTTCTCTTTTCCATCTGATACCATGGGGGGTCTTTTAAGGGCTGTCACTTAATACATTTCAATAAAATAACAGAGCACCAAAAAATTGGCATCCACAGGCCATCTTTTTGGCCTCAAGAGTGGCAATATCAATGTGGTCTTCCAATCACCCGAGGAATTTCTCCCTCACCTCACCTGGCTTTCCAGTGACAGGAGCAAGGCATGCACCTGTCATCATTGCACGAGACCCCAGGAGCCGACCCCTTCTCAAATGTCATTGTCTTCGTACATGATGCTCATGCAGGCGGACTTGAACCCTGCCCTTGGGTTATACCGGTCTGGTGAAATGGTTTGGGCGAACCCCAACGATACATATCCCGTCATTTCCATCGTTGCGAGCAGAAAGATGGGCGGACGAGAACCGATGTATGAACTGGTACCCCTCAAGTCTCCCCGAGTTGTTAGCCGGCCACCTCTCTTGCTTCCACAGAGCAGGCTGCGGCCGTGGCTATCTTATACACCACCTGACCCGCTCCAGGCCTCTATCGCCTCCAGAAAGTACCAGGTCAAATGGGCAGAGATTAACTGGACGGAATGGACACATCAAGATGCAGAGCTACATGACGCTAGCATCATAGCGAGCATTTGCATCGCATGCAACATCGCCGTCACCACGTGTCCAAGCGAAACGGGCGAAAATGTAATACCCTGCCTCTGGCTGGGCGCAGAAAAAATCTGGAGAAATGGAGAAGTCAGAGTCATGACCCCGGAAGTTGAGGGTCAAAAAGGCATGGATGTTCTCGTGATTAAGAATATCGTTAAGGATGCCAAAGAAGTCCTGTTCTTCCAGGGGAATATCTACTGTAAAGTGCTGGGACATATGCCCACGGCACCTTATCCCGACCCCCCACCAACGCCTAGGATGATGGCAGACGTGGCAGCATTACAATGCGGATGGCATCTAAAATACCAAAATGTCCAAATAAATGCAATGGAGATCAAGGGGAGATGGTACCCGACATCCATCCTTCGACCCATTATAAACCCGGCCGCAGCACCTCCGGATAGTGCATACTACGATGTCAGTAGTCTGCTAAACAACAACACCGATATCCCGAACCACAGCGGGGGGTGGCTTGTCAGCACAAAACGAGAAGACCATGTTCTTGGGATCGGCCATCTACCCAGCAATCAACCTGCTGGTTGGATCAACATCGAGGATTGGACGCGACTATACACCGATGATGCTCAACAATGGGCTCTCCTGTCATCGGCTCCTGTACCTGCACCGGTATCCGCTCCTGCTCCTGCTCCTGCCCCAGTAGCTGCACCTGTCGCCCCTCCTGCCCCGGAGCAGCCAGCGAAGCCAGTAAGTCAAAACTTCCATGCAGAAATCTCATTATTTAAAAAACGTTTTCGCCATGACTCCGTACCAACAATTTGGTTCACCGATAACCGTACTGACTGTTGAGACGTCATAAAGGCAAAGAAAGCTGCCACTCGAAAGACAACCACAAAGCGGGTCAGCACAAAAACTAAGCAAGCAGTGACTGCCAATGCACCAGCAGAAGAAACACTTGCCTCAGAAACGAGGCCCCAGCCTCCGGCCCAAGCTTCCGCACCAGCGGATGAACTTCACGCCCACAAACAGCCGACTGAGTTGTATGATGAAGCTCAAGATGATAACCAGGACGATTTTCTACGCCAAATTGAACAAGATGGTGCTGATTTTGAAAAGTCTGTCCAAGAGAGTGATCCTTGGGGTTTCTACTCATAGTTGTTATAGCATAGACAATATAATTACAGCCTATCTTGATAAAATCACAGGGGTTAATCATCGCTCGTAGGGACGGTAATTGGTTGGACAATCCAAAGAGCTTACAGCTGATCCTCACCTCTTTCTCCATACCCCGCAATACGCTAGCCGGGACTCCTTATTTTCGTAGTAGACAAGTACACAAGTATTTGACTTATGAAGTACTTACTTGAGGTAATGTGGGCAGGGAAGGGCAAATTAAATGATCGCCAGGTTTTCGGACTAGTCTCGCCGCTGTGCATTAACTTGATTTTGCCGACATGTATTGTTGCATAGAGTGGAAATAGCTCTTGGACATCTACATCACGCAGGTACTTGTATCTGAAGAGCTGATTATGCAGTCTCTTCTTCCGCAGTGTGTGTTTGCTCGCTGAGGAGATAGGGCCCGTCTGCGATATTTAGTGGCAGCTGTTACCAGCGCCTTCGAGGTTCTGAATATAGGCTAAATAGCAGAAAACGCAACTTTGGGGAGATGGTCCCTATTACGCAAGCTGTGCAGCACAGAAGTCTAGAATGTGAGAAATGGAAGGTTCCTGCGCTTTGACTTTGAGTTTGTGACCCCTTCTCCATAATTTGTGGAGACAAAGCAACACTCAGACAGAACGTTTCGAAGGCTTCGATATTGCTTGTTAGGGCGAGATGGTCTGTGTGTTCAATAAGTGATCAGGAATATACTTGTTCGCCATACCTAGCGCCCCTGAAGTGGCCCGCTTTGTGGCTCCCCCAGACCGTGGAACGCTCACCCAGGGGAACTCCACCCAGGAAAAGAAAAGCGGGAGAAGCACAATCTTCATCAATCAAATCCCCGGGAAGGAAAAAGAAGAAACGGAGATTCTCCGGCTAAATAGGTTAAACTCTAAACTCACGTTGTGAACACACGCTGTCATTGGGCGAATTTTCGCACCAATGAAAGCAATTTAGCCGGCAGCGGTGGATAATCCCGTCCACCCAGATGAAAAACACTATTGAAAAGAATTTAAAAAATGGATTTCGCGCTAGGCTTGTTTGCAAGGGAGGATACGAGGACCGCATGTCATTCGCATGAAGCGTCCGTCATGCCCGCCGTCAGCGAGAGAATTTGATGCGCCACCACTTTGGACCTCCGGCCTCTGCGACGAACGAGCCGAGTGGTCAATGATTTCGAGCGCACACCATCTTTTCAACTTTGCCCAGCTGGAGGAAAGTGGGTCCGAGACAAATACTGACGCTAGAAGCAGGACGGAATATCTCAGGAATTTCTTTCTGCTGCAGCATGGTGTTTGTCACACAAAATGTTGGACAGGCCGCAGATGGTGTTTCTGTTGACAGCTGCTTTTAAAGAACAAGTCATCGTCATGTTCCAGATTATTGTTTTCCATTTGAATTTGTCGTTTATTGTTTTCCTGCCTCTCTGATTGGCGCTAGGTTATTGAAACAGGTACTGCACACTACCACGGATGAAAGTAACGGGTTCGAAAACGCGACCTTGCTTGTGAACGTGGCTGCTCCCTTTCCCTCACCCCACGAATAGTCTGTGTTCGCGCAGATTGCAAATGGGAATTCGTTCGAATGATCCGCTGCATTCAAGGTTTTTGCAGCTAGCTCAAGCAAGCATACCCCGAGTCGAAAAATATTGTGAAAAGGACGTCTTCCCTTGGCATATTCATAGAAGCTCGGATCTCAAACGTAGTGGGTACCATTTGTTCATCCTTCTTTTGCGTCGGTATGAAATCATGACCTTGCCGTTTATCGCAACAGCAGCTTAATCCGTACCACCTATAATTTGCGAGTTTCTCCACACGTCACGGATTATGTATCCACTTGTGACAAAATTTTGCTCCAAAAAGTGGAGCCTGTGAGAAAGGGAGGGGGTGTAAAGCGGGTCCCCTCTTCTTCTTCCTTTTCGTTTCCATTTTTTCATGGGGAAAGAAAGGGCTCTCCAAACGAGCGATCGGATTGCTCTTGCCTCAGGCGACCGAATCGCGGATTTGGACGAGACGTGGGCCGGCCGGCGCGACAACCAATGCTACGGTAACACAGCGCTGACAAGCTGATGATAAAGAAGGGGAGTGGATACGATTGAATCAGAGGCCCTACTTCGGACGTCTTTAGTTTTTTTTGTTTAATTTTTCTGAAATTTTCTGCGACACCGAAAAAGCCAGATGGGAAAAATATACCTATTCCTGCATGGTGAATGTTTCTGTTTCTGATCGTGTAATCGAAGGAATCTGCGACCATCGGCCACCTGATCGGCTGCTGCAGTAATTTGCAATCTTTGGGCGCCGCGCGGAGAATGGTGATGGCTCCGTACCGATGCCAAGGAAAGGGTTCCCCCAAAAGAGATGTCTCCGGGGAGGTCCGAGACACCCCATAACCCCGGGAATATATGGGTACCCCGGAAGACCACCCCGAGATCAACCTCCCAGAGCGTGCAACACAACACAAGAACAAGCAATCCCAGGTGTGTGTGTGTATCTGCAATGGAGAAATAATGGCTTCCAGGCCGACGATATCAATTCTTATAATATCACCACACGGTCTACAAAAAGGACAATCCCTCACCAAACGAGGTTTCGGGTGATAGACCTATGACATGTTTGATATTCCATGGCACGTGTGTAGACATGAGGCATCATCCGATCAAAAGTCACTTCTGGGGAAGAGAGCATGCCAGGATTAACGTAGATCCACATTGGAGTCGACGTATGTGGGGTCTTGCATGTTCCCCACAGAAATCGACTAAACAACTCCACATCTCCACCAAAGGCAGGGCGTCTAATAGTAAGGCAGGAAAGTTCCGTGGTGTCTCCAGCCTTCCAATTGAGTATTCAACTTTACTGGTCGTTCTCTACAGTTGTGAGGAGCGTAGTTGATGCAAATATTCATTTGTACAAAGTTTCTCATTCTTTTGGAAGAATTTTTGATCTATATAACATTTGAGAAGACATTTGAAGAAAAAATATACAAGTCAGAAATGAAGACGATATTCTGGTCCCAATAAAATGAGGGTGCCCAAGAGCGGTCTATAAAAATTACCACTAGGAAATTAAGAAAAGATAAAAGGAAATCGGAGACAGGGATATTCTACACAGGATATTGGGGAAGCTTTTGAAAACAAAAAACCAAAAGACAGACCAAAGGGGACACCAAGAGTAAAAAAGAAAATGAAACCAGATAAAAAAAAATATTTACAAGAATATAATTTGGTAGCAAACCTTGAAACCAGCTTCGAATCCTGCAAAGGATCATGAGAGAAAATGAGGAGGATATGTTAAGCATTGAAAAGGAGCATCAAGCCATAGCCGGAAATGAAGTTAGAAAACTCAAAAAGCCCAGGCACCCAGATGGAAAAAAAAAGTAAAATGAAATAAAAGCAATCGTGAAAACATGACACATGCAAATATTGAACCGTGAAGTAAAGGAGCACCGAGAATGAGAAGACCGACCCTTCGAGATTGTGAAAAAGAACGCCAGATCCGAGAAGCAAAACGAATAAGCTTAGAGTGCCAAACCATGTCCATCACCACACCAGCGGTAAAGCATAAGGACTTCTCTCCGTCTTTGCTTCTGTTCCTCCATATCCTCAGGTAGGCACCTACCACGTACCTGGGCAAGCGCAGAGCGCATAACTTTGCGGAAGTTTCGTTGATATTCAGTGTTTAATGTGACGACACAGACTTCGTGTGCACGCACAATGGTTTCGCAGGCCCCAACAACGGCTTGCGAGGCCTCTCCTTGGAGTTTGTCTGCGATTAAGAGAAGCAAGAAGCTTCCCTGGAGGAGATAGATACCGAAGAAATATGGCATAAAACTTAGATCAGGATCGTATTTTAGGATGTTACCTATGGCTTCGGCAGCGGAAACTGCATGAGCAGTCGCTGAGATGAAGCCAGGCGAAGATATCCATAAATCGTTGTCATCCAACATGCTGATGGGATCCCACTTGCCAGACAGAAGAATGTGCAAAACATGAAGGACGTGTGTGCCGTATGCAATTGCAATTTTCTTTTGTATTTGGTCACTGGAGAGCGGGGAGGATGTCTTATCTGCGACTGGGGCCGGGGCCGGAGGCACAGCCGAATCAGTCAAGGTTTCCCCATTACTGACAGGCAACCGGCCCTCGGCGTTTTCTGGGAGCTGCTCAGCTGTCTGTTGCTGGTTTCTTGTTTCATCTTGTGATTTTTCGGTTTCCGTATCGAGACGATTGTGCTCCCAGTCAGCGAGACTTCGCTCATACATGTCCAATTGAGATTGGATTTCGGCAACTTGGTCTTCCCAGTCAGCTCCAGAGCCCCCAAAGCCTTGGCCGAGCCTTGGATGATTTCTGGCATGATGGAGATCCACGATTTCTCCCAATATGGTCATGAGAGGAAGGAAGAAACCAAAGAGGCTTGGGCCAGTGACCTGTATCGTTGGTCCCGCTTGTCGATTTGCCTGTTGAGGATTTGATGAGACGGATTGTGGAGGTGAAGGATTGGAGGTGTAAATGTTAGGTACCTGATTCAAAGGATTAAACGGGTCACCGATGTCTTGTCCGTTGCCATTTTCGTGGGACCCGTAGAAATCACCGTTTTGCCATTTGGTGTCGTCGATCGGTTGGAGCAGATCAACACATTCAATGTCTCGCAAGGCAAGTGGTCGATTGTAACACAGGGCGAGGTGCCTGTCGACAATGTACAAGAGCCACCAAATCCTCCGCCTCTCCTCTTTTTCTTCTTCTCCCATATTTGAGCGCGCGTTCGGCACCACTCCTTCTTCTTGTTCTAATTCTGGTTGGTCGCTTACTTCCCTGTTTAATCGTAACTCTCGTGCCAGAGCCCATGCCGCGTTCCACCACCGTAAAGATGCGCCTTTGAACTCCGAAGCAGAAATAACTGTAGCTAAATGTATATACGTAAGAACATCATCAACGGTTCCGGCCGCTCCTATAACGCCTTCCCTACCCTGTGGACCTGGTGATGTTAAACCGCCAAGCCCCATACCTGCGTTTTCGTTCTCATGCGATGAGTGGGAGGAGCCGACCGCCACTGAGCCCAGGGGAATATGGACCAACGGTCTCAGAAAACCAATGCACATCTCCAGCAGTTTCTGGCAGATCCGGCCCCGAGCACTGGGAGAAGCCGTAAGGGCTGGAGCATCCGAAGTCTGAGCCGCAATCCAGAGCATCGATGCCAGGAGTGCCGGCGTAGTCAATCGAGGATGTGTCGGATGCAGAACTGACTTCTTCCGCAAGACGTGGCATAGGACATACGGGGACGCCGGCTGGAAGAATGAGAGAATCGGATTCAGGAAGAAGAGATCTAGAAGTTCGCAAGCAAGATGTGTTGGAATTATTTGTTGCAAGTGGGGGAGAATAGGCAAAAGGACGGGGTACCTCAGATGATTTGGATTCGAGTGCATAGGAGTAGGTGGCGATGGCAATGAGAGCCAGCCAGGGGACTGATTGTCCGGAGATTGGCCCAGAAGACCTGCCAGTGGTGAGATGCCTGCACTCGATAGACTCAAACCACCTTGAGGCCCGGCTTGATTGTGGGGGGAGATCATCATGAAATCATGGCCGTAGTTTGGGTTTGACATAGGCTGACCAACATGAGTCTGAAGTTGAGGATGTGGGAGCATTCGAGCACCGCTCATAAGACCGTTTTGTGGCTGGTAATGTGGCATTCTCCCATATGGAACTTGTGCGAAAGAAGAGTCGCCGATCTGTGTCATATGGGTAGGAGAGTCTGGGGTTGGCAAGTGGTGGTGATGCTGCGAGGGCAGTCTGTGGTGGTGGTGTTGCTGTTGCATCTGGCTGGGGGAAAAATCGCTCTGCTCACTTGAAGCTGTGTGAGTGGAAGCTATCGATGACCTGTTTGGTCGAGGGAAGCCCAAATCCGGGCGAGGAGGAGGAGGCAGCTCTGAGAAAGACTCTCGCGATGCTGATGTGGGCATCATTGAAGACGCGGACTCTCCGTTTTCTTCAACAGAGGTACCATTCGTATTTGGGGTTGAGCTAGCGGCGGCAGCGGCAGCGGCAGCAGCCGCTGCTGCTGCATTCTGGATATCTTTTCTTGAGGCCTTGCCTCGCTTCTTGCGTTCTCGATTGTACTTGCAATCGAGATTGAAATCTATGCGTCTCGACCGTTAACATAGGTTGCGTCCAAGACTAGAATATCAATCTGCGAGCTAACAGATTTCAACTTTGGGAAAGACAGCATGCGCAACTTGCGCATGCTCCTTTTTTCACAAGAAAAAACCCATCGCATTCAAATAGATCATCGCAGGCGGGAGAAAATATTATTACTTACCAATACAGTGCTGGCATGGCATTTTGCCGTCGCATCTTGTTCTGAGTTGATTGCACTGATCGCAGGCTCTGCTGATTCTGCGACGGATGGGACCTGTTGTTGGAGAACCGCTGCCGAGGTGGCCCAGGGGTTGAAGGCCACCGGGGCTGGGGGAGCCGTAGGGGTGATGTCGCTTATTCATGATTGATTTGGGGTGATGTGAAAACGAGTACGACGAAAGTCCGTTCGACGATAAAGATTCGATGGTAGACGTATGACTGTTCATTAACGCCGGAGCACCAATATAGCTATGGTGAGGTATGCCTGTGGAGAGCATCTTCAAAAAGAAGCCAGAAGAAAAGGAAGAAGGGCTTTTTGAGATTTGAATTTAGCCAGTCCTTATATAATAAGGATGTCAGTGCAGTGCGGGTCCACGTCGGGGTGGCCTAACTGGCTTGGGTTCGGTCCTGTTTATGTTTGACGAAGTGCCCCGAACAAACCCCAAAAACGAATTGTGGGGAAAAGCCTAAGTGAACGGGGTCAGGATCAAGTGTGTTTGGTGGTGCTGGTAGTGCGAACTGAGCGGAACAACAGCGGAATAAATATCGAAGTCCGCTGATCGAACAATAATTCGAATTCTTTTATTCTTGTGAAAAAGAAAAAAGAAGGAAAGCAAAGTGGATAGTGAAACCAACTTTTTGTTTTTCGGGTTTGGTCAGACGGGACGCTAGAAATACGATTGATCTTGATTGCTGATTAGCAGACCGTAAAGGAAGTAGCAGTACCAGAATTTCCGTCAAATTCCTAATACGAAGTATATATATAAAATGGACGGCGCGGGGTGGGAAAGGCTGGCCTGCGTATTATACAGGTAGATAGGTGTGCGTGGTATTTTAGCGCACCGATGGGCAGACCTGCATATAAGTAATACTCAAACGAGGATTCTGTCCAGGTTTTCGAATTACTCGAACATCAAAGAGATATTGAAAAGAAAAGAAAGAAAAAAACAAAATGGTAAAAACAAGATAAAAAGAAAAGAAGAAGGCGGTGAAGGGAAAAGAAATTAAATAAACGATTGAGACGCCTCAATCTACTGTTGAAGGCAAGAATGATATGGCAAAGACAAGGGAAAAGGATATGGAAGTGTGTGCAAGGGATATACTGAGGGCAACCGAGAGGTGTACTGGAGTGTGCAAACGAAGGAAAAAGCCCGACACACATACCACCTCAATTCTTCTTTCTTGCTTTCTGACCGGACGAGCTAGTCTGCGGACGCGAGAGTCGTTCGTCTTGTCTCCCTCAAGTTCTGCGCAGAAGAAAAATCACCCATGTCAGAGGCACTGGCTGTAAGGTGTGTGTTGACCTGGGGTGCTGGGGCCGGGGGTTGCAGGCCAGGTGGGTCCCACAATAATGTAATGCAGAAAACTCACGCTAGGTCGTTTTCTTGCCGGGCCACACTCGAGCCAGGTCCTGGTAAATCCGTGGGAAGAAGCAAAAGATGCGTCGTAAAAGACAAGAAGAAGCCTATAACACGGAGCTGCTAAGAATGTGGGTCTGGATGCAAAATGTCACTCCCAGACAGACAGACACACTCAGCGCAATGCAGAGAGGAGAGATGGTCGACAGGCGGTGGTGTGCAGCAAGTCTGCAGCAGCGCAAGGTAAACCCGAGTATCCCTTGTGACCCCGCCTCAACAGAAAAGGAAAATCGGCCAGCCCAGTCGCTGTTTCTGCGAGAGTTTTGACCGATGAAAGTGTTGATCTGAATTCAATTTGCAGTCTAGAGATATCGATCTCGAAAGCCTGATTCTTCTTGCTTTTGCGGCTGGCGAATCGAATCAAATCGGCCAAAGGGCAAAAAAAAAAAACTCGAAAGAAAGAGAGAAACGTGATAGGTATAGAATCTGGTCCATCTTTCAGAGTTAGTTCTATCATGTTTTTAGGAGACCCTGAAAACGCATGATGAAGTTCTTCTTGAAAAGAGACGGAGTTTTCCATCAGGCCCCATATCATGATTCTGATATCAAGATGGCCAGCTTTTGCATTGCGCACCAACACACTTTCTCAAATTATGATTCCGGCATCCCTACCCACCAAAAAAATGGATTTCCGATGGCTGGCCTTTCCACCTCTGAAACTTTAGACGTCTCTTGATGGTAGGAGAGAGAGGGAGGGAAAAAAATTCACGGAATCCATCATAGTTTCCGGGAAAACAGAACCGCAAAATACCATTTCTTGGCCAGATTTTCGAGCCGACTTCGCATGTATGTATGAGAGCGTAGGTGGGAAAGCAAGCAAATGTTGGATTTTTGCTCGATCGATCAGAACCCAAAAAAAATAAAATAAAATAAAATAAAATAAAACAACCTTATGACAAAGAAATTTGATAAATGAAATACTCAACTGCTCAATTATTCGGAAAATAGCATCTTCGATCAACTTCTTCGAAGATGTCGTGTTAAAAAAAAAAGGTTACTTACGGGAGCCGTGCAAGAGTTCTCGTTCAAAGTCAAAAGCGTGGACTGAAAGGGCTGTTGAGTATTTTCTTTTCACGATGGCGAAAGGACGAAAGAAATATTCGAAGGGAATTATTTGTCGTAATCGTGATCAGCTCGCAGCGTTACCCTTCCTATTATTTCAAACCTCTAAGAACAGTATGCCTGCGCCTTCCAAAATCCGGTCCTTTCTCCTGGGTTCCAAAAGATAAGATTATTTGGGGTGATCATGAAGTACGGGGAAGGGTCTTCGACGATATACTTATGGAATCCTGGTAGTGGATCCCGCAATAAGGTATCTGCACCAGATGCAGACTTCAGAAGATCCTACCTAGCGATATGTAGCTTCGATACCACCAGCTTGTTCAAACTCTCTCGCCTGTTACGTTCGAACTACCGGGAGAAACTTGACAAGTCCCCGACAAATTAATGGTCCGTTGAGCTTAACAATGGGGTCAGAGCTTTTTCCAGGGTACGTTTCATCAATTTTCCCATGGGAGGCTTTCATCACTCAGGAATAAATTTCGTGGCGGGATAGAATCTACGATAAATATAATTCTGACTAGGTTGTGATGTCTTCGCGGCAGGGCTAACCTCATAATTGAGAAATTCAAACGCTAAAGCATGACGCCTGACCGATATCAAGGAAGTGGAGTACAGTGCAGTCCCCACATACGGATAGCACCGTTTCTGCAAGGTTTCCCACCGAGCAAAAAGAGATGATCCGGAGTTGATAGCTTTCTCTGAGATCTACTCCAGGCCCACAAATCGCCTAACAACCTTTCTCCAATATGCTCGCACTCTGCTCCTGTTCTTTGGCACCCTCCTTCAAACTATTTACCAAAAACTTTCTTGTAACTCTTATCTCATAATATCTTAAATTCCGTTATCCTAATAAAAGGGAATAATCTGACGTTTTCATCGCTTCCCTGTGTCTTAAAATTGGATGAACCGTTCCAAATAATGCCCTGGTAAGCAATCCTTTCAAGGGCCGGCTTCAACGTGTGTCCGGTTATCAAGCCTTGGATTGTATGATTCTTGGAGGGCCCTACATTTCGCTAGTGAAAAACATGCCTGTATCTACGTTTCGATAGACTAGGTTTTTGTCTACAAGGTGGCACCACGAGTCTTTTTTTTTAAACACTTCAGCAAAAAAAAAACAAAACAAAATGAGAGATTCAGAAGAGTGTTTTGCTTTTTAGCCCTTTCATGGACCTCATATTCGGGAACACCAGCTTGCCATCTGAACCTGTCTCCTTGATAAACTAGCGGGGTAACCTGGTGATCTTGTTCATGGAGTATGCTAGCAGATGAAAAATTCTGGCGAAACTGTGGGAAAAGTTGGGGAAATCATGCAGACAGACAAAAGGGAACAAGGGGCAAGTAGAGGAAAAAAGGAAAAAAGCAGGACTAGAGTTCGAATCCAAAGAAGTCGAAGCTACGGCTGCGAGCTCGAAATCACAGTGAAGGATAAGATTGTTTCGGATGTCTTATTGGATGAAATAAGAGTGTCAAATAGGCTTGGTGATTCTTCGAAAGTCATTCCAGAAAGGTTCTTCCGGCCCACTTCTGCAGACCTTTGTACCTAGCCCAGGGTATCTGCCCACCCTGCATAAGCTCAAATTTCGGCTGAGGTAAATACCAAGCAGATAAAATGCAATCCCATCTAATCCGGGTCGGGTCGCGCAACTCCCAAGATCTCTCTTTTTGCGATTGGTTTTTCTATTCGTCTCGATCGAGCGGTATTGAGAACCGCGCAAGAATATTATTTGTTGATTTTGTGGGAGAAAGCCTGGCCATATGCGCCTGCAGCGAATATATGCAGCAATCTGCACCTCCAGCAAATTGTCAATACAAAACGCGCAACACCAAACATTGGACAAGGTGGACTTGGGGAAACGGACCAATCCATGACATTCTTCCCAGCCAGGAGAGCATGAAAATAAAGGTACATGTTACGTCTGGCGGGTTTCCTTGGCCGGTCCAGGAAATGATAGCTAACCTCACCAATTTTCCAGATGAGGATTGCTATACGAGGCACACAGCTATAGCTTCCCAATTATAGCTAGAGAGCTACGAGCTTGGACCGAAATCCAATTGAACATTTTACGGCTCGAGTCCTCCATTGTGCCTCCAGGCCTTCAGACATACGTCTGATCTAAATTGATCTCATGCTCACGAAGAAGTGTGACCACAGTGGAATCAGATCTTGACATCTGAGCGTCGTCACAGCGTTCAATTATAAACCGCCCTGCGCCTGTGCGAAACACTTGGATCGTCACTTTGTTTCCATTTTAATGGCCCTATCGGAAGTGTCCAAAGCCCCTGGTCAGATAAGACATGCAAAGAATCGAGTTTTGTTGGATGAAAAAAAAAACAAGAAGGCTTGAGCTTCGTTTCTCGTTTTCCGTTGCATGCATGGAAGCATTTGTTGGCAAGGATATGCCCGCCAGTCGGCCGTTCAGACAAGGGTTTCAAGGAAACATCGTTAATCCTTTCCCCAAGTGTCTGAAGCCGCAGAGGAGTGAGAAAGGCACTAGCTGGACAGTACCAGCGCCTCAAGTACCAGAGTCGCACGGTGAAATTGAGGGACCATGAGATCAGATTTTATCCGCTTTTCTGCATTCAAATCGGGGAAGTTTCTCCATCTGAATCAAAATATATTTGGTCACATGGATTCCACGGCTCAAAAGTTGGGGGAATGTGTGGAGAGCACCAGCCTTTGGATGGGTAACACTAGAACGACGCGGAGCATCATTGGCGAGATTTAAAACTCACCGAGGGGTTCAGGTACCGGTTCAGCAGCGATCGAAAAGCCTCCCTGTTGCACAGACCTTGTTCCGTCGCCCAAAACCGAACATTTCCAGGACACTGTCCATGGCCACGTCCAGTGTCTACTTGAGTATTCACATGAATGTCGCCATGGCCAGCTGAACCATGGAGGCAAAAAATGTGGGGAATTTCTTAAACCCATCAATGCGTTGCGAATTTAATTCACGGTCTCGCACAGGCCGGCCGGGGCTATGGTGCATTGGACTTCGCTCGAGCGAAAGGCCGTTTCGAACGCTCCGAATCTCCATCACAGCGATCTGCGAGCTCGAGCATTCCTCAAGCTTTTCTGGAAGGGGGATGGAAGTGCACGTGGACCCACAGTCCCCACTCTGACATCGTATTGTCTCCTCCTGATGCTGTGTACATGTGTGCGGGCACCGCATCATCCTGAGAATTACATTTCGTCACAGCGACGAAGTATTGTTTCCACACCGAACGCTCCGGACGCGATTTCGTAATAGTGTCTGGGCGTCTTTCGAGCTTCTGCGGCGCATTCTGGAAGGATTCCAAAAGAGAAGCGGGAAGAAGGCCCGGCCACTCCACTGAGAATTCAACCGTGACTGCAACAGGACGGCGGTTCGGTGTGTCTCATTTCAGCAACCTCCCTTCTGTGGTTGGAAATTATGGCGCCACATTCGCGAATGGCTCGAGTCAACAGAGTTTCGATGCATATTCCAGAACACGGCACGAAGGAACAACGTTTTCCCTAGTTGTTTTCATGACCTTCTTGTCGAAGGTCAGTGCGCATCCAGGCACAACCGGCAGGAAAGGAGGTCTGTCTTGCAAATAATTTCAATCCTGCTTATCGGAATTCCATGGGAAATAGAGAGAAACCAGCTTCACGAGCTGCAACAGCTGCATCCCTCTAATTTCCGAATAGGTAATCACCAGCACTTAAACACTTCAAGTAACCAATGTATATGCGACACGGGTCTGTCAAGGGCTTTTGCATGAGAGATAATTATATTGGGTTGGTCTCGTCCTTGGGTTGAGTGAGCCTGGCTCTAAAAAAATAGCCCCAACGATTGCATTTACAGAGACACACACTCTCTCTCACTCACTCTCACACAGGATAGCTTGCAATCGAAACTTCGGTTCACCCGAGTTCGAACGTTCAGACTAAATTTTAACGAGAAATTGACGCATAGCTCGTTGAATAAATTCGAAGCAGTTGTCAAACTACTGAGTGTTTACGAATCAAGAAAAATCCACGGGTTTTCGTAATGCAGAGAGAGTCAACGAAGTTGAGATGTTTGACGAAGAATACGAATGATGCATCTGAAGCAAACCATCTGAACGCTTCCCGCGAAGAAAAAAAAGAAACGCAAACAGGTACCCAGCAGTGCGATATTTATCGTTCGTCTTATTAACACGCTCTTCTCACCATCGAGCTGGGTGGGTGTCATGATCCGCTGCAATTCAAAATCATTTCGAAGTTGTCTAAAGAACGGACAAAATGGGTGTAGTTGTTTAGATGGTACGCCGAATATCCGGCCGCGGCCACACCACAACCATGCAAGCCGACGGTGACGGGACGTTCGAGTCCAGATTGCTATCAAGCCGACACACTGCTAAACCTGCTAGGAACCTTTTTCAGCCAGCGGTGTTAGAACAGGTAGTTCCATACTGAAATCGAACAGATGCAATGCAAGAACCTAAATTCGTATAAAATTAATTTGTTGAAGGGTTCTTTTTTTTTTTTTTTTTTTTTCCCTTCCTTGGAGATATCGATATACACGAACGGAGAATGTTGTGGTTGGAATAAATTTTTCGATTACGAGCATTTAAATGGATTCTGGCGCTAGCGGTATTCTCGGGCCTGAATTCCTGTACTTCAAATAACCACGTCGATACGCTTGATGTTACCAAATTTCATGACCCTGCTTCCAGGCTATCAGCGAAGGAGACCAGCCCTTGGTCATCTGACTCTCTCAGAGAACTCCTTGCACTCGATCACCAGTGTCAACTGCTCCCGTCATTTTTCTGACCATCCAATCATTTATTTCGTGATTGCTTTTTATGCGAGTGCGCATATCTTGGGCGCGAGCCGTGTTCGCTCGAACACGCTAGCCTCTTCAGCTCTCAAGTTCATGGATGAAGGTTTTTCCGGAGCTGGGATGTAGCAGATCGTAACCGCTTCACTGTCCAATGATATGAGCATTTCGATCCAAGCGACATGATTATTCGCCCGGGGAGAAGAGAGTCTTCCCGGGCTGTCTCAGGATTTCCAAACTCTCGGGAACAACATCGTGTCGAACTCAACCCTTCTAATATTTGCGAATAATTAATTATGACATTTCGAAATAATAGAAAATTTTTATTAATAAATTTGGTGCTTGCAGAGCGGAACACCTTTCCAGACGCGAGTTTGCTGAAAGAAAGCACAAAAAACGCTACCAGGCCGAACTATCTTCCGTATGGTGCCTTACCCCGAGATCCACATTCTGCTGCAAGCACGGGCCTTGAGGGGAGTTGGGTTTACAAGATTGTGGAGACTAGTTCGGATGTTCGAGCGACGCTTGATCGCGCCTTTTATTATATTACTGCAGAGCAAATTAAGTTATTATAACGCATGTATGTTGGTCCGTGCATAACGCATGCTTCTGCGATATCGCTCGGACTGAGACTGGCCTAGGTGCAGCTTTGGAGGAAATTTTTGCTAATTTATCTGACCTTATCGTCCAAAGAGAAGAGGGAAAAAGCAGAGTGAAAAAGAAAAGAGAAGGATACAGCCAAATTGAAACGGTCAACGAGGAAAATAAACACAGATCCGAGCAAAACAATCCGATCTGTTTTTATTTATATTGACAACTATATTGAAACATTTATACTCGGATAAGCGTCTATGAATTCTGATGGCAAGGCATCATGAGTAAGAGAGCGGTTTTTGTGTATTAATAAGCCATCTACCGTTAGCTTTACAGTATGTGGGCTTACACGCAATGAAATTTCCCTGGCTGGTACCGAATGGGCTCCGGAGGATGCTCGAGGCTAACTGTTTTGGTTTTTATTTTACCTCAGAACTTTCTCTGCTAGCGCACCAAAGGCTTTCTGCACAGCTTCGGGTTCTGAAACAAGCCTCTGGCGTCTCTCGATGCAGGTACGGTACATCAATGCTACTTTGACAATCCCTTCATGCTGCTAGTGTACATTCTTCAGATCTAGCTTAAAGTGGATGGCGTTCAACAATTTACAACGAAGGTTTGCATCGATATCTACCATCGAGTAAAATTTGGACACATAAATTATAGGGCAAGGTATTTGCGCCTAAATTAGACAAAACCAACTGTCATCAAATCTAGATTGCCTTTGCATATCGCCTTCATTATCACTATCTTTGAGTCTTACTGTACGCACGCGGAACATCGCAGGTCAAAATAGCCGTCGATATTCTGATATTGGTATGCGCCAATGTGGCCCAGATGGTTGGCATCCACGGAGCGAAGTCTTCGCTGTTGACGCACCGGTGGATTCATGCAGATCTTAGTGCCGAATTCGCTTCGCTGCAACGTAAAATTTAAAGTCTATAAATCCTGAGATATTTCATTTCTGCGTACCAGGAAACCACAAGCCATCCTATCGCCTTGCCGCCTCCCTTGATTGCAAAGCTTTGGGCATCAGACACAAGCTCGTCAACTCGACGTCATGAGACCAGTTGAAACACGCTGGTTCCAGAACAAACTACTCCTGATACTTGCGCTGCGTCGAATTTGATCAATCCAGGTACCAGATGTTGACCACGCTTGCAAAGTCTGGATATTCCTATTTATCCGGTGTGTTATATGCGAACCGTGCATACTATGAACTTTTTGAGATCCATTTCTGTTAGACATCAATTGGATCATGAAGATAGAGTTCGGACATTGCAAAATTTGGCACCATGCTTTTCGTAACTGCTGTTAGAATAATTGATTTGGTTTGAACTACTTGTCTGCTATGGGGAAGAAAGTCGGGCGATCAAGCTAAAGAGCACCCATTAACCTACGCCAATATGTGAAATTTGATATAATGACATTTCCTCCGTTATTCAATAACCCAATCTATGCCTCAGAATAAACTGCTCTAGTGGATCATTAGCTCAACCTTTCGAAATAAACTTCCGTTATCTCGAGAATGTATCGATGTCACATGTGCAAGGTCTAGGATTAACAACATAGATACATTAATATGGTATTTAGATGGAAGCAGCTTCATCGAATGCCGTAATTGATATAGTAAAGGAATACTATAGCACCGTCTAAACCATGATACTAGAGGCGTCGACTGTAACGTAATAATTATCGCCTCTGGCTCGATAAATTTTGATATTAAGGGGAGGCTAGCCTTCAACGGCGGTCGACCAAGGATAGAAATCAGCTAGATACAAAAAAGCGCCTCTTAGGATAGAAGGACTATAGGGTGAAATTTTTCTTCTTCCCAACCCTAGCTCCGAAATTTCGAAATCAGGTTTGACGAAAGTAGAGAAAGAGCCTTGCGCCCACCCATGGGCCGTTTTAATCAATATGTTTTGACAACCATATTTCACATTGTTAGATCGTTTCCTGCTTGTTTTCTGATCACATTTACAGGGTTTTGCCTTGGAACATGTAGATGCATGCTGAAATTTTCATTTTGGGCTCCTCTCCCTGGAGATTCCCATGCAATATTTTCTCAATTAATAATGAACGACACCCTGACAGCTCAGCATCCTCCTTACGTTTACCCCGGTGCTTGTCATCGTGAGCCTCCCGCTTAGCTGCTTGCCTTTAATTTGCATCACCAGCCCATTGGGTTCTCCGAATTCAATTTCTTGCCAAAATGCTTCTAGGGATTATATTGACTCAGTGCCACCAAGCTGACTATCCCTCACTTTTACATACCCTGATCTAGACCTCCAATCCCTCCCCTAGATTTTGAGGCAAATGACGGGCGGCTGCTGTCCGATAGGAATGAAACCATTGACACCTTGATTGCCACCGGCCAAACCCTTACTTTCCACCTTTTCCCAACTTTCTTCGTAGCAAACGTTGGAAACCATGTCTGCATCGAATCCCATGACCTGACCCCTTCGAGGAGACCAGTTGTCGACTATGGCGCCTTGGCTTGCATGATCGGTCTGGATCTTCCTTTATCCGTTCCGGGGTCCTGCCCCACATCTCATGACACCGCTTCCAGTCAAACTATTGGGCTTGTGCCAGGTATCCGAGTTGCTTGAACCGATTTTTGGCTGGGAGGATCACTCAGAGTTGGTTGAGAGGCCAAAAGTTCCCACCTTCATCCTGGCAGGTAAATACTAGTCTGCATAAGCATCGAAATATAGACACGGTAGAGCCAGCTGACCCTCCGCATGTCGAGAACGTGAAGAGATAAGAAAAATGCGGAGAACCTGGTTTTGGATCAACCTTCTCCGCAAAGATGGATATGAAAATTTTGGCGCTCTTCGTCTCATGAGAATGGTCTCATCTTAAACCCTTCCAACTTGGCAAATTCACTTCTCAAGGGTTGAAGTCGACATCTCATGTCAATCCGAAGGCACTTAAGCGAGCTGATGCGGGCTCATGCGGATGCATGTAGATGCGGAATTCTCCTTGAATCGGTGGCAAATGACTTGATCATGCTCGTCTGCCGTGATAGATCAAATGACTTGAAGCCGCTCACTGGTTTTTTTTTTTTGAGAAATCTTTTCTTCGCTGAAACTGTTTACCTTGTTTCTGGCTCTCGATTACTTAGGTTTTTCCGATGCTGACTGTGCATTGGAATATTTATCTCTCGTCGGAAGCCAAGATGCCGTAGAGAGAGATACCAAAGAGCCGAAAAAAATATGCGATGAATAGAAGTTATGCAGTCCGTGCCGTCCGATGCAAGACTGGTCTGTAAGCTAAACCTGGGAAATGTTATTTGCTTTTGTGGAGCAATAGCTTGGAGCAATTGGGGCCAAGGTTCAGCTTGCTTGCATGCGCTTATGATTTCCTGCCCCAGAGGTCTGATTTATCGGCTGAATATCTATCCATCATCTCTTTCCTCAGAAACTCGCTTTCATCTAGAGCCAAGTCCCATCTATCATTATGATTTCAGTAATGACGGCCTTTGAGCAATTCGTAACTGGGTTCAACTTTCGAGCGTTTAATTTATTCTAACTGCACTCCTGGGCGTTAAATACAACGAGGCTAAATATCAACTCCCATTAGGATGATATCTTTCGGGAAACTTCTGGGTCGCCTCTGCCCTTATGGGATGCCAAATATCTTCAGCTATTAAGCTACATGTACATGAGCATATTTTGATATTGAGCTTCATATCCAACACTTAGACTTGTTGCATATTTTGTGTTGTCGTTATCTCTAGTAATTGTTACCTATAGAAAGTATTGTGCAAGATCGTGATTGAACCTAGCATGAGCTAGCGAAACCATAATTGATGCCACTGAATGTATATATGTAGTCAATATCATCTCACTTGTTGTGGGACAGAAGTAGACACTCTAGCTGATGGGTTCCTTATTGATTAAAAAAATACTGATATGCTGCTAATAACACCTTAAAGTAGATATTCTCATTTGGTCTCAAGGCAACCTGGAAATTGGACCACTCTCACTAGATTTGAGAAACTAGAACAGGATAACTCTTTTGAAAATTAAAAATTACTCATGTAATGAATTAAATATATCAGTAACACAAATCACTGTTATTTGAAAGAAAGACATATTGAGAATTTCGCAAATATTCTTGGTTTGAAGCTCCGTTCAAGTGAATTGATTTTATCGCTCCGTGATATTTCCGAGAAAGAACAAAATATCGTTACGCAGAAATCTTCTTCAGAAGCTCTCTAATAACTCCTCGAGCTTGTGCTTCAGGTCCGAGACTCCCATCCTGGACTCTTTTTCGCATGTCAACTGAAGGATCGTGGATTTGAGCGTCGGAATGATATTGGTGCTGATAGAAGAACTGTATTCAAGAACGAAGTCTTTTGGAAATGGGTCTTCTGAGCGGGGATCCTCCCTAAGCTTGCCTATTTCGATATGTCGCTGTACATTTGTTTTAAAGGGCTGAAGCAATTCGAAGAAAATAACCCCTAAGGCATAAGCATCTCCAAGATGAAGGTCACTAGTTTGTTTATTAGCTGAAGTACGCCGGAGCCTTTTGGCTCTCGAGGCCTTTTCAGACCATGGCGGTGGCCTATCCGAGATACGCGTTAGAAGTTAAAGATAATTTATGATCTCGACTTGAACCTACATGTAAAAGGCTGTACCAACGGCAATAGATTTTTCCAGCAAATTTTTGGTATGTTTATTCTCGTTGGTCTGTTCGAATATACGTCGTATGTCCGCAGTCAACCCAAAATCCCCGATTTTAGGTGTAACAGAGCACAACTCGCCGGGTAGACAACCGCCATTCTCTGGACATTTCTGTCTACGTTGATGACACTTGCACCCTGATACGATCACGCTTCCCTGTTGTCCGCTAATCTTTCCATTCTCGACCTTGAGGAAGATATTGGCAGGTTTGAGATCGCGATGGATCAAATGATAGTGGTGCATGTATTCTACACCATCGACGATTCTGAGCATTAGTTCGACGGCTATCCTAGGATGGAAATTATATTCAATGCCAAGATCTTTGAAAGGGGTGTTGCTATCAGTTGGTGTTTTGATAAAATCGTCAAGTGATAGAGAATATTTCGCCATTTGAATGGACAATATATGAACTCGTGTTTCTTGTTCCATCAAGGGCAAGCCGAGTTGTAAGGTAGATCGAGGTACTATCTCCAACTCTGAGCTGCTCTCGCTATTAAACGACAAATTCGAAGAGGTTTCGAAAAAGTTGATTCCGGATATGGAAGTTTTCGGTCTTCGAGCGTTCGAAAGACTGAGAGATAGCATATTTGAGGCCAACAGTGACGATGTCGATCCTAAATTGATTGAGTCAAAGGAATCTTGGCTGTGAGATATTTTTGCACCATGTTCTTCATCCTCAGAGTCATCGGATCGTTGACTAGTCGAGTCTTCGTCATCTTCGTCGTCTGTGTCATCGAAACTGAGTTGGCTATCCTCAGTGTATTCACTCAGTCCCTCTGGGCAGATTCGGGTTTTGATCTCTTCGAATTCTTCTTGGCTCATTCTCTCCATCCATGAACTATAATATCGAACGATATTAGGATGGTCGAGCTTTGCTAAAATTCTGACTTCATGGTGCAGTCCAGCGAAAGCCTTCTCTCGGTGACCTTCGTCCACAATTTTTGCGGCTTTCAAAAACTGCTCAGTAATGATTATCTTCTTGATTGCATATACTTCTTCATCGAGAAGGTTTTTGCATGCCCAAACACTGCCAAAACCGCCTTTGCCTAAGCACTCGACTTCTTCCCATTTTGGGCCAAATATAGCAGAGGTGCTCACACCCTGGACTTCTGTAGCCTCCAAACCCATTCTAGGTATTTGAAGTTGGAGTCCTCGAGGCGCCCCCAGTCGTAGGCCGGAAGCGCCTACAATAACAATAACGCGCGGTTAGAATACACACATCAGCGAATATGGAACTACAATGACCACGTACCAGTTTCTAGAGCATTTGACTCGGTTGACTCGGCCGAAACTGCTTGAACGAGAGATGCCATATACCCTCTGACGGCATTTCGGTGACCTTCATAAGCCTTGCCCCCGAACTCCAACACCTTGGGATCCAAGGCGCCAAACTCTGCCATCTTTTTGAGGGACTTATCCACAATGCGCTGTTTCTCTTCAGGCGTATAACTATTATATTCCGGTCTCTTCAGATGCTCGCGAATTTGATGTTCGGTAGAAGTGGCTTGGAGAAGCATTCTGAGGTCGAACTGCTGTCCGTCTCTCGGGACGGAGGGCAAAATGGATGGTCCAATATGGCTAACATCCTGTAAGCCATCGGGCTCCGAATTTTTCTCTGGTGACTCGATACCACCACTAGAGTTCTCATCAGAAGAACCAGCCTCTGATCCGACGCCCTCCTTCTCATCATTGTCTTCTTCTGACATAGTGGTAAACAAAGTGTTTGTAATATTGGAGGCCATCCCAGCTAGATTTCTGAAGAAATTTGAGGATAGAAAGATGGAAGCGGAGGAGAATAAGGAGCGAAAATACGCATCTACAGAATACGGAACATGAATAGAGCCAGCCGGTGGCTAAACGGTAGGGACTTTCCAATCTTGTGCTGAAGATAGGAAGGTTGTTTTTGTGTTGTATGCTCAAAATGCAACAGATGACCTCGGTGCATCCAAGATGGGTGAACGAAGATGCAAATTCGAATGCGTAGTTAATTAAAAGTATCGAGGAAGGATGAAAGAAGAAGGTGCAAGAGGGTATGAAAAAAAGTGATCACACAAAGTACATATACCCAGGACAACGCGGAAAAGCTAAGAGGACATTTAAGGATTAAAGCCGGGTGAAGCGTTCTCGCGAAGCTGCTATTGCAATAACGATGTCTTTGGGACTTTGATGCTGCAAAGTTGACAATGTTACCAAGCCTGTAGCAGCTGCAACACATGTCCCTCAAGGAAAGCCAGAAAATTACATAGATTGAGACAAATGTTATGAAATTGAAGTACTAAACAAAAGAGAAGGAAGAAGGTGTTTTGTGGACGAGATTTAAGAGATATGTATTGAAATATATTTGAGTGAGATGTGGCCACGATCGAAGTTGTCAGTTGATGCTGGGCGGCCCAAATCAATTGATCAATTGACCAAATTGGAAGCCATGTTTGATTTGCGAAAGGCCCAAATCTAAGGAATGAGAATAGTGCGAATCGCTGAGTTTATAATCACACTCTCGATCACATATGTAACTAGCTCAGGTATTCTTGTATCGCGGCTGTTGACCATTTACATGTCGTTATCATACGCGTAGTTGCTACTGTGTACACAATGGGTAAAGTTCCGGGTCTGGTGAAGGATCAGTCGCGTGGACATAATCTCTCGCTTATGTTTCGAAGCGAGTGGAAAAGAGTCGAACACTTTGCTGGCGTTGAGCATAAGGTTCTGCGATATTCTATGCGAGCTTCGAACTAATAGCAAGTAAATCACGCGCGTTCACGGTCCTCGGTTTTATAGATTCGAAAAGATTTTTTGCATTGTTATCGATTCTGGAAATGATAAGAATTCTTTTACTAATGGAAATCATTGGGACGTTTGAAGTGTCTATGACAATAGAATACACCCACTCGCCAAATCAACTAAAACACCCCGGGATAATTATGGAAGGACAAAATTTCCTATGGCAACTTTTGCTAGTAAAGATTCGAGAGAGCCCAAATGCAACATATATTCATTTGGGGGTCATCTACATCATATAGTATTCCTCATGAGAGAGTGTCGGTCGTTGAACTTAATGTACTAGTTGATGAATTTGGGTTTGACAGTCGAGATCTCGAAGACTGAAAAGATGAGCGCCCATTATTCGGTTTCCTACCTCTGACAAAGTAACTAAAGAAGGATTTGAGGTTAGTAGGTCAGATGAATTCTCACTAGCTGAGGGAACTTACAATTTAAAATATCCATGGAAACTTTTATTGTTGAGGTCATTCCGACATAAAGCTATGAATGCCTCAACCTCGTCGGGCTGCAATTGGATTATCAAGTTAGCGAGTATCATGTTAGTTAGCGATAAACGACTACTCACTTTCCATCCGAGTACCCGCGTAAAAATAGCGAGAGACAAGGCCTGGAGGCCGTCTGACAGAGCTGCCTTTAAAAACCTCCCATTCTCCTTTTGCCCTCGGTTCGAAGGCCAATTTCCTAATGGGCACTTGACTACTTCTTCAACAACATCAACAAATCCGGCTTCCTCAAACCATCCTTTGAGTTTCTCAGCTATATCTATCGGTCGCCCGCATTTTTGCGCAGCGTCAACATATAGCTTCTCCCATTTTTTCCAATTACAATCCTCAGGAATAGAGCCATCATCGCAGTAGGCGTGAGTCAAGACTTCTTGTGACTCGATCCAGCCTCCTGGCGAGAGATTGCTAGGAAAATATTAGAAAAATGATACCAGGCTAGTATCAACTAGAAGGGGACTTACTTGTATGCTTGTTTTATCAAAGCTGGCCAGTCCTATGAGTTTTCGATAGACAGAACTTTAGCAGTCATTCGATGATCATTTGCAAATTAGGTGGATTTAGTGAAACTTACAGATATACTACCCAGCATCATACGCATATGGATATAGTCAAAATGTGAAGTGAAATTCCATGTTTCAGCTATCAATCATGTTAGATTATCTTTCGTGAATCCCGTTGCAGGTTGTAGTTTAGATAAACCTACTAAGGTCATCGATCTCAAAAGTGACATTTTCCGGGACCCATTCCGGCTGTATCGGGCTCAAATCGATCCCCCGAATCTGAAGATTTTCGACGTTCAGAAAATAACACCCTCTATAATGGGAAGGATTGCTTAGTCCAAGAACGAACCTTAGCAAGAGGATATTCATCAGCTAGGTCGATTGCCCATATCCCTATTCCATTTCGAGAACATCAGTTAGCGATTCGAAGAATGCTTCTCATTCTACTTGAAGTATATCTTCTTACCTGTTCCGGTTCCTACATCCAATACTCTTTGGAACCGAGGGTTTGGAATTGTATGCAAATCCCCGCCCATCAATAATCTGAAAAGATGGTGCTGAAGATCTAGTCTTTCGCTCTCTTTTTCGTCATTAGGGTACATATATGAACCATCCTCCCCAAAACTAATACCATTTTGTTGCCGTTAGAAATCCAAGGTTCGTTTTGTTGCAGATAGTGAAAACTCACCCGTGATAACGTCTACCATTTTCGTAAGTATAGTCGGTCACAGATGAAGTCAAAGACCAGCCGGTGAAGCTAAAGCTCATTGAGAGAAAATAGAACGTTAGCGGGGAGGTCACCCGGAAAATTCAATCCGGTTGCGTTGTTGGTGGGTCCAGCCTAGTTTGGCAATTCCGGCCCAATAGCAAATGGAATATTTTCGTCTGCAACCGAAAAGTGCGCGAAGGGACACAAAGAAATTACGCAAGATTGACGAACCTTTCAGAATCATCATCCGAAGACGTAGGAGCCGGCTGAGAGAACGCCACAAGCAATCGTCAGTTGGGTTATATCGATAGTCGACTCACAATGAAAAGGCTAAAATCGATGGTCAAAGCAACCTCATCTTCTGGCCCCTATCCCGAGCGATAGGGTAGCGGCTGCACACAAAAGAGCCGGTCCCCCACCATTGGACAAAATACGAATCAGTCTCCGAGACAAATCAGAAAAAGACTTACGTCTGCTTCTATGAGATCTGAAATTCTGAGTCCTCGGCTCATATTTGATGAATAAAAAAGTAACGGGAGAAGGTTAGAGTCCCGGCCGGCGTTAGATACACAAGGGAGCTGTTGTGTTTTTGTCGGAGAACCACAGCGCTGGGTCGGGACTTGAATTGTGATGAAATGGCGAAATCTGGATTGTTCGGCGATTTTAGGACCCGATAGACTGGTCACGCCAACTGATGCTCAGATCCTGGATTTCAGACCCGAGCAATGAGACCTGATGAGTAAACGAGGCTCCAGGTCGATACTAAAAACGGTGTTTCGATCGCTTTGGCTTACGAGAAGGATATATCGTCTTCCGGCCTTGAGAGAGAGAAATGGTACTCGGGTATGCAAAGGGGACGTTTAGGTAGAAAGGGCTTCTTTTTCTACTATTCGCCAGAAGGGGAACTCATCGACTGGGCACTGGCTTTGGACTTATAAGACCAGCAGAGCAACATTAGGGTTGCTTTTTTCCCGGTCCCAGCAGCCTGCGAGATTTCCTCAAGGATATGATAGAATCTGGAACAATCCAGGTGTGGCTGTTGGAAAAACGGACCAAGAATTTGGTCTTGGGGACCGAGATTATGAGAGGCACCAGGCTTTATCAGCTTAGCGCTGGCGTAATCGAGTGAGCTCGAAGAGCTAATGGAGCAGCGCTTGCACATTTAAACCCAATATTTTGAATATATTACTCAAGTGGTTCGACGCCCCATCTTGAAAACCAAAACATTGTGGAGTAGGATAGGTGTCAATAGTGGAGGCTTGCCAACCTAGACGTTATCAGGTCTGGTTGATGCAACCTGCCCACAAAAGGGTCTCAGGGACGAGCAGCGATCGAACCGGACTGCTGGTTTCGGATTCAGAGGTTTTCAGCCTCGCATATGCTCAGAATCCGGTTGCTCGGACCTAGATCTAGATATTTTGGCTCTTGATTGGAAAGATCTCTCTAAAGATCTTTGGAAGGCCTTAAGGGAAAGAAGGGTTCTCCCGCACCAGGCTACCTCCCCTCCGACCAGCTCGATGCCGAACCTCATCCCGGATATCACGGGTCAAGTCGAAGTTGCCTGACACTGGCGCATTCATTCCGCTTGGGATATGTGTTGTGGCTTCGGGGAGATGCTTTATACAGAGCCGGGGCCTATTTGAAAGGTATCGTAAAGTTGGTTCGAGAACCTTATTTATACAAATTTGAGAAATTCAACCTTCAAATTCTCATTATTTTCAATTTTGACGTGCTGTTTAGTCTCGAGGTTGTCCGTGCGCGGAATCGCGAAAGTGGGGCTTGTCCAAGTATTTGTAACAACAATCGTTTTTATCTACTTTGCGATTTACGAAAGCTGCGGTATCAACGGCTATCTCGGTATTGATTCATTCTAATAGCGAATATGAGGACTTCCTTGTAGCAAATAGCTGAGCATAAGGCTATTCTTATTTCTTAAGAGCATAGCGAAGAACTATATTGGTAGAATAGTCTATTAAGTTACAAATCTTTGTCTCACGAATTCACTTAGCTGGCCAGGTGTCGCACTGCGACATTGTCTAATCAATAGCAACCCACTCCTACATCAGCACTAATAGCGACGCAATAAACCGAAAATACTAAAAGGTGTTCCTAATTACATGATTCCTCGATCAATCCTGAATCTAGAGCCGCCGGAACCAAACCCCGCCGTGAAACTGCATGAATTTTCGCGATCATATGTCTTTTATTAGACAATAGTATCGGCTTTTAATATTTCCTGCCTCTACAGCTGGGACCCGGTCTGGACCCTGTTGTTCTTCTAATATTAAATTTAACTCCGAGATGTATTATGACGCAGCTAGGTTCTAGCCAAGGCACTAGGAAGACTGGATAGAAATTTATAGGTTCCGAAACTTATGCCACAATTCTACCTCAATGCAAAGAAGACGAATTTTGAGAATACAAAATAGCCAAAGCTAGAAGAAGAAAAGAGAGAGAGGAGAGAGAGAAAAGAGAAGAAAAGACGACTCATACGTACCTTCGAGAGGGTTTGGTTTCGAGACCAACTCATAACATAACAATCTGGTAACGAGGCCTTCAGAGTGTGAGACCGATATTGGGATGGATACAAAGCTCATAGTCTAGGGAAGGTCTAAATCGAGGCACTGAGCTACGTGGAATCGGCTAGATCACTGTATACTGCCTTGTCGGCGACATATTTCACTTGCTCGGGTATCACCAGATCGGATTAAAGCACAGCATATACATTACACAGCGACGCAATTTGATCTGCCCGAGTAAATGAGAAATATATTTGGTTGGTTAAACCTATAACGGGAACTAGCATATAGATTGCTTGCATATTGATAACCCTGTCTAGTCGATTGTCTGCCGATGTCCACTCCGGGGCATCATATGTTACGGCCTCGTTTTTGTCGGTCTCAGCGCGGTGCACAGGTTTGAGGAATTTTCGGATGGCCGATATGGATACGATTTTAGTCATCCCGTCCGTATTATTGTAGGGCCAAATCGATTTTATCTATCAGAGGCGGAAGCCCGATCGATGAGCGTGGGAGGGACACGCCTTCTACCCGGCTTCTAGAATTTGAGCTGTTGATCGGAGATGATTGTTACTTTGAATAAAGGGCTCGGTCTATGGTGTCACAAAGTATATCACGCGGGAGGGTGATTGCTTTTAGAATGGCAATCTTAGAGTGATATAACATATAACACGGAGTTGGAATGGAACTGAAGTGATGGGTCTGTAAACATATCTAAGATCGCTGTAAGCTGCTGTAATAGCTATGATGGATATAATGCATTTCAAAACATTTGCCTTATGTAAAATAAACGGGAGCTCCAATGCATCCGGAGTTTTGCTTTGGCAATTTTGTTCTCATAGATGATGCTGGGCGCCTGAGTATGGGCTTATACCTCGAGCTCCCATGTAGATTAATAGATATAAAACCGGGAAAGAACTATCCGTCAGGGCGGTTTGCTATCCCATCTGTGTGACCAAGAAGCATCCAGATGATGTACCTTGAAACATGTCATGCCAAAAGGAACTGCGGAGTAACGTCTCAATCCGGCACAGCATATCCAAATTCGCGATTTTCCTAGGTTACGCAGATTGAATGAGAACCACATTACACGGCAAGCCGTTTTTCTGGAGGATTTACGGCTGTGAAGAAACCGATCTGTCGCTGATGGAATGATAGTAACTGATAGTGCACCGACGGGGAGTGGGACGCCCGTGATATAACCTAGGGACCTGCAGTTGTCAACTTGTATATTCGTATCAACCGAGGTCCGATCTGAACAACAATCAAGCAAGTTATAGTCGAGACATTCCGATCGGATATGATAACAAGTGTGGGCTGTTCTTGGGTATATAATATGAAAGAGATGGCTTCTAGTCAAAAGAAGAGGTAGCTCTGATATTGACGTCGAGGCGCGTGCTTTGACGTCCCTTCATAGCGTGTTGGTTTTGGTGGGTGTTACCGGCTCGGAACACGCAGCCTCAGCTCCCGAAGTACTTCCCGGAAAAAAGAAGCATCACCCGCCGGTCATTCCTTGTGCATATTTCCAAGCCAAGACGACCCTCACAAGTTATACGGTAATATTAACGGTACCATACTTGTATTATTATATTACCTCGACTGCTGTGCCTTTGGGGTCGGTTCCAAGGACTCACGCTCCCCCCCTTTCTAGCGCCTACCCGCTAACACATGTGCCTGGAGATCCTGATGCAGACTTATCGATATCTGCCCTTTCTTTTTGACGGCAGATCAAAGAAATCCCACGCAGAGGTCTGGACAGGAAATTTGTTATCAATCGTCCCGATCTTTCTCCAAGTGGCAGGAGAGACATCAACCCGGTCCGATAGAGATCAATCACACACCACGCCAGTTCGGCGATAGAGAGTCCGGTACCTCTCCGCAGCCGTGTCCCGACGGCATACAAAACCGCAGGGCAAGTTGGAACGAAAGAGACTACAGGAAGGAAGGACGAAAAATCCATGAGGGAAGACGAGCAAAAGCGTCAAGAAGCCGATGCTGCCGTAAAGCCGAGACAATTTCCCAAAAATCAAAGTGCGAGCCGAATCGGCCCAACAGCGCTTCGTTTAGCCTTTCCCCCCAGCAATTTCTTCTAATTGTTCTTATTTTTCCTTCCTCCAGAAGGCTAAGAGTAGAGAAGAGCACCTTTACGAGAAGAGGAGAGGGACAAGAGCGAAGAAGGATACATACTTCTAGCCGGGTTTGGATACACGGGACCCGCTGCTGGCACCCACCCGATTCTTAGCCGTCTAATAAGAAAGTAAGGAATCTTTTTTTTTTAAAGGATAAGAATAAGAATTGAAGAGAAAGAATATTTCTTATGCGCAGGACTGACCGCCGCTAAATACCCCTTCAACCCAGCTCGCCGGTTAGTTTCGTCCATTCGTCGTTCGTTCCTATTCCTTCCTCATCCCATCCCGAGCCATTCAAACAAACTCCGAGCAGCGGATTGGCTGCTGTTTCCAAACTTCGTTCGGCATTCCGCCACGGTTTCCGGCCGGCGCAAAACAAATAACCAAAAAAATTACAACTTGAACATTCTGAAGAATCAAAAATCTCGCCGTAGAAAAGTCAGCTTGAATTCGGGCTCGACAACGAAACCCTTCTGGGAGGACTCGGGCTCTTTGATTGGATAGTTATCGCGCATGTTGGTTGGCTTGAAATCTTTCCGGGGGTCGTCGTCGCCGTCGAAGAAGCGCCAATTTTGAACTTTTTCAATCCATCGTTTTCAATCCATCGATTTCAATCATCACCCCCAGAATTCCTCGGGGTTTGCGACGTCTCTCATTCTAGTGCTTCTCTCACGACCTGCTACCCCTTACCCCTCTCACAAAAGTCCCGGCGCACCCTCTAAAGTCAGACGATGGAGAAGACCGGGGCGGTCAAAATGCGAAGCTCTATTGCTTGCGCGCGATGTCGAAAATCTAAGGTCAAATGTCTCAACAACGGCGTGAACACTCCTTGTCGGGCTTGCGAGGCTACAGGCCGCGAGTGTACATATCCGCCTCCTGCGGTACCTGGTAATACCGAATTCTTTAAGTTTATTGCTTTCTCGAAGATCACGCGAAGGGCTGACGGTTTGTCTGCGAAATCACGTAGGAAGCATCTCGCAGACTCACACTAGCGCCGCTTCAGCAACAGGCGCATACTCATCTCCCTCGAATCTATCGCATCACGGCACCGTCAATGGCTCGCATTCGATTGCAGGCTTGGGTGTGTCGGGACAAGAGGTATGATTTCTATATTCTCGGAATCCCATCAGTTCGCGTGTGTTTATTGTGCACACACGGATACGAATATCTACCAGCCGACTCGCTCGTTCTGACTACTCGCTAACATGCTAATTCATTCACTGTAGCTCAAGGCGAGATCTCGGCCTAAAAAACCTATCACTGGACCTCAAAGTCAATATTCGGCCGGCGTGACAGCGGCCCTACCGCGGGATGGATCTCAAAGACCCCTCTCGGAAGCATTGGACTCAAACATCCTAACCCCCACTATCTGGTCTGGCATTGTGAGTAGAAATTACCTCAGCATGCGCACTACAAATGAGATGGTATCTTTTTTTTAACATCTCCGCAATTCAATAGTACGATCTTCTCACGATGCACTACCCGCATCTCCCAATTCTCGTAAGAACCCGGCTACTACTCTCGCTGGTATGATGTAGACTAACGCCGCATAGCATCGACCAACATTCCTACGGCCCTTAACAGAAGCTCAGACCGACACGGAAGCCGCTCATATAGCCACCCCTCCCGCCAACAGCACCTCGGCGACGCCTCCTCCATCACCCTCACCTCTGGTACTTCTTGCTGTGCTCACACTCACTGCACGTTTTTCGAATCAATTGATAAAGCACCACAACACGACCGCCATCAACACCTCAGAGTATTACGCAACTGCCCTGAAATCCAGGCTATTGACGTTAAATCCGAATGCCAGCGACCCGGACGACGATGGTTTCCTCACGCCAACTGTCGCGAAGGTCCAAAGTCTCATAATGTTGGCTGTCCACGAACTCGGTCAATCTCACGGACAGAGCGCCTGGCAGTGGCTGGGGATTGCCTCTCGGATGTGTCAGCTTCTTAACTTACCTCCGAAGTCACCAAATATCGTCAAAGGTTGGATCGCGGAGGAATCTGAGAGGCGCACATGGTGGGCAGTAGTTATGCTCGACAGAATGCTAAGCAATACTGGTGGAAGCGGTGGAAGAGCATTTACTTACAGTTGGGAAAGGGTCCGAGGTGTTCCCCTACCGTGCTCTGAGAGGTCCTGGCTTTTTAGCGAAAGAATCACGGCCGGAGTGCTCGATACACCAATATACGCTTCGACTGCTCCTTTAACAGCCGGAGCCGAGGCATCTAGCGTCATGAAGAATGGTATTAGCCAGGGTAGTGAAGTCGTCGAATTTCCAAAAGAGGAAGAGAGTGTACACGCTCGACTTATTCGGCTTGTCGATATCTGGGGTCGTGTTATGATATATCTTTGCAATCCGGAGACATCATTTTCGACAGCAGAAACGCTAGGGCAAGAACTGGAAAGATGGAAATCAGAACTTCCTAAGTCTCTCGCCTACAGCCATAAAAATCTACTAGCTCACATTGCCGAACGATCTTCCTCGTCCTATGCACTCTTACACATAATATACTTCCTCTCGATATTACTTCTACATCGCGAGTCTCTCCCGGTATTGCCACCCTCGAACATAGCGCCCACCGCCCCAAATAAATGTTTCTCGGCGGCTCGAAAGATCACGGAGATTGCGCGAGAGATGCACACATGGCTTTCTCTTCCCCTAACTCCAATCATCTGTTTTGCGATATATGCTACGGCCTGGGTAGGGACATATGGTCTACATTATCCTCATATGACTGGCCCGCCGGGCAATGGAATGGGTAGCGGCGATGCAAGATTCTTACTCTGTATTATCGAAAGCTGGAGATCCAAGTGGCGGGTTGCGGAAGGATGGGTTCGCGCTCTTGGTTCTCTCCACTCTTTTCTTCGAAGGAAGAGAAAAGCTGCTGAAACTACAGATATGGCGTCAAGCCGCAAGAGGCGACGCTCGTTGGGAAGCGACGAGGTGGCTATGCCAGATTTGCCAACCTCCATTTCCGGCGCTGAGGATGCAGCAACAGCGCTCAATGAGGAAATGAAAATCTTTAACAAAACAATCACCGACTTTTTGACTCTGTCTCTTGGTGGAAATGCTAGTTCGTCGAGAGATGGTCACCGACAGACGAAACGTTCCAAAAGCCATATTGGCTCATCCACCGGTGCGGGATCAGATACCGAGATGGTGAATGCGCCTCCGACATCCGCACCCGTATCGAACGCCCCCGTTGCAACCACGACTACAACTCCTACGCCTGGAGACTCCTGGGTAGCTGTGAATACGGTCAATCGCCAGGATCCCAACCGTGCGTTACATGGATTATTGGCTGCAGCGCAGGCGGGTGAGAATGAGCGAGATCACCAACGATCTGAATCTTCGTCCACCGTACCGACGCCGCCAACCAGCAACCCGACCGCCTGGGCTTCTACGGAGCCAACAACGCCTCATAAGCCGAATCATCATTCCATTTCTGACGTGGTATCACCAGAAAGCACACCCGCGAAGGTCGAACAGACAACTTCTGGATCGGCAGTTTCGATAGCGGGATCGCACCCAACATCTAACAAGGGCCTGGAGCTGAATGGTAATTCTACTCTAACGAATCCTTTGGGATCAGCGACACCAAACCAAGGGACCGGACGTCCAAATTCTCGGGATATCACTAACAAAGCCGACTCTCCGTCAGAGTCTTCGGAAGTACATGAGAAAGAAACCATAATATTCGAGGGATGGGGTGTTCTCGGACTAGCGAAGGTCGACTTGGTGGGATTTTGTGAAGGAAAGGCACTGGAAGACTGGGCCGGTGGCCAACCTGGGTGGTTTGAAGTCACGTCTGATCGCATGGTAGAAGGAGAGACGGAATGATTGCAGAAACACACTAACATTTTTTACCACGATTTCTTTTCTAAAAAAAGACTTTGGCCTATTTGCTATGATTTGCTTTTAGGCATCACGTTTTGTTTCTTTCTATAATGCTGTTGAAGCCGTGTTTCTACAATTTCTTCTTCAATTTTTTGTTCGCCATATATATACCCCTTCTATTCGTTTTTCATAAACATCCTTTTGGTTTCTTTCAAAAATTTCGACAGAGTTGTTTCCATCCTTTGTTGCTTTTGGCCATTTCGTCTTTAATGGATAAAATGGGAGTGGAAGAGGAGGATAATTTCAAGGTTGGCTGAATACAAAAAGCGTCTTCCCTGCGTTAGTTATTCTGTACCATACACTCTATTTATCCTCTGACTTGTTTTATTTATTATTACTATTATACTTTTTTATTTTGCCCATTTATTCTATGTTATGTTGGGCGGACCAATTTGATTTTTGCACTTCAGACGCTCTTCTGACCACCGGATTTTCGACTCGAGCTTGCGTGAATCCGTTTATACAATGCATAGTTGAGTGGGTACGTGACTAGGTACATAAAATTTGGTATTCTTTTTTTTTTTTTTTTTTTTTTCTTTTCTGGTTCCTACAGAGGTTCAAGACACCTTGGGACGAAATGCTAACCAATAAGACCGGGGGAAGACCAAAGCTGGGCTGCTGTGAATAGAAAGACGGTGTTGGTTGCCTCAACACATCAATGTTACCTCCAACGCTTCATCGATATATCACCGCTGGCTGGAAATTCAAATTACGACTGATGCCGGATGTCGTGTGGCGGAAATGTGAACTGATATCTCATGTGATTATGAAGTACTCAATATATCTCCGCTTCCGCACAAAAGAGACACGGAAGTTTCCAAGCTGAAATCGAAACGGCACTTGGAGAAGAGAAATCTTACACATTAGTTGCTCTGATATATGCATGGGCCGGATGATCTTTGATATCTTTATTCACTTCGACTCGGTGCGCTTCTGGTATGCGAGTACGTACACCAAAGTCCCGACGTTAGCATATTCGCCCTTCCCGACGACGTGAGTATAAATGTGCTCTTCTCAATCGTCAAGCTCGAGCAAGCAATCGAGGCGCGGGAAATACATGAACATACATGAAAACACTTGAACATACATGAACACACATATCATAGCGTCCCGAGCTGACAAGAGAGACCCAACAAGCAAACACCAGTGCATATTCGCCCGAATGTACAAGAATATATGTACGCAACTTCCGTCCGATTTGATAAAAGAACAATGGAGAACCCCTGTCTCCTGCTTTCTAAACAATAGAAGGCCCTTAAAAAACGACGGGATCTAACGGTGGGATCACAACGACAAGAATGTTCATATTTTTGTCCGCACTTTTTATATGGAGCCCCGCGTAAGCGCCGGGGCGGCTTCTTTGGGCTTGGTGGTGTTGAAACCAACCACGCCGGTTCGAAACGTGGTTGGTCGGATCCGGTCAGGTCCCAGCAATGTGTCCCAGCTGCTAGCTCCACCTCCCTTGTTGCCTGCTCCCTTTCGAAGGTCGAAAAGAATTGGCGGCCGCTCTTAATCTGCTGCGGAGGTTGCTGCTTGTCTGAGTGGAAATTCTTTCCCGCTGGTGTATGATAGCATTGCGCTTTGTAACTATCTCCAGAGAAACATCTTGGGACGGGCCGCCGTCAGAATCCATTGATTCTTCCTCCTCCTCTGCACACCATCTTCCTCGACGGCCCTCTCTCGGACCTCGTCATAATCTTATTTTAATTTTAATTGTATTTTTTATTTTATCTTATTTTATTCCATTTTATATATTTATTTTTTCTCTCTCTTCGAATTCTTCAATCATCCCGTTGCGGTGCATTGGGACTCGACACGAGTTGGTTAAAAAAGACGAAACGGTGGAGGTTGTAGCAAAACATCAGCTTTGTTTCGGCTCCACCTTTATGCATAGCAGCACATCGCTGCTGTTCTTATTGTTTGTGAGTACTTCTGACTACCGGAAAGCTGTCCTGAATTCGCTCGCTCGGTCGCTTTTGCTAATACTCGTCGGTCCTCCAATAGCTCGTTTGTAAGGTCGTCCCTTAATATCTTTTACAAGTTCGTCAAAGAACACTCCTATGCAGCGTTAATCACCCTCACCGCCGTCGCAAACCGATTATATTACCGTACCTTGGGCTTTCCCGACCTCCGTCGTTCGTCCTGCAGGCTAGGATTGGATACATCGATACATATATACCTCGCCATTTTCTACACAATATCCGTAACCACTGCTTATAAAGGAGACGTCGTGAAAACATCTCGACATTTCGCCGTCTTGAAGCCGCAGGATATTTACCTCCACGCGCTCTCATCTTTCTCTCCCTCTCGCGCATAGCACGAAATCAAAGTCCCTTGAGTGCACGAGAGGGGCATCTCGCTTCATTCGCTAGTCTACACATTACATATAACACATAGTATCTTTGTTTCTGTTCTCGTCAGGAATGGACGCAACTTCCATCAAGATCAAGGCCGTTTCGCGGCCTTCGAACCTCAGTCGGAAGGTCATCACGCCCAAACCATTGAATCTGAAAGCATCCGCCGTCAAGCTGAAGAAGAAACTTGGGGTGCCACAAACACATTCTCTTCAAGATGAAGACTT
This sequence comes from Orbilia ellipsospora, assembly GCA_036971675.1. Lineage (NCBI taxonomy): Eukaryota > Fungi > Ascomycota > Orbiliomycetes > Orbiliales > Orbiliaceae > Orbilia > Orbilia ellipsospora. The sequence continues at coordinate 1,842,922 of JAVHJO010000006.1, forward strand.
CGATCCACGCCCTTTCTCCTTTCTCGAGAACGACCCTGTTACTCCAGGATTCGAACCCATCACCCCCTTTGAAATCACGCCTCCCCACTCTGCTGGCGGGACCGAGGAAGATATCGAAGAAGATGACGATGATAGCGTTATAATCGACAGCCCTGGGCCTACCGCGGATTTTCACAATACCAAAACCAAACGGATGATCGCTCGAGACGACGAAATTGACACCGAGGAAGACGAACGGTTAAGGTACGAAGAAGCAGAATATGTTGCGCGGAACCTCGGTTTCTCTCAAGCACAGCCGGTTTCTTCGGGTATTCGTACTGTCTTGATGAAGAAGAAAAATAGCAAAAAGACTAGTAAACAATCTCTAAGGCATCGCGAGAGTCGAGAAACCATGTTCTCAGAGGACAGTGTTTTCTCCGAGGAGACCCAAGCGCAGGCTCGACACAAGTCCAGATTTTCCGTCTCTACTACCGCCAATGAAACGGACTTCGACCCTTCCACCCCGTTTATGGATACCGGGTTCGATGATTATTTTGATAATTCCAAGACCCCGCAGGCGAATATGAGCCGCAACCTGCTCCTGAGAGGTACTCCCTCCGCTGCTGGCGCCAAATTTGTGTCTACCGAGCTTGTCATGCCGATGCCTCAGCACCCGACCCCTCTATCTCCAACAATGGAACGTTTTCTATCCAGGATGTCTGAAGTTGTCACGTCTCCTGTCAGCGCAACCTTCCCCGAAGAGATCACCGGGATCGCACTAGATCCTAGTACCCCGCTACTCCCTAGAAAAGCGGACTTCAAGATCCCCTCTCATGTAATCGATGTCAATCTGGTCTCCGTTGTCGCCATGGACTTTAGCCCTCAGCCTATGATTGATATTTCTTCAAATGTTCCGTTGGTGCAACAGGAGTGTGATCCTATAGCGGAGCAAAAGCACGGCAATAGCGGCGTTCAGCAGATAATGTACATCATCCCCATCCTGCTGAACGATCCGGCGAGTTTCTGCGCTTGCGATAAGGCACACGTGGATAGCGATACCGCATCGATAGCTTCCGCGACACGGTCCGCACTGCATCCCAACAATATACTTCGCTTCGAAAACGTTATTGTACAAATGAGATTGGCTCCTCGACCGCGCATCCGTCGACACGGCTGGACGTTTCTCAACATTGGTATCCCGACTCGTATCGTCGTAGGCATACTCGACCACCTGGAAAAGGAATTGGTGAGTGTGGGCAAATGTAAAATGGTTCTGCACGGAGACTACTATTGGATATACACACCTGTACGCGCTTTTACCAAAATTTACAAGCGTGAATTCGTCGCATCTCCGAGAAACGCGCAGGGTCCATCGCGGTCCAATTCGAAAACACCGAAAACCATGGCAGATCTCCAAGATATTGACGAAGATGACGATGACAGTGTCATCGACGACTCTGGAGATGAAGAGGAGGAGGAACGTCAAACCGTATACAACGAACTGCCGGATTCAAGATTCTACTCCCTTCTCGAAACGAGGTCCCTCTCGGTCGACCTGTACACCGAGATATATGCAAAATCGTCGGCCGACTTCCCCTTCGATTCAGCTTCTCAGGGAGATTTTTCCCTCGGATTCTCGATACGCGAGATAATCGTCACCTCGGAGAGCAATGTCCGCGGGCCTGACTGGCACCACGTTAAATCACAGCGTACCAAATGTCTCGCCAGAGGTCATCCCATGGAAACCGTAAGCCCCATCAACGGCCTCAACAGAAGCGTCGTGGGGTCACCTTTCCACCCAGGCTCGGTAAACACCCAGGCGATCAACCAATGGAACAACAATGTGACCACGGGATCCGTGCGCAGCGCGAGCAACTTGGGACAAACAATAGATCGATGGGATCCAAACTCCACCCCTGTCAACAGAACGGATCCGAATGCTACCCCTGTGGCTCGTTCCGTCGCCAATGGCAGTATTGTAAATGGACAAGAATATGGCTCGATAACACGGTACGGATCCAGAGGCGCAACGGCGACACCTGGAGCCTGCAGTCACTGCGGTAGTCACGTTCCAGAGACCACTAGCACTCCCCTCTCATCCAACGCCATGAGCCCCGCCTACGGACGACTCGATAAGCGAAGTAATTCATCGCTCAGCACAACATATCGTAGTCAAAGTTTGAGTAGAATCCGAGAGGATGGGAGGCAAAGCAGTCGTGGACACCGGATATTGGACGACAGCCAGAGCAACCGCGCTCATAGTAGAAACGCCACAGAAGCAGAAGTACGCAGCGGAAGCAAGGTTCGAAGTAAAAGCCAACTGAGTCGTCGGGAGAACAACGGGCGCAGCAGCGCTGCGAAGAGAAGAGAAGATAGAAGTCAGAGTCGGGATCGGACTATCGAGCGAGACGCGGCTTCCACTCCAAAAGCGCCACAGACAACATCCACTACCTACGATAGTGACAATTGGGTAGTAAAGGATAAACAAATGCCTTCTATGGATGAGGCTACACCAGAGAAATCGAGGAAACGGTGGGGGAGAAAGAAGAGACATGCCGAGTAACGTATATATTGCATTTGTACCCATCGGTTCTTATCATTCAACTAGCAAGCCATTTTGGGAGCGAGGAGCATGTTTGATATATTCTATTCTTTCATATAAATTCAAGAATCTTATATTTTAAAGTCGCGTTATTTTGTGTATGTACAGGAATTGTGTCTATGGTCATGACCATCTATGCCGGGATAATGTTTCTTCTCTTATCACGGTCCAGACGCCCGGGAGAAAAAATCTAGAACATCTTTGTTACTACTTTTTCTTCTTCTTTGTAAAACCCATCCTATTTTGATACCCGAGGTCACTAGCTAATCTAACTATCCAGAATAGCTATCAGTAGAACTAGCTGAAGAATTATGCTGACTTTGTTCCGAAGAAAAAAGATAGCGACTCCAAGCAGCCAAGATATTACTCCAACAAGAAGCAAAAGGAACTCGACCGATACAGACCCAGAAAGAAATAAACCCAAAGGAAAAAAAGAGATAAAGCCCAGAAAGAGAAGTGTACTCGAAAAGAAATGAACCCAACGCCGAGGCGAAGATGTAAGTCTTCTAATAACCCGCAGCAGAAACCTAGAAAGAGTAGAACGAAAATCAGGAAACCCCTTCCCGCTCTAGGCAAAAAGGTAGATTCGGCCTATCCCGTAGGTCAGCATAAGCAATATACCCTCCCCATAATACTCTATCGAATACTCTAATTCAACGTCAACCACTTCATACCGAAAACCTTTGCATAAAACGCCATAATTCCAGGAAAGACATTTATCCCACCTTATAGCTAGCGTAACCCCAATACCCAAAGCATAAAGCCCCGCCAAACCCCATAACCAATATAAAAGAAGTTACTCCGAAAAAAGCTCTCAGCTATATACCCCAACTCGTCTCATCATGATAGTGGCATAAACCGTTATAAACCCTTAATAAAACGCTGAAAGGGCCCTAAAGTCAAGAAATGTAAAATCCCTGAAGGCGCCTTATGCTCCATTCTCTCCATTCCTACTAAGAAGGCTAACCAACCCCCCCTATATATAGTCCTTGCTCTTTATTTACTCATATAGTCCATGCTCTTTTTTCCTGATATATTTCTTGCTCTTTCTTCTCTGACATATCCTTGCTGTTTCCATATTCATATAATCTTTACTGTCTCTAATATCTCAACTTCAACCAAAGAATAGAATTGGCGATTAAGAATACCGGCGCGACGCTGACAAGTTCCCCTATACCAGCATACTGGGGAGGAATACTCCATGGAACAATTCCAAGAGATAAAACGATCGCCGCGAGGTTATACTTCAAGGCCCAGGCAAAATTGAACCCGATCCTTGTCATTGTTCTCTTGCTCAGAGAGTGGAGAGCACTGATTCCGTTCAATGATGAAGAAATAATTCCCACGTCTGCACATCCAGCTGCGACTTCGCTGCAGTTGCTCATCGTAACTCCAATATCCGCCTGTGTCAGCGCCGGGGCATCGTTGGTACCGTCGCCGACGAACATGACACATTTTCGACAAACTCGAAATCGCTTGAAGAAGCGAGTGAAGAAACATCCGTGGAGTTTTAGAAAGTCGATTTCCATTTCTGCTCTCTGTTGGAGGATTCGAATCTCACGTACCTTATCCTCAGGCGAGCATCCCGCGATGACATTGCATGGAAGGATACCGACTTGTTGTGCCACCTGTAGGCAAACTGACTTTTCATCTCCGCTCATCATATAGCACTCAACATTCTGCCGGAGAAGCTTCGCTATAACGTCCGGGGCTTCGGGACGAACCGTGTCCGATAGGCCAAATACTGCGAGGACGGCGTCCGTGCGTACATCGACAACAACGAAGGGTGTCCGGGAATATTTTTCAACTACCTCTTCGAAGATCGGCTTGCTGAAGTTTTTGATCCTATCTTGAAGGACCCATGACGGTTTTCCACCTCTTAGACGTCGGCCATCGATCGTACCCTCAATTCCCCTGCCGACAATTGACCGAATATTTGTGTCATCATCTAGGGGTGTAAGTTGCCTGTTGTGTCTTCGGCCTAACATTTCGGTGACAGCCTTTGCAACTGGGTGTTGGTCACGAGCAATGAGTCTGTAAATCGTATATTGGAGTGCCTGAAGATCCCGGTTTCTTATGTCGCCTTCCCAGGCGCCATTGACCCAGTATTTTGCCGCTGCAACTTCAAGCTTACCGGTTGTTAACGTTCCAGTTTTGTCTGCCACAAAAAACCTGATTTTTGTAGACTTCTCTAGAGATTCTGGTGACTTGATGACGATTCCATTTTTTATACCAAGCTGGCTGGCGAATACATGGACAGTTGGAACTGCCAGAGCGATTGCGCAAGGGCAAGAAATTGCTAGAACGGTGATAGCCACAGTAATTGCCTTTGAGATGGCCGAATTTGTATCCTCGACATTCGCTTTCGCCGTTCGATAGTAAACCGCCCAACCAATACAAGCAAGAAGAGCAATGAGGAGGACTGCGGGGGTTAGCCAAGCTGCAACCCTATCTGCAAACTCTTGCATTTTCGGACGTTTTCCAGATGCCGCGGTCACAAGTCTCTTCATCGACGAGATTGTGTTTTCGGAAATCAACCTAGTGACTCGGTATTCTAGTTTTCCTCCAATTACCTTCGAGCCTGCAATTATGGAGGCATTACGTTGGAGCTCTCTTGGTTTCGCTTCACCGCTGATGTGACTTTCGTCGACCATAGCATCGCCACCAACAACGACCCCGTCTGTTACCACAATATCTCCAGCTTCCGCATGAAGAACATCACCATAGTGTAAGAGTCTAACATTTTCTGTTTTCCAGATGCGATTTTTAATTGGTCGGAAGGTGCGCTGATAGCTTCTTCTACAGACCTTTGGTTGTAGACTACCAACCGATATTCTATTAGCGGCCCACAGTCTGATATACCCAGTCAAGAGACGACCCCCAAGGATCAAGGTAATCAAGAGAGAGCTGGCTTCGAAGATAGGATCGTGACGCTCTCTTTCTGCGTCCTCTGGTGGGTGTCCCGTCGTCATTTTCTCAATTTCTCGAGTTATATTGATCCCGTAGTATGCGAAGGAATATATATAGGCCGACATTGTGGATATCATAACCAAACAGTCCATATCGAGTCGGCCTTGACGAAATACAGAGCGAAAGGCATTCTTGTATATTCTAACCCCGCATGCCTGAACAATAGTAGCAAGCAGAAAGCAAACAGATTGATAGACGACGAAATTCCTGAGGCGTCGAGTATCCATGTCGAATGGAGATGGAACCTGAGTCTTAATTCTTGGGGTCCAGGTCAAGATGAGGATAGGGAGGGTGAGTAATGAGGTGAAAATAGTAAGCCAGAGCATGTGGCGAAGCTCTGCACGAGATTGTCGGGAAATGGTCACTTCAGGATCCTCCATGTCTACCAATTCAACTTCGATTTTTGGAGACCCTCGAGAAAAGGTTCGTGTGTATTGTAGGAGATTTCTGATGTGTAGAGAGTGTTGGTCATAGGTAACATCGAAAATACGCCAGGTTTGGCCGACCATGCCTTTCTCTGGGTCATCCTTCAAGACCTTTGAAGAGGAATTTCGTCGGAAGATATCTAAAAATCTTGCTCTGAACATTTCCAAGTGTTCGTCTACTTCCCTGGCCCCTTTGACACCTTTCAAGCGCACAATATGATCCGAGATAGCCTTGAAGGTAGTGTTTTCCGGCAGGTTGGTTCTGATACGAACCCGTTGATTGCTGGACGTACCGCTGCCAGTTGTATCGCGCATGACCTTGCACTTAAAACCCGATTCCTTTTCAACAGGTTCGCAAATGCCCTCTGCAGGATCATCGATGATCTTTGAATCGTACCAGAGCTCTGCTCGTCCCAACATGAAATTGGTCCGAACGCCCCTGGTACCCTTTCCCTCAATACCTTTGATTTTTTTCAACGCTTTTTTCAACTTTGTTTCGCAGCTAGTGCAAGTCATTCCAGTCACTCCCAAAATCAAATATTTCAACGACTTCGCAGGGACCAAGCTAGAGGCTTCTGTAGGGAGAGATTCTGCCGAATCTCTGAGTTCCGAGTCCAAAGAATGGTCATCGAGACAACAACTTCGAGTTGAAATATGTTTCTCCTCCATTGTTTTGCAACACAGCTGGGCGACCTCAGTAGTCGGAAATACAAGAAGCATGATTCCTGTAATCCAGGCACAGACACATTGACGTTGAGACCTAGCTCGCTTTCTAGCCACGAATTCTTCATGGAAGGCGCAAGCATCCGGAAAATTTAAGATTTGATAGTGGTGATGGTGTTTCGTAACAAGAGCGTGCGGCAAGTCATGAATAATTGGCTTCAGAGCTTCTGGAACCGAAACTCCACGGAGATCATTGCGCCCAGGTGTTTTCTCATTGCCGAGTGAGGAGGAATTGTCATCGGATTCGTGATGATGGTGGTGATCGCTTTCCGTATCTTCGATATCATGATGATTACGGTCGTGAGTGTGAGTGTGTTCTTTCAAGAATAAGATCAGAGGAACAACCCCCAAAAGGCTTCTCTACACGCAAGGAAGAACTTACCGTTATTTGAGTCACTGCTTTGGCAACTACTACTACCTTGGCTGTCTGTCGTGTCAGTAGTAAAGCTTATATCACAAGAGGGGCCGGGGTCGCCAAATTTTTCATGGACTGCATGTGCACTCCATGGAACTCGAGTGATTTCCCCCTTGTCGTGGAGGTTGTATTTGCACAAAATAGCTGCCAAAACGCTCCAACATTCATCTATGAGGCTCGTCAGTGCCACTGTTCTGTACCTCAAACTATATTTTGAATTGCTGAATCTGGGACCTGACATACCTATGCAACCACAATTTTTCCCAGGGTCCTTGAGTTCGTGACAACATTGAACCTCGGTCAGATCAATTCTGGTGGCGTCCCAGATGGCAGCTTCTAGGTAAACGTTGCCCAGCTTCTCGCGAAGCTATATTAAATCGATTCATAATTAGCAGACTGAGAGTAACCTGAAACGAGGCTGAGGGTCACGTACTGATGGAAGGATGTGGCTGATTTTGTCTCCCTCGTGAGCATCCATGATTGAATATATTGCACTGATTGCGGCAAAATAATCGATTTTTGTCCTTTGGTAACTTGACGATGGGTAACTGGTAGGGTAACTGTGGGGATGAGGGGAGAAGAATTTTTTCAGAAGCCTTGGGCCGGTTGTCAGGAGTGGTGACTTAAATACCCTGCCCTAATCTATGTCTACTATCGCAATATTTTCAACGTATTTCGGTGTCTTAAAGTACTTGCTCATACATGATCTGAAAGTTGGATCTGCAGCGTTCAGTTCCCAAGACAATTGAGATTTGATTACCGGAGGGGTCAATATATGTAGCTAATATATAGTTGCATCATTAGGCTTATTTAACGTATCCTGCTATTGCATCCTTATTTATTGTAGAATTCAAAACCCGCCAACATATCAACGTTGCAGCCTCCCACGTCAATATAAAACCAAATACCACTGTTTTCTTCCTTCAAAATCGTTGCAAGGAGGGTTTGCCGAGACTACTTCAAAATCATCAGTGTTGGAGATATCCCGTGATTGTTGCATATATATATAAGTTAAATATAGTCTTGAGGCTCTATCATTTGATTCGATATGAAAACCTTTGGGTTTGTATCTAGCCTCTGATGTGATGGTTGATTATTCCTACTAGTGCTGAAGCGTCTTCTAAATTCAATCTTGAGTAAAATTAATTTGAACTCATAATAACAGTACTAGTGCCCTAACTTCGACTCTGCAAACTTTATTGAGGAATAAATGGTGGACGAGCCATTTCCTGGGTCTCCAGCTCAAAGCCCGCCAAGTGTTTTTCATACAGAGGGGCGATTGAGATGTCAATACATCTACAAACCCATGAGGACCAACTTAGGTTGAACCGAAGGATTTAGGCAATACAGTTTTACACCATTTTTGATAGCCTGAAAGTATCTGATCACTATAAGACCCCGTTCTTCCATCCATAGTGCCGCTTTCTATAATTTGTTTGCAGTTACACCAGGTCCGGGTAGTCACAAAACTTAACACTAGTATTCTGGGGTGCGATCCCGGTAGCCGGACTACGCGATAGCAGTCGCTGAATCCACTAGTCTCGACTCTCGCGTACAATCGGCAGGTTTCCGTGACCGAGTTTTGTTTTCCGTATCTATCAGCCAGTCCAGAGCATTTGGGCGGTTTTTAATGGCACTGGTTCGCTGACTAGGCTAGCCCAGTGTATCATTGAGATAAGGCCATCATAAACGTACCAGACTACATCGTATAGTAATCTCGGATATAAATCCCGAATATTATCCTGATCAGCGTAGATTGGTGTTCACCAGACATCAGGGAGTGTTAATTTTAATCAATCAAGTTAAAAGGCTCCGAAACCTTCCTGTACTGCTGAATTCAATACTATTACAATTATTTACGAATGATTTTTAACGCGTAAGTAAGTACGTAAGTATTTATTTTCTGTTTGGAAAGTATAGAGCTATAAAGCCCGTTTAAGATTATTTAATCCTCATGCTGTAAGTGAAGAGACAAAGTTGAGATAAGAAAGAGCGATAAAGATCGAAACCTACCGCATCGTTTGCTTGATTGCTTGCTCAGCATTCAATTGTCACGACATCTAATTATGTGTTGCTTGTGGTATTGTAAGCCTTGTTCGCATTTCCCAATAAAGCATCTGTTCCCAATTTAGATGCCGTCTGTACATCAAACATCATTTGAGGTTAGCCTCTTGCAACAATCCCAACTCATGAGACCAGAAACTTGATTGGAAACGTGTGGATATACCCTCTCTTTTGTGAGTTTGATATGTTTGGTTCTCAGACTGTAGGATATTCTGATATAGCTGCAATGTGATACACAGTCATTCATGATGTTCAACGCATATACGAAATTTCGAAACATATGGTTCTAGGCAAAAGCTTTGGAAGAGGGCTCCCAGAGCATAACGTGCAGACTCACCAACGGACAGGTCTGAGAAATGCAAACTTGGGCATCGAAACCTGCAGCATCCCCATTTCAAAGAGCCGAGCAATGGAAATGATATATATATTCAATAATGTTTCGGCTCCATCTTTCCATCGTCCGCAATGGAATTATATAGTATTTGTTTCCCGGCCATCCAACCCACTCTTATAGCGCAAAGCCGCAAGTTAATATACTCCAACTTAACATTCGCGAATTTTGTTCGCATAACCCAAAATATTTACTAGATCTCCCCAAGCGGATGAGATCAACCACTATATAAACTCTTGAGGAGACGTTGTTCGAAACGCGAGGGCATTATTTATCAAAACGCACAGGAAACCCGGTACCTGCCTCGTCTTTGAAGGCTTGTTTTCTAATCACAGAAGCGATATGGCAAATAATACAAAAGCTACGGAAGTGGGGACTAAGAAGGCCCGTCAATCTCATAATAATAAGGTTCCGCCGGATGCACCTAGGAGAAACCTTAGTTCTTTTGTCATATTTGCGAATTCTCGACGGAAAGAACTCAAAGAGCAGTATCCAGACCGCGCATACCCGCAGATACAATCAGACATTTCTTATGAATGGGAGAAATTAGATAGTGATGGGAAAGAGCCTTGGAAGAAAGCGATGACAGACGATAAGGAAAGGTATAAGAAGGAGATGGAGTTATACCGCAAGTATGGCCCCGGCTGGGTCTGGGTAGTCGGACACAAGATGAGGCAGGATTTAGGCCTGACAGATGAGGACTGCACTCAACTCCAGTTCCCGTCCTCAGTGGAAGCTTACAGTTCAAGCCTTAGACCGAGTCGAAGCCACTCTAGAAATGAAAACAACCGTTCTCTTCGAAGAACGCGAGAAAATCCTGTAGCTGCACCCCACGATTCTCGCAGTTTTGAACCAAGCAGCTCAGAAAGGATAGATCCTTCTTCGCAAACAGACAATACGCATCCATCGTACTTTGAGCTTCCGGTAAGAGTCAGCCGTCCCGAAGAATTATTGGAGTACGATGACACTCTCATACCTATGTCGGCTCACGGAAGCGAAAACACAACGCCCTCTGTTATGACGATTGCCATGTCGAATAGTATCATAATGACGCCTAGGCGTAGCCAAATTAGAAATGAACGAAATACCGACACTTGTGCAACTCCAGCCTATGGAGACGAGATTTTCCCTCAGGGACGGGATATTGACATATTTTCACCAACTGTATTCGATGGGTTCGGGTTGGAAACTCCTTGGGCTGATCCAGATCCGGATATTGATCATTATGAATGGGATAGTTAATCGGGACAAACGCCGAATCGGTTAGAGAGTATAGGTTATGCTGCAATTACCAATAAATAATATTTTATCAACAAAAGTTTACCATTCCTAATCGCATCAAATAAATTCATTTCATATATTTAAGCCTATAAATTTACGCAGAATCGTGAAATTGAGATGCTAAAACACGCCCGGGCTTGTTTCATGTGACAATGGGATAGAAAAAGTTTCAACATTTGACCTTTGAATTTTGCATCAAACTCAACATCTCACAGCAAGGCAATATTTGCCAAGAAAATGATATTCAGTTTTATGTTAGCGGTTTTATTTGTTTCCTTTAGATCCGCCGCGGGTTTCAAAGAAGTCGGATGCCGAAGGCCCTTCGGCTCGAATTTTACGCTCCTGCAGTTGATCGCATATTCACGCCCGCGTCTCAGTTCCTACATATAGCGGAGGAGGTAAACACAATCTGGGTTTAACAAAGGATTAGTTGGTTGCTCGATTCGAGACGAGATTGTTGTATGTTTTCGTTAGCTTCTGAAATTTGAAACACAAGGAACATGTGCACGGTTGCATAAAAGTGCATGATCGAAGAGACAGCGGGAGTTCTTTGTATTAAACGCGTCTCAGGTGATGGAATGCCCACATCTCTTAGCTTCGAGTACGAGAACGAGAATGCACAATACTGTCAATATCGCAATATACCTTTTTCAGGTTCCGGTCAATCTGATTGCTCTTTCTATATTTTAAAATTCCATTCTCATCTCTAGTCGCAGAGCGCTCTTGGTTGCAGGGTTTCATCGATACTTAAGGTCAATATCTTCAATTTCGTACCGTGTTCCTACCTATGACTATACAGCTGCGGAGCTATTCTCAATATCCTTACTTAGCTTTTATTTTACGAAGCGATCGATAATTTTTCTTTTGAAACGCAGCGCCGCACCATCGTCACGTTAAACTCAGAATGGAATCTTCAGCAAGTCGAGCACATTCTCCTTGCTCTGAGAACAAAAAAACGAGGAGCTCCAGTACCCCATCGTACTGTCATGAAGAACTAGAGACTTTCGAAGCGATAGAAGCAAGAAGTCTAATGGAGCTAGATCTATGGAGAGAAGAAATCTCGAAAAGTTTTGATAATGAGAAGGCAGAGCTAGCCCCCAGATCCATTTCTCAACAAGTTACCCTTCCAAATATCGTGGAGAACTACCAAAAAAGGCGTCCGTCGTCTAGAGAGCTAGTTTTCAGAAAATACGTGCAAAGAAAAGCTAAGAAAGCTAGAAGGGCGAGACCCAGGTGGAAGCCTACTAAATGGGACCCTCGCTTTGTTGGATTCAAGCCTCGAATGATCAATTTCCATGAATATCCTTCAAACTGCAATAAAAAAACTCTAGAATGGACAGAGCCCAATCACGAGAATTGGGTCAGCTTTCCTGATCACTCACCAACTCGAGCTAATTCAATATCATCTTCGTTATCGTCTAGCAGTAATATATCCGAGATATCAGGCTCCCTTTTATCATATAGGGTACCATATCGAGCTGACATCGGCCTAAGAGTGCTTGCGGGAAATCTGAATACATCTCTAATTAATTCGGATGCCCCGTTTGGCTCAGGCGACGATCGATCAAACGATACAAAACCTGCCGATATAAATACGCTGCAGAGGGAACCAGATAACCCCAAAACGGTCAAACAACCTAGGATCTATGAGGCGCCAGAGTTGATCCGCAGTTTATTTCATCGTCTGCGCATCGAAAAGGTTCAGCGGTTCATCCAAGATTATCCAGGTGTATCAATGTTTATTCTCTGCAGCTGGATAATCTTACTTCTACTAGCTCAGACGCCTATTTTGCAGTTAAATACTTGGGAAATATTCAATCCGCACATGAAATGGAGGAATAATAGATATTATTCTAGTCAAGGTCTGTAATAGATAACCAAAGCGGCTCTGAATATCTAAAAACCACATACTAAGAACCAATACCTATTTTCTCGGTCCCAGAGGTATAGATGATGATTGGAGACCTGATCCCAAAGATATTGTCAGACTCTTATTTTCCAAAAATTCATCACAAACTATTATCGATTCCAAGATTCTTTTTCATTTACAAAGTATTGAAGAGAGGCAACGCCGCTTTAATAGCAATATGCAAAAGCAACTCGACGACGCGGCAAGTTTATTAGACTCAATGACTCGAGAGTTTCGGAATCTGCGGAACGAAGTTTCACGATCAGGCTCTTCTGATGAAAGAAGAGTGGAGAAAGAGCTAGATAGACTAAGGGGAGAAGTGAAAGAATGCAGCGCTGGACGTGAGAAAGAACGCTTCCAAAATAAGCCTAGGATTACCACAATGGGCCATCGACCAATGCTGACAATTATAACGCGGACCAAGACCTTCCATCGACCTGTTTTTACGACAGCAAGGTACACTACATCGCCCAAATACCTGATGAGCCAACAACCGTGCGCGTGTATGCATCGAAACCCATCTTTCCAGCCACCGTCAACATTAGGGCGAATCAAAGGCTTTTTTGGAAAATATGTAGGTACTGGAAGCTAAGATAAAATGATCGGGTGCTTACTTTCGGGTTCTAGGATTCGGGTTCTCGAGGCTCCTTCACAAACATCGATATAGACAGACTAGCGGAAAAAATTATCAACAGCTTGCCTCAAGATCTCAAAATCTCAAGAACTGCTCAAGACGTAAAAGAACGTGATTCTTTATGGAGCAGAGTCTTATCATCGTCACAAGAGAAAGTTCATCCAATAAGAGCGGTACAAATTCAGTTGGACCAAATATTCCAACTCTTATGTCCGGAAGAATCCGGATTTCTAAGCGGATCGCAACAAAATAGATTTAGAAAATGCCTCCAACGGCGAGGAGTGGTGACCTCGATTGCGCAATTAAGAGTAAGATGGAATACTTAAATTGAAGAGATAAAACTAAGTAAAAGTTCTGACATTTGCAGCAGCAGCGTTCTACTATTCAGAATATAGCTCAACGAACGGTGGTCAGCTACTCAGATAATATGCCACCTATCGGATTTTTGTGTATATTGGGAGCTGTGATCTTTTTTAATTCAAAAAATATAGCGCGATATATCTACATGGTTAGTAAAGGTGGTCTAGGAGAGGTTATTTTACGAATCGTCGTCGCTATATTCAGCTTCATCGGAATATTCCTTTACCCTGTCATATCAAGTTTATACTGGGTGGGACGGCAGAAGCCAGTCGAATTACCACTTCCATGGATGACTCGGTTTTGGTTAGCAGTTTACGAGCGGTTACCAAACTGGGCACAGAGGTGGTGGCTTTCGTCCAACTGGTTCCGGGCGACTCCGCAGCAGGGTCGGACCGTCAATTTGTGGGGCCCACTAACGATGAACTTCAACGTAAAGGCGATAAGTGACAGTATAGTGGCGTTTGCAATCATGTTCATGAAGCTAATAAGTCTCTTATCAATTTTCGGGATGTTTACAAGGGTGTTCCCCGCACTTAAGAATGTATTAAGGCGGAGCAGCAATAAAGCAATGGAACCTAAAACATCCATATCTCATGGAAAAGCTAGTCTTCGAAGGTGGGGAATACTACTTGCTTTCGCTCAGTACTTGTTATTACTTTCCAAGCGATGTTGGGCAAGAGTGTCGAGTGACTTCTTCCAGGACAACGAGAAAGTTTTCAACGATGATAAAATTCGAAAACAGCCGGATGGCGAAAGTTTTTGGAGTCGCTTTCAATATCAGAAGAAACAAATATTGCAAGTATGGGAGGTCATAGCTAAAAAACCTCGGGTTTGGTTCAGTGTGTTTTCAGCTTTTGTACGAAAGCACATTTGGTTTCCAAGGTTTGTTCAGAATCCATTCCGTTTGGGGAGGCCCAAGAAAGACAGCATTCCTAAGATTATAAAGACAGTGGATAAAGCGCAAGATAAAATTCCACGTGCAGAGGTGTTATAATTTTCTTTTAAAATTGTATATAGAGGGTGAGATAATATTGTAGAGTGGACCTCATTCCGGTAGAATATATCGGTCCGCATGCGAAGATATGTACCTAATGAATTCGGTCCTTTTCTCGCTAGAGATTTGAGTACGCGAATGGCTGGCCCGCCTCCCGCGAATCCGAAATTTCGAAAGCAAAGAAATTTGAGGCCCTCCGATAATATCTCGATATACCCGACAGCTTGAGAGAAAAGACCACATGCCTGACCGTTTTGGGTCTAAGTTCAGCACCTGTTCCATGGCCCTGGGAATCATCAGCCCAGTGCGGTGCGGGAACGCTCCTGGTTGGATAGAGCACATGAGAGGCTGCCTAATTATAGCCACCCATCGCGCGCGCTTAGGTTGGCCACGCTAGTGAGTGGGTCACCACGCACCAAAACCTCGACTCTGGGATTAATTCGAATTTGCGAGACATCCACCCGTTGAGCCTCCGGTTAGCAATCTGACCAGTCAGAAAGTAGATGAGATGGATCCCGCTCTTCCTGCGCAAAGACCCCTCTGTGCCGTCTTTCTGATACTCAGGGGCAGGCAACTTTCTTTTCTTTGGCTGTCGTTCAATTGTTTGTAGATGTACCGAAATCCTGGTAGCTGTGCCCGCAGAATGCATGTGCTGGTACATTTCCGTGCACGTCCAAGCCTGGTTTCTAACCCTCATATCCGGCACGGGTGCCACGATAGCGCGGGCCTTGAAGGATATGCACTGGATAACTACTACCAAATAAAAGGCATGCTATCCTGTTCCGTACATTTATCCTTGATCAAGTCACTCCTGCTGCTCCTCCTTCTGCACATGGGCCTTGCAGCTTGAGGCCAGCGCTTGGGGCCTGGTATTCACCAATACAATCTACCTGCCAATTATCGGAGCATATACATGGCACAGTCGCGAGATTTCAAACTTAAACAGCACAGCTGGTCCCACCAGAACATTCTACACTTATATTAATTAGACCGTCCGTCCAGACCTCTGTTTTAGGCCTGTTTCTTGTCCTTGTAGCGCCTCTGACAAGACCTGCCCTCTCTTGCGACTTGCGTTATGCAGGTTTGGAAGCTTAGCAGAGAACAGATCCCGTGAAAGTTGTTAATCTAGGCAACCATTAACTGGCTTCTATCTCTCTCTAAATTCGATGTCAATAGACCTGTCATAAATTTGGGGCAGGAATCGATTAATCGACAGTTTGCCTTAGAAATGGCCCGGCCGTTATTATCCAATACACCAACTGCTGTCAATCCATATAACGTCTCATCTTTGACATTCGATGTGGGCCCATTGACGGAATTTTCGAACGACTGGGCTCTGCGGCAGAAAGAATGGCCGAACTTTTTGCCCAATATAACAAGTTCGCCTCCTAAGAAGTTTGCATTCTACAAGGAGATTGGCATCGATAATAACCCTTATCTTTGTTTCCAAAATGTCATCATCCAGAAAGCTCCAAGCCAAGCAACTCTGGTCTGCTCTACTGACGCAGCTGAGACTGCGGGCCCCAGAAATAGCTCCCGATATGGGTAAGTGGCATTGATCTTCTATTGTATCTTTTGTTTCAAGTTAAATCTAACAACTACCAACTTTAGACGTGATTTCTTTAGTCTCGGTATTCCCATCCGTGTGATGGTCGAGATGGTCGACCAACTCACGAAAATACATTCGATCCCTCTTGGGTCTTGTCAGTCTACCCTCAAAGGGGACCATTTTTGGATAATCGCGCGACCTCCACCAGCTTATCCCCCCCAGCTTGTTGATGTATGGTCTATCTAACTTTGCTAGACTATTGATCATGCTGATAACTAACCGCATTATAGGAGGATATGGAGAGTTTCTTTTTACAGTGGGACGAATTTGTCAAAACTGATCTGAGAAATGCCAGTTGGATGTGTCATGTAATCGGCCAAGCTCGTGTGAAAAGCGAAAGCAACCATGACTTCCAAGCAGAACAGGAAAATATTGATGGTTTCGTGAAGGGAAAGAGCAGCGGGCTGTCAACTCGACGCAGGAAGGGACCTCCTAGCCCACTCTCAAACGGCGACTTTTCTCTGGGTATAACTGTTCAAAAGATAGTTCTTTTGGAGAAAGTAATTGTGGAGGCTCCTACCATAGCCGATATGGAGCAACAAAGACGTGTGTGCTTTCTCAAAGGACACGACGACCCAGTTCCCAGATCGCCCACCGGTACCGGGAGCAGCCAGGAATCTTTCGCCTCGCGATTCAGCCATTCCACAAAGAGCAGGTATGTCTTTCTCTTTTCCTTCGATTGAATCAGCTAGTGAACTAACCTTTGAAGGTGGCACTCTATTCGACGATCGATCTCACGTTCAAGCTCGAGGGCATCGCGGATATTCACTCAGAATAGATCCGACTCAAGCCAAAGCAGAAGACACACCATAATAGCGCCTTTATAATAGTTGAAAATTTTTTTTCCCTTTTTTCTGTGGTGCTGCTGATAGTGACTCCGAATCCCATTTCAACAAGTTGACCCCAAAAACTATAGCGAAAATCACAGGAATTTTCTGAAATCTTGCCTTTCCTTTTGTATTATTTCACAAAACCGTATATTAGGGCCTGCTTACAGGAATTTCAAGCCGATATAGTAGCTATGTTTGGCTGTACCAGGTTGAGTTTATTTCGTTTAGGAGTTTAGCAGGAGTTGTACTATTTAGTATTCAAAGTTGATTGAAGTGTAGATATGCGAGTGCTAGCATTAAACCATTACTGTATATATTTTTTTCATCATTTAGATATTCTAAGAAGGAATGGTCTCTAAAAAGGGTAATTATTATTATTATTCTCGCACTCGAAAGTCTAAATATGGAGGATATTGCTACTACATAGGAAACATTTTCAATTCGTCGATTGTCCAATACTTTCGCATATTTTCTGCTCCGAGTTGTTGGACCTCCTCATCCAAATGTTCCCAAAGCACTTTTTCAAATGACTGCATGATTTCTAGCATCTCCGATGCAACAAAATCCTTTTCTCCATCTCTCACAGAGTCTACATATTCTTCAAATTTGTCGAGTCCCTAGAATACTTCAGAACTGGCGAACGAGTTAGGGGAACAGGCTAGCTACCTTGTGTATTTGGCGATGATGCTTAATCATCTCCCCATGCTCTCTATTGTGTTTTTGAAATGCAGGCACTATACATCAATGTCAGTCAAAACGATATTAATTCGTCGTACTAGATATATACTTTTCTTCGCGAGAAGAGGAAAGAAGTAAGATTCTTCAATATCATGGTGGGTGCCTGGTTGACAGTTAATTGTGATGTATGATGACTTCGAGTGCAGGGCCTACATACTCAGCATTCTACAAAATCCTTGCGCAATACTGAGAAATTGACGCAGAGTCTATGAATATTTAGTTAATTAACTGTCTAGTTGACATATCCCTTAATTTTCTGAATCTCACTTGATTCTTTGGTCGCGAAGTTTTGAGACCTGTTATCAGTTCCGTCCATGTTGATCGGAAATGGTTATGCTAAGCCCAATTAGCTTGTATCCAAATCATACTCTCAGGGAATGAATAATAACATATTGATCCATTACTACGGCTAGGCGGTTGTATGCTTTGAACTCAGCAGGCGTTAATTTTGGCAACGGTTGCTCTTCTATTTTCCGACTAGATTCGGCTTGCCCTGGGGAATTCTCAGTATCTGTCTGTAGTGTTGTTTTGGGTATGTTGACGGATTCATTCCCGATCTTTCCTCGCTCGCAAAATTTATCTGTATCCGACATGTTAGGTTTTGGATATCCACGTGAAAGCAAGGTATTCGTGCGCTGTGTTTGCTTCAAGAGACGAAGGAGAGTTTCGGAGGGCTTGTTAATGGTGAACACTCGGTGAGCCTTTAGAAAATTGAAGTCGAAGGTGGAGTGCCAAATGGGGTATCTTAGGTGTTGCCGAAGCCGCAACATCAACCTTTAGTCTCTAGTTGTATCCAACTTGCTGAAGGATTGGTTTTTGCTATCCAAGACGAACCCAAATGAACATATTCCAAGACGGAAAGGAGGATATCCCAGGCCCAAAAGCAGACATGGGACTCTTAGTTTAAGTATTCGAGAGAAGCTACAGCCGCTTTTTGTGATACAAAATTTTTTTTATCTCAATACACTTGTTCCAATGTTCCTTTGCGTGCAAGGCGAAAATCCCGTGACAAAAAGATCCACTGTCTTCGGCCGAAAGCTTGGAGCATCAGTGGAAGTAGCGAAAATTTTCGGGATTAGTTGCCAATATCACCTAATGATATTTACCACGTTCATAAATCATTATTTAGGTTTATGTGATAGTTCGATACCGATTATTGGATCGAATATAGGTACCCATCAGCAGGTGATTGCGTGTTTTCGGGCGAGAAGAGAATCTATTTGGGCACTCGTTTGTTGATTAGTGGTGCTGAGTCCACGCGAAAATTCCCATCACCAAATCAACCCACCACACAATTCATTCACCTTGAAAAGGACACTCGCAAGCTTCAGTTGAGGGTGTAAAATAGGTGATGGATCGCTCCTCTTTTGGTACCGATGTGTACCAAGTACTATGACGCCTAAACCGACAGCGCAGTGGTAATCCAATTTTGACTGATCTCGTTCCTCTTGTACTTTCCGCGATTGACAGACTATATTGACAATACGTTATCATATATTCATAAAATGGGGTTATAGCTCAGTTGGTAGAGCGCTTGCTTAGCGAGTCATCGGGGATCACTTCCCGATACAGAAACTTGCATGAGGTCTTGGGTTCAATTCCCAATGACTCCACTATTTTTTGGAATTTTTTGCCTTTTTTTTTGCCCGCCTTGGGTTCAATTTCCAACAACACCAACTCTTTTCGAAGCTTCAACACCGCAATACAGGGAGCCACTTATCACCATCGGAATATATCTATTAAAAACTGCTTTTTACTGCCTATATATAAATATATTACAATCTACACATCTTTGCATTCCATTAAAAAAAGACCCCCTAGCTGGGGCCGCATTGCTATTTTCAATCTCGCTAGTGATACATACAAGATTGCTAAGCTACTATTTTCGTGCTAGTCTACACCAGAGCTCCAGACTTCTCAAAAAGGACTTCCCAGCGAAAGAATCACAAGATTCTCACAAGCTTAAAATTCAGCAAGATGATTGTTCTATTCTTCCAGCGGACAATGCGTTCTACTAATAGATGCGCCTAGCATTTAGAGTAATATCCCTGAGCGGAATGACGAGCCTAGAATCTTGAAAGTATTAGTTATCCAACCTTCAGCACAAAAATCAGTGAAAGGTCTCAAAAAGTACCTACATTCGAAAAGTTTTAACATGCATACCCGAGACACGATCCTCAAATAAAAGACCAAGGACAAAAAAGCCTAAATCAAGTTGATTCGGGTTTGCCTTGGCTGGTGAAAAATTTTTTATTTGAAAAAAAAAAAAGGGAACTTGAAAAGGGGAGAGAAAAAAAAGATCCGGTGATCAGATATACGAGACTCAGCGGTCGCAATCCTCTATACGCCCTTTTGGAATCTTAGCGAATGCGATTCAACATGAGCGTATTTCTGACGCCGCCCGGCATTCTCAAACTTGTCACTCCCACAAATAGGACACTCATGCCCCTTATTCTTCAAAAACTCCTCGCTACACCTCTGCGCAGTTTGGTAGATATCGTGGTACTCGGTACGAATATGTTGGCGGTGAGCATTTTGGTCACGTTTATTGTTGGACTTGGACATCGGATCGTGCTGACATAGTGCGCAAATCATGTCGGAACTCGGAATAGCGACAAATCTTTCAAAGAGAAACGCCATTCTCTCCCTAGCAGCTTCGGTGAGTGTGATTTCGGCATCTACTTCTTCAGTAGGCTGTTGATCTTCGGACGGAATAAAGATATCAATATATTCTTCGCCGTTCGCAATTCGTCTTTCATTCGCCTCTTCGAGTGCGTACGGTTTACCGAGCTGTTCGTGTTCCTCACAGACATCCTCCAAGAGACCCTCGACTTCGTCGCCGAGAATATCATCAGCGTCATTTTCTGTGTTTGACTCATTCTCCCTCTCTTCCAAATCAATCTCTTCCATCGTTTCTCGAAGGTCGCGCATTTCCGAAGATTCTTGAATTTCTGACTCTTCGATACGGATCGCAGGAACTTCTGAAATGACAGTAGCGATACGCCCAAACTTTTCGATCCGCTTACTCCTCTCTTCCGCGGTAAGTGTGGCCTTGATACGATCTTGAGCTTCTGCCATATACCTCAACCGACCACGCTTCAACAATCGTCGCCTCAAATTTTTTCTTTCCCGCAGTAAACCCGCCAACTTTTCCTTCTCGTTAACCGTCAACTCGGTGAATGCATCCAGAACAGTTTTGGCTGAAATGACCATATCGTACTTGTTGCGCAATACCCCGACATAATCTTGAAGTTTATCCTCCAAAATTCTATATTCACTATCCTTCCAAACAAACTCCCTTGCTGCGGCCTCTACAGAATTCCGCGTCCCTGGCTCGTAGGAGTTGATATATGGTGCAGTCAGAAGACGTCGATTGAGGTTTCGATCTTCTTTTTGATCCTTCCCGAATGCTAGCCTAGCTTCCGAAACGTCCAAACCGGATATTCCTTGATTATATGCTTCGATAGCATCACCCCCTCTTTTGTGAGCGGCCATTTCACGAGCTGCATCCTCTCCATACTCTCTGATCAGATGCGTCAAGGTTTCCCTTCGGAACGAGTAAAGAGTCGGCGGACGACCACCAAGACCGGCAATCAGAGCTACTCGTTGCATACTGACGTGCAACTGCTTGGCAAGCATTGGCTTATCACTGAGATCGCTAACATTGTTCGCTTTCCCACCTAGGAACACAGGATGATCTTTGAGATCAGAATTGACGGGCAACTCGATTGGAGACTTGGGGTTCTTGAGATAATCCAGGATTTCCTGGTAGTTCTTGAACTTAAGATAGCCTCTTTCGATTGCTAGCAAAGGAATCGTTATGGTAACGTCGGCGATAATATGAACACCCTTCTTCCTTTTGGTGAATCTGACAGGCAGGCCGTCAGTATACAGCAAGGCAGTCCTCGACTTTTTGCGCTGATAAGGATCATCGTGGCCTATTTACAATTTTAGAATTCCTCGCTAATGTTTCAAAAAAAAATAAAAAATACATAGATTTATAGGATTCATACCCTTGAGACGACCGAAAAGAACAATCACTTCTAACTCCCCATCATTTCCAATCATCATTCTAATATCTTTCCAGCGAAGACAATAATCGTCTTCAGAATCCGCAGGTCCGATGCTGCCAGGCCGAACACCAGTCAACAGCGCCATTTGCCAGAGAACGATCGATTGTTTCATCATCTTAACACTATCGATATCAGACATAGCAGTCTCAATCAATATCGTCAACTCCTCCAGCCCATAATAATTCTTCTCTCTCTTGCCGGTCCCAAGAGTATACTTGACGGCAAGGTAGTGAATGTGGGTCTTGAGAGTATGATGCCATTCCATATAAATGGAAGCGAATCCTGGGGTATTCAGAACGAACCAGTGCGTCAGAGAAGTCTGGCGTTCGTACAAACTCATCGCCTTGAATTTTTCATCAATCTTGCCTTTAGCCCCCTGATATACGAGGAGGGTGAAATAAGCTTGGGTGTATTCAATGACTTTGTCTTTGTAGAAACATTCCGCCGCACTGATCTCGTACTGAGCTGTGACTATATCGACATACTCGACAATATGACGCTGGTAGCGCTTGGAAGTGATTTTGGCAACGGGTAAATGGAATCGAGCTTGCTCGATGTCGTCATTGATCTTCTGCGCCAAATCGATCTGTTCTCTGATCCGTTGGATGTCTTCCAGGCGCTTTACAGCCTCTTTCGTTCGTCGAATTCCGGCAAAAAAATTGTTGATACTCGCAGCGGATTTGGCGTCCATTTCGAAATATGCGTGAAAAGTGGCAACGTTGTCTCGAGGCTGGGCAACGTTGTTCCTATGAAAAATGATTGTCTTGGGACTAAAAGCAATGGTTATCAATGTGGAATCTTCCCCTTAAAATAAGGGCAACGTAAGATATTTTTCAAGTAGGATAAAGTGTTTAATTGGAGGTTTTGAGATCTCAAGAAAGAGGTTATTTGGGAAAAGTTTGGATTCTTGTGAATTTAATTACAAGATCGTGAGCTAGGAGTCTACAAGATATAAGAAAGTACTCGTAGGCGTTGGGAACAGCAGTCACAGGAGGTCAATATTTTGTTACTGGAGCGGGCAAGGGATTGTTTCCCTATGGACACGCAAGTTCTACAAGCTTCCATGAGGGTCAAGCTTGGGTGTTCTAGTTGGACGTCCCGCACCAGTTGATATTCAAAGCAGTATGACCATATCTAACCTATTGTTCGTACAGGTACCGGACCGATAGCCTCGAAACCAGGCGAACAAGGTGGCCGGACCGAGACTAGCAAGCACCTGAAGCGCTCTGCCTTGAGCGCTTGGTTTCGAGGCTACTGAGCGCATTTCTGTGCCTACGTAGTTTTGCAGGCACAGGAGTGGTTCAGCGGTAACTTTGAAACTAGATTGAAATTCAGTTACTCTAACTTTCTCTCAAACTAGGTATAACTATGGCTCGCTTTATTACTTACAAATACCTGGAAACAACTCCATGGTTTCTTCACTGGTTTTACATTATGCAACTACAAGCTAAGTTACGATTTATATTTTACTTTAACGGCATCTAAGAAAGATAGCTCGCTCAATGTAAGAAAATATCAGAAGGGGCGACGGAAATAAATTCTTCGCCGAGAATTGATATAAAAATATCATTTGAACAATGTATAGAAGTTAGAGAGTATTCACTCTTTGTCAATCTCAATATATCCATCTTTGATCACGATAACTTCATCAGTCGCCTAAGTTTATTTGACTCCCTTTTCGGAAATACTGAAATACAACAGGTAAGCTAAAACTTTGATGCTAGAATATCACTATTCGGTGTCCATGTAATCCGAGTCTGCCTCGCCTTCCTCTTGCTCGATATCTTTCTCATGACCACTTCCTTCTTCCTGATCCTCGTCGTCATCATCGCTCACAACTCTTCGGACCTTTCTCGTTCGCTGGCGGGTGGGGATATCATCGTCTTCATCCTCGTCATCGGCAGCAGAACCTTTGGCTTTGGAGGCTTTAGATTTCTTGGTGTCAGCTTTGCGCTGACGTTTCTTTCCGGTAGCCTTCGCTTTGGCCAAATCATCCTTTGCAAGAAGAGACCACCATGACTTGATTTGATCTATCGCGACACCTTGGGCGGGAAACTCCTCCTCGAACCATTCGAGGAATGCGGCCTGCACGGAACCATCCTTTACAAATTTACCTGCAGTCGGCTTTCGTCCCTTGTATTGCGAAAATGCAGCACGTACTTGCGCCGGGATATCGGTGAGGATCAGAGTCTGCACAGCCCTTGCTGGACCGCCCCTTTTTTTGACCGTTTTACCTTCAGATTCCCTGAGTTTGTCCGCTTTGAGGTTTGAGACTTCACCTTCAGCCCAATAGTTCACCAGCGCCTTGGTGGTCTTGTTCGGCCAATCGACATATTTTAAACCATGCTGAGAGTCCAAAAAGCTATATCACCACGATTAGGCTGGAAGATTCGTATTCAAAACATCATAATTTCACATACCCCTCAAGCCACCCATCCCAGCCCTCTGCAGCCCTGCCTGGTATCTTGAATAGATCAGGGTCAAAAAACTCTTCCTCGTCGAGGAAAGAACTCAATACATCCTCAGATGATTTTTTGATATTTTCCTGTCCCCTTGGAGTCAGAATTTAATGTTGGATTTTACACAGGGAACAGAAAACACACCAAATGCTTCTTAAAGCTGACCTTGAACTCCTTTTTCATCGTCGTAAGGACAAACTCTAGACTCGTTGGACGCCCGAATTCCGAAAAATAGTTCAGACTAAAACCTTGACGCCAATTGTGGAAGCACAAAAATAGATATGCCTCGACTACTTTCGCCTCCGATCCTTCCACGGCATCATCCTCGCTCGCCTCATCGATTACTATCTCCTCACCTTGGCTTCGATCACTCTCCACCATCTCCTCCACTTGCCTTGGGATACCTCCTTCAGATCTATCAAACAGAATACACCAAATCTCGGGATAAATCTCTTTGATCTTTTGAAAATCGTCGTCTTTGCGATAAATGAATGTTAATTCAGTCTTGATATTGTGCCAAATGTTCAAAAGATCTCGACACTGAAAGTCACTGAGAATCAATTTGACGCAACGATTGGCGAGCTTTCGAAGAATATCAAGCTTCGGATCGTCCAAGGGGATCTGTGATGGGGTGCTATTGGCCAGAATAGTAGCAACGACTTTAACAGATTTCGATACTTCGCAATTCAACGCCTTCCGGTATGCGGAAAGCTCAGCGTCATCTACCTGACCAGTAGCTTTGGATGTTCCTCGGACCATGGTGGATCGAGAGCTCGGTGAGTATTCGGAACTTTGGAGATATGGTTTGGGACTATTGATTCATATCAGCAATCATATCAACCTCAAAATGCAACGATCACAGCAACGTTGCAAACTAACCTAGCGCAATGCAGCGAATTCGTGAAGAAAAATCAAATTGAAAAGTTTAATTCAGAGCACATGGGAAGAAAATGAAAGAGGGATTATGAACTAATCTATTTGGCATTTCATAGCTTCACAACTAGAGACATCGAACATAGGGCTAGGGCAGGGCTTTGGACGAGATAACGAGCCGCGGGGAACTTCACTGTTACCATGTTATCGTTATCACAGTGTCCAACGGCAGGAGCCTCACTCTAGTCCTTTGCAACGGTATATCAATTGCTAGGCTGTAATATTGGCGGAGATAGGCGGGAAAACTGTTAGAGTAGCTGTGGCATCATAGTGGCTTCAATAGCTTCTATAGGGTGCCACACGCATTCTAACCATTGACCCATTGGAAATTCTCACGCGTAGTCAAACTAACATGAACAGCTTCGTATAAGAGCATACTTGGGTACTCTGGGAAGGGATTCGTTTTATGACCAAGAAGTAGCGAGTGTACATATGTGCGTAGCATGAGTAGCCATACAAGGGAAATTCGAATTACTATCAATTGAATCGTTAAATGTATTTCATTCTTTGACTATTCTAGAACTATATAAGTGAAGCACAGGTGTAGACATTTGAGAAGGGGCAAGCCATGGACCTAAATTTCTTGCCTTCGTGTCGAGCGTTTGGTTTACGAGACAATCTCTTGCTATAATAACTTCTATTCATGCCAGGTACGTGATACTGCTAGACTAGAGCACATCAGCCCGCAGTCGGGTTACTGGCCTCTCTTTTATCATGGTTGCGCAAAAGGCGTTTCCAAACGCGATCAGATATATCATTTCCCATAATCCTCTCATTTTCTACATTAAGATTCCTCGATTTCCCTTCACTGTCATGCCTGTCGGCCGACTCGCCCAGAACGATCGCTTCGTGACGTTCGCTCATATCAATGGTTTTGAGAAAATTTAAAAAAAAATGCGCGGCTGCCTTGCATTCTCATCATTCCCACACGCTCGAGCGACAAAATGGCAACTAGAAGAACCAACCGCCTTTGACCAATCGAAACCGAGACAGCAGATCGACTTGCGCGACAAGGTACTCTATCCCTCTTATATTTAATGGAGGGGCCGTGGACAATATCTTTGGGTCGTCTCTTCTACCACCGGGATTTTCAGCTCTCGCACACTCTACCCTAATCTCTTCTGGTGTTGACCTTCGGATGCCAGCTGGTTTGAAGCTTCCTAGGTCAACGAGCACCTCTCAAGCTCGATTTCCGGCTGCAAGATCTGCTATCTGGAGTCTCGTCGCCAAAGTCGGTGGGTCCGTAAGGAATATTAGCCAATCTGGTCTTTCGCATCTCCGTTCAGAACCAAGGCCAAGAAGGAGAATTGGCAGTATTCAAGAACGAGCTGGCATCCAGTTTTTGTTGATTAGATTGACTAACTATATCCATATCATAGACCAAATTTGACCAGACAGTGGAACTAGTAGGAGTATTCGCTGTCATCGATCGCTGCTGCGGGCGGATGTAAGTTCGGATTTTGGTCCATGAAATCAGAATTCGTTGTTACCTTTCAGGTTTGGAGACCCGGTCAAATGCATCGTATTGGAAGAGGATCGCCGGAAGGTAGCACAATGTTGCTCTCGCCAGCCTCGTACAAAGCCTTTCGAAGCCAGATACCGTGCGTCCGATTATCGATGACTGAGCAGGCTGTCAAGGACATGCTTAAGACTCTCCCGCCTCATTTTTGCCAATAGTTTGAAAGCATGGCCGTCCGTACATTCCAGAAAATCGAGCGCGCCGGAATCGCTTCATCGATGAGGTTCAAGCTAGAAACGAGCATGTGATATTTCATACCTCACATCTGACAACGTTGTCCAGGCCATCTCTTTAGACACGGAGGCTATAAAGAGCTGGATAGAGTATTTAACAAATACCAAAGCGAGTAGGATGTGTCTACACCGTCAAAAGAACTCAATTGGTGCGGTGTCGAGCGAGCGGCAACGATGAGATCGACTTGTCAAAATTTGGACAGTGATGGTATCTGGAACCGTCTCGAAAACTAGAAGTCGAGCTGAATAATTGATTACGGTAGCGTTCAGCTATTTGATACGAATGAGGCATCATTCCGAATCGCAAGTTTCATTTAACTTTACACCACTCCCACAAAAATCATTCAATTTTAAGGCTATTGTTTAGTTTTCGAGATAAATGTGAGGCTGAGATTAAAATTGTGTGTTTTGGAGTTGATCAGAGTGAATACCGACGAGATCTGGGGTATGAAATCCTGGAAATTCCGGCGTTGCCGTTTTGACGACTAAATGATGATGCTGGTATGGAGGCAATCGTCCGAAAACTTGTCTGGAAAACCAGCCGCGCTGCGCAAAGCAGAGGACACAATGTATCCACACCTGTCATATATGGATCGTTCCAATGGTAGTTTCGAAAATTTTTGGTGTCTGATGCACTGTCGCGTCGAGCCGAGCACCAAATTTTTTTTTTTTTTTTTTTTTTTTTTTTTTTTCCTGATTTTACCGAGAGTACCGCCGTTGTGAATATTGAGGGGTCTTGGTCGGCGAGGAAAGTCGGCATACATGTTCCAATTTATACAGGGTGGACCAGCTAAAGAATTGATCGTAGAATTTGACTGCGAGGAAACCGCTCAAAACTTGGCAACGAACAGCGCCTGAGACCGAGACGAGGTTTTGATTTGACGGTGGAAAATTTACATCTGGTATTAATGCAATTGGATTGATGTTTTGCATTTAGTAACAGATATCAGTGTAACTTGATTCAGAGGCAGTTTTTTTTATCCAACATTGGTTTTTCGACACAAAGCTTTCTCGGAGTACCCTTAACTCTTCGCTTTCGAAATAAAGCCAAATCGAGAGTTGTATATTATATTGAATTTGCTCGAGTGATATCAAATCTTCGCGAACCTGCAAGTCAAATCAGCATTTGGCAAACGAGGCTATCGCTGACCGAATCGGATCTATGTAAATGTTCGGATGCCGAGTGCGGTACTGGTTGAGTGTCGTTCGATGAGTCGAAGGGCAAGGTTCCAGAAGACTGTCTCGTAAGCCAACCCCCCGAAACGTAGACGAGAGATTATGGAGAAACAGGTCCCAAATTGCTAGATGGGGTGCAATGGAGATGTTATTTATCCAAATTGGTGTATCTAAAAAGTAACTAATGGAAGGGGAGGGGGCAATATTAATATAACTAGGCCTAGTCATCAGAAGGCGGTTTTTTCAGGACTGGGATCCTCTGCGTACCTTTCACTAATCTGCTTCAAATCAAAATCTAGAGTTTTTAATATTCAATCATTCGAGTGACGAGTCATCATATCAATGTACTATCCAGATACCGAGTGAGTGTGCCAGTTGTGCTCTACATCTTGAACAAAAATATTAGCGGGACATGGCCTGATCAGAGACGGTTTTCTAGGAATAAGATCCTCCGCTTACCCTTTAACAAATGTTAATCAAATCAAAAATTTGAGAGCTGGATATTATATTTATTCGCATAATATCAAATCTTCACTGACCGATTCGGGGATCGCTGTAATATTCGAGCACCGAGTGTGCCAGCTGAGTTGTTGATGGGACGACGAGTCAAACCAAGAACGTTAGTCAAGTCCCAGGGATCGCTAGATAGGGCAGTTATGTGCAGATAAGTCTCCTCTCAAATGATATTCTGACGGACGGAGGGGTCAATATTAGCGTGACTCGGTTCTCAGAGCGGTTTATTAGAACCAAGGTTACTACCCTACATACCTTTAATTGTTCCGCCTCCAAAATCAAACCGAGAGTTGAATATTAAATCATTCGAAATAAACAATCTTCGCCAGTCGGTTCAATCGAGAGAATATAATGATACCGAAATGTTTTTGTTTGATGAGTTGGGGCAGCAAGGTTCAGTGATGGTGAGTCAAATCGAAAACAAAACGTAGAGAAATTATGAAAGAGACGTCTCTCGAGTCCCCGAGAGATTTTGCGAGATGGGGTGGGGGGAATACGGAGGAGGGTGTGTGTATCTATCTATGCCGGGTCGATGCAGTTTTAGACTCCTCGAAAAGATTTGTCTATAGTTTGATGGCTGATGGATGAATGATGAATTTTGCAGATGGCGGATGGGTTGATGGGATGGTCTTTGCTGTTGCTGAAGCGTCAATACAAGACTGGATGGTTGATTGATGGATGGAGGGAGGGAGGGAGCAGTTAAATTTGGTGGGTTTTTGTTGGAGCCGTCCATGGATCCACGAAAAGGAACCATCAGAAGAAAGGTTGCCCCATTGACGTCAAGAACGATTTGCGCGGTGATCTGATGGTCGCGTTGTGCAACGCGCGTGAGGAAGCAACAGGTACACGCAGCCACGGGACACATTTTTTTTTTTGTATGGGATTATATATATGTATATATGGTGTCCCAGCGAAAAATCAGTCTTGTAGGCTGTTCCGTGGGACAGTTCTTGTTTAATTTAATAATTTAATAATAGCGCCACAGAATACTTTTGTACGATGTCCCGGCGAAAAAATCAAAATGCAAGCAGGCAGGCAGGCAGGCAGATGGGTGATGGTAATGGTGATGGTGATGGTGATGGTTGATGGATGAGGATGATGGAGAGTCGATGGCCGAGCCGATCGATATCAAAAACGAACAAAAAGAACTGACGTCATAGGAATCGTTTGAAATCGTTTGAAATCGAGAAAAAGAGGGCAACACATTTTTGAAATCGATCGAAAGAAAAGTGAAGGAACGGAAACGATGAGAAAACACTATCCGTAGAGGTTATGGGGTTGAAATTGGGTCTCTGGATGCGTGGAAGGATAAGCATTCGGCCTGCGGCCTCAGGACGGCCGGCTCCGCCGGCCGTAATACAGTAAAAGAGACCCGGCGGGCCTGACGGCCCACCGGATTAGAGGTCCCGGGTTCAATTCCCTGTGTCTCCAGGCTCTAGCAGCTCTTTTTTGCATCCTCAGATGTTTATTTTTGGTCCAGGAATGATTTAAAATCGAGGGCCACTTTTTTGGGAGGAAGTGTTGAGGACCGTCAAGTGGGTTTCGATTTCACAACCAATTAGACAGCACAAACTGTCTAATTATGTTACTAATGCATTATCTATATACCAAAGCATCTTTCCTCCAAATTTCAGCTTGATTGAAGCTCAAATATAGTATTAAATTTGACTTTCCGAACTCTCGGTATTACGATGAAGCGTTGAAGTTACATCGCAAGGCGGAATGTGTTGTGGCAGACCCTGTCGTTGCAGTTTTGGCTCGCTTAGGTTTCCTCTTTTGGTTGTGTGACTACTATTTCTAGAAGGTTTGACGAAAATCTTGTCAAACATCGACACACTTTGCCAATCAACATGATTATCAATTTTAGTCCACAGGCAACAACCATACGCATGAAGGACTTATGGATAAGGCTTCCAATGGAGGAATACTTGATATTAAGTAACCTAGTGTCCTCTCCTTGTTCTCTCGGTTTCTAAAGACCGTATTTCCAAACTCCCACTCGATTACAACTACCATTTCAATCTATATTCTTTGACGCCCTCATAATGCTAGTGTCATTGGCAGAGGGTGGTGTTTCAGGCAACCATTGAAGATCTCAGGAAAGCCAAGCTTTATGCAATATGCAGGCACATTGATTTGAGATATTAGCTGGAGGTTATCGAGAAGATAAAACAAAACTTGCTTCCTGAATCATCTAATATAAGTAAAGTCCCAATGCAAGATACGTCGATAGATACATCACAGCCCTACTGAGTCGGAAATTAAGGATGTGAAAGTAACGTATCCGCGAACCTGAAGTCTCAAAGTATTCCCCTTTCGCACGGAAAAGTGGCGAAATTAGAATTTAGTAGGAACAAAATAAGCTTGACGACTCGGCTCTTTATATGAAATGTCTCTGTGTAACATTCCGTCAATCCCAATGGTAGTCAGTCTAGATGTCTGGAAGGCAAAATACATGAAATATTGGCTAAGATTTGCATTGATTATTTGCTATAGTACTTGCTTAATACGGCCCTGGTTGTTTGAAATAAAGGAGCCTTACCGTGCTGATTGAGAGCCGGAGTCCAAATTGCAAAGTTGGCCATGATCATCGACTCGATTTGACATTGATAATTGATGCACTTTTGAAACCACGAAAGTACCTTGCAGCAATAAATTGATGCTCTTTGCAGATACTTTGTTAATAATTGAATTGAAGATCTCGGTGAGTACTTTATTGGCCTACGTATCATAAATATCTCAGCTCGGTCAAGTACAGTATATATATCCTCAATTCTAGCACGACTTCTGAACACGCTAAGTGCCCTCTCTTGCTACACAAAGCTCCTTACCCTGATAACGCAAAATACTCACTTGGTCCGAGTATATTGATTGTCAGATTATCTTATAAGCCATAGTCAAACATGGGTTGGAAAACTACCCTAATAATCTCTATAATAATGGCAGCACCGTCCTTCTCACTACCTCAGATAAACAACTTCCTTAGAGCAACTACCCCTACTGCGAGCTCTCCAGCATCACCTGCTCCTAGCTCTCTTTTAGAAAAGCTCCAAAGCCCTAAGATCGAGATTGTAAATATGGGCACAACTTCGGAGGCAGAAATAAAAGAATTATCCAACAGCACACTATGGAACCGACAAGACACAGACCCGGATGCGCAAGGGCCATTCGCAGATATCCCAGAAATATACGGAGACGCTGAATCCGATGGGGAAAAGTTCTCTGTAGACGGTCCCTTTTCTTCTATTGAAGCATTCGTCGGAGATAATGCCCTACGTGGTCTTCTCTTTAAAGACGTTGATGGCAATGAAACAATAATTGGGACGGCAAGTTTTAAAAGAATACCAAACTCACCATTACTCAATATGCTAATATATTTTCTAGACTGAAAATTCCAAGAACGCAAAGCGGACTGGTTCTTTTGAATTTGACAGTGACGAGGTCGTTACCGACTGCAGGATTATATGGAAGAAGCATTTCTTCAGCGACGACAAATACGTGACAGGATTCCAATTTGGCACAAATAAAAGCAACAAGTATAATGTTACTAGCAAAAGTAGCGGTGGTGAAACTGTCAATAAAGTTGTTGGCTCCGGTTATCCTGTGAGATTCCATGGAATTCTCAAAAAAGTTGACCAGGAACCGGACGTACCTGCTGCCATTGTTGCTTTAGGCATAGAGTTTCTAGACCGACTTCGATCCATCGAGATGGTAGGGAACAATTGAAGCTCTCCGAAATGCAACAAAATCTGAGATACTTACATGAATTAGGTGTCCGCGGATTATTCTGGGTTTAAGGATGGAGTTCAGAGCATTCCGGATGGCAGTGGTACAAGGTATTGGAGCTCAGACCCTATTTAATCATGAAAGCTAACTGGACTCTTTAAAGCACGATACTCGGGACTCAGATCCTCGACAATCGGAATTCAACAATCAATCAAACCTTTCAGTTAACAAACAGCAAGGTTAGCCACAAATTTTAAATACAAGCCGTTCTCTTAACCTCCATCTAGAGAGTACCATTAGCATTATAATGGATCATAACGTTATATAGCACGACGCTAACAACTACCGCATAGGCCGTTGCAAAGAGCTATGCTTTTACATTCGCCATTGCATACATGATCGGTGCAACAGTCACTCTCAGCGCAGAATTACCAGTCCCTGTAATTGCGGACGCCTCTGCCAGCATTGCTCTCCAATGGCAGCTCACATTCACAGCTGTGAGAGACATCTTAGAAATCCAACCTTTATGGTCGTTTTGAAGCTGAAAATGATGGTTTTAGTCCACAACTTTAACTCATACCGAGACTGTCACCCAAGGTACAGTCTTTAATTTATCATGCCCGGCGCAAAGGTTTTGCGAGGGAAAGTCAGTTTTCCAGACTTATGAGCTTGATGCCCCTTTCGTAGGTCTATTCCGGGCCACGACTCGCCGAGGTGATACATTTACCTGGAATCGAAGGGGGATATTCAAGTCCTCCGACGTGTCTGATGTGAAGCTCCAGGTCAACGTCTACTATGGACCGTCAGCAGCGAACGCGACTAACGTAGGCACCTAGATCTAAAATCATTCTTTCCCACTAGTAATTCTAACAGAACCATGAGCCAAAGAGCCCACTCTACAAATCGCCTATGTTGATCCACTAAGTGGCTTCAGAAAGGTAGATTTTTATTGTTTTCGTGCGCAGTTACCTCACTTCCCTTATAGCACTAGCTGCAAGTGTAGATATTATATAATTGTTGGTCCGTTTCTAGCCTGAATTCGCTAGCCTATAGGGAGTAACCGTAAGGTTTCTCAAGTACAATCTTCTTTTCAAAGTTTGCATGTGCTACTTTATATTTTGCATAAACTTATCTTCGTTGCGACACCGCGAGAAATTGCTATCTGCATTACAAGATTACGTTATACCCGATAAATTCCAGAATCCATTTTACCAACTCATATATATCGCGTTTTGTCTATGTACAAGGCGTTGTTGTTCCTTTATACCCCAGGCGAAACAGATAGAAAGTTTTATAATAGAAGTCACCAAACCAAATATCGCAACCCCAAGCGATTCATATTGTAAGATTAATTTCTCTTATCCAATCTCTTTCTACAGATACTGTGTACTTCTCTGTAAGATGTGCCACTCTAATTTTGGTTCCCGTTTCCTCACCTGCCGTGTCCTCTTTAAGTGGAACCATTATATCCTCAGGCCTCAATTTAACCTTCTCTCCATCCTCTTCGAATTTGTAATTATTTTTCATAGCATAATATCGACCTTGCCTCAGTATTTTTTTCGAGACCCAAGCTGAGGGGCCACCTTCATAGCTTTGTACCCGCAAATACTGAACCCCGAGTTCGAATTTTTCTATCAAATATTTATATCAGTTACCTATATATAATTTTCGCGGTAGTATGTGTTATTGCTAACTCACTAGCTTGGATATCTGATTCATTGCACCAGACAAGTGTTCCTCGGGGCAATTTACCAAATTCAGCCATAGCAGTAAGCCAATAAGCTCTAATACCATGGCTGGTTTTAATGATTGAAAGGGATGAAAGTCTTGTTGATTCGGCGGATTCGAATTCTTCAGACTCCGTGTAGAGTAAATCTAACGAAGATGGAAGATTTCTAGGAGAGGGCTCCCCTTCAGCATCATCATAGGAGCTTATTTGAGGGTTCAGAGGTTCAAAAACGTCATCACGATCACCCGAGTTATAATTGTCCGGGGACTGAATTATAGGCCTATCAGAGATACTCTCACCCGGTACGATGTTCAACTCGGATGATCTTCCCGTAAAGTTAGGGAAAGTTTGAGATGCTTGCGGTCCGCTTGTAGAATTAGAACGCCGGTGCTTTGAGTTTAAAGGCTCGAATACACTCAGACCTGTCGCATCTGGTGGTATAAGGACCTTCTCCGACTCTCTTTTAGAGCGTATTGTGTCAAATGATGCTGTCTTTCGAAGTGGGTAGTTCGAATCACCGCCTGGGGAAAGCAACCCAGGCGTTGTTTGGGCTGTCCTAGGAAGAACCTTCTGGGAATCGTCCTGGTCTTGCACACTTTCCAGCTGTACTTTCTCGCCAGGTGCATCAACTAGGGGTAGAGTGTTTAGCTTTTGTTCTCTTGCTTTTATCCTATCTTTTAACTTCATCTCTAACTCTTCTGCAGTCCAGATGTAACCAGGTAGTGACGGAACCGTATCATCACCGTTAGCATTAATATCAGACTGAGCCGGTACTCCTAGCCTGCTTTCTTTAATGTTAGGAGAAGAATTGGGCTCCTCCATGTTGTAGAGAGACTTTTCCTCCGCTTGGTTCAAGAGATCCAGGAGTTCCTCAGCGTCCAATGGCCGCGTGAGGTTTTGTTCTGGGATTGCAGGCTCTAATGCAACGGTTTCTGTGTTCGGTCTCCTATGACGTTCCTCTGAATAGCGCTTATCCTGAGGCTTACTCATATGACTAATCCTCCTTTGCAATATCGGTTTATCGTCAGGGTTTTTTGGAAGTTTCGGAGCTTCTGGTCTTGTCTTTGGTTCTATAAAACCAAAGCGTTGCGCGGACTCTGTCAATCTTGCATAGAACATATTGTCGGCTAAAGAAGCGGAGTTAGAATTACAGTCGTGGAATTAAAGCATATCGAGATTGCTTACTTTGAGAGTCCTTGAACTGGATTCTTCCAACTCCACCGGGGTACTTTTTTACTTTCTCATCGGGTTTATTTGTTGGTCTATAAAATTCCGCGGAACCACCAAAAAGATCACCTCGAGACAACTCTTCAAATCTTTGGAATACATCCGCGTGTACTAATATTGAAGATTAGCAGAAAGTCTCCCCTCCCCGCCCAGTTTCGGGGATGAATAAGAGGCAAGAACACGTTACATATAGAGATACTTACAGGTCTGTGACAGATAGCAACTCCCGTCGCGGGAACGAGCCAGGATTCTACCTCTATTTCGCCTTTGATCCCATACTACTACGAGTTCTACCTCTTTCATATAAACGTCGTTTGCTGCGGCCTCAATATGGTCTGCAAATAGCTTCACCATAACATGTTCATTCCGTTTTGCATGTTGGATTTTGAGCCAATGCAACTCGTCACTCATATTCTTTTGACGAAGAAGAAACTCATTTGCAGCTATTCCGGAGAACGTTAGTCACGTAAATCTAAAAATTCAGACATATTCCGGGTATCCTCACATTTCGCATTTGCAAATCTGAATTCTGCAACTCCAGAGACCTTTCCCAACTGCGGGCTTCTTCCTGGAAGAGTAGCCTCTCCTCTTGTCATTGTGAAGTTGACAACACAGTCATCGTGACTATTGTTGCTCTCGAGATTAACCTCATCCACTATATTCAATGCTATTTAGAATCGGTCAACCAGTAAATGTATGTGGCAATGTCTTACAGTGAAATTTAAGCAAATTCACCTGTTCACCACTCTCCGAAGGACCGAAATTAACTAACATCTCAACATATTCCGAATATTTGAGGGCATCTCGTTTCCAGGTTCCGCTATGTTCGATTTCCTGGACACCAATCATTTTATAATGAAGGAGGTTAGTGTGCTTGATGTTTTCTTTCATTATTTGTTGCGTGCTTCCATCCATTGCATTCTCAACGAAAAATGTCACACTCTCAAGGTAAGCACTAAACGAATCGTCGCTATATACCAACTATATTCAGTTTATCTTTGTAACAAAAGATGTATAAACTTCAAAGAATAGATCGAGTAGTGAACTCACGCCATTGAATTTAAGATTGCAACCTGATCGCCATCCGTCTCATCCCGAATCTGGAATGCGAAATAGTTTCCTGTCTCCCCCTTCACGATAGCCTTGGCTGTTCTGAGCGCAATCGGTTCAATAAAAGTTCTTTCGAATTTCATTTCATCTAAAGCAAGACTTAGTTTTAGTCTCCAAGCGATACATCTTGTATAGATTAGCTTCAGCAAATAGCACGTACTCTGGATGCTGAGGTTACGGATACCCAGTGTTGCAGGTTTGTTGTTGTGAAAGTCACCTACATTGTGCAGAATCCACTGCACACTTCCATGATAATGGCAACCAACGGTAGCATTTGTCACTTTCAAAACTTGTAAGCCCAATCCCATCCAACGCAAGACATATGGTAGGGATACCTACAGAAGTAGGACTCGAGGATTTTCGCGTGTGGCTCAAAATCCTCGTCTTCGTGCTCAAAAGGTTCACACAGACAAGCAAAGAGCCCTTCGTTGTATTCACCGGCTTCAATAGTTGCTTTAGTCCAATTTCCATGAAAACGGGCATTTGCGCACAATGTCTTAAATTCGGCGACACCATCCTTGACCCGAATCTCCAGGCAGAGCTCGAATACGCTATTTTCACGTTAACGGTACTGAATACAGAACAGAACTAACAGAAATCTTAAATGAGAACCTACATATCTGTCGCAGTACAGTTTCGCGATCCTCGTGCCGGTAAATCGGCTTCACGCGGGAGTTGCACACCAATCTCAACAGGTTTCGAATTCATTGGAGATATTCGTCGCACCGTCTGGGAAGGTAGTTCGCTCATTGACGAAGGTAAAGACTCGGCACGACCTTTTTTTATTGGCGTGCTGGCTGGCAATTCTACCACAGTTGTAAAGCTGTAGTCTAAAACACCCCGTGCCGATGCAGGACCAGAGCCCCCGGCTAGATTATTGCTGGACTGGTAAAAGGTAGTAGCTGCAATCGATGTTGAGCTGCCATAAGGGCTAGGCATACCATCTTCGAGAGGGTATGGGAGCAAAGTCGTTGCACCCGCAGAGGGTGGTGGAGATGGCTGGACTCGAGGAGCGGGAGGCATGCGTTCTAGTTGCTCAATTCTACCGAGGAGGCTCGATAGCTGCTGCTGTAGTAGTTCCTGGACAGGCATGTCGCGCTGCTGCCATAGCATTATGGTTTCTATTTTCTTGTTTAGGGATTGTATGTCGCTATTATTCTGTTGTATCTCCTGCTGTACCATGTGGAGGCCAGCGGAAACACTACTGATACCCGCTTTGGCATCGGAGACTCCCATATGAACACCATAAATTTCAGCTCGGGCGCCTTGAAGGTCCATCCGATGGCCTTCAGCATATCTAGCAAGATTATGGACATCCGATTGAACCGATTTTGTGGCATGTCTAAATCCAAACGCTTGTTAATTTTCAAGAGATGAATGCATATGTTGAGACACACGTACGTATTAACAATAGAGACTACAGCGGTAATACTTTGAACATGAATACTGATCTGGTCTCTGATACCCTGGATATTCGATGACTCTGCCACCCATCTTATTCTTTTCCAATTCAGGAGAAGCTTTTGACGATTGGTAGAAGAAAGTTTTCTCACTCTGACACCGGAATCATCCTCGATGAATTGTACCCCTGCTAGAGGAGCATACTTTCTCGCAAATTCTTTAAGGTGCTCGACGGTGGCTTGGCAGCTCGTAATCATACGAGCTATAGACTGTGAAGCTTGGTGGGTCGGTGAAATTAGACCAGATTGTGTCACCGCCATGGTATTGGAAACAAAGGCGCCACTTTCCACCGACGTTTTCAACAGTTCGAGCATTTGCCCAAGTCCATATAATTCGTTCTGAACCTCTCGAAATTCTACCGGAGCAGCTTTCCGCCCCGACCCGAATGCTTGGGCTATGCCGTAGCACATGTTCGCAAGAGCGATAACATCGCCAATCTGGATTGGCATGGCCATCTTTTGCGGTCTTTGAGGATTGTCGCTTGGATTTAAGGGAAATGCTTTAGGTCAACCTTAAAATGAACGCAGAGACGCCCATATTTTCCCAACATAAAAACCGGTTGGGCGACAGTTCCCTGCGCGCCGGTATGTTTTCGCTGAAAAGACGGCCGTGGGCCTTAGCTAGTTCAGAAT
Source organism: Orbilia ellipsospora (assembly GCA_036971675.1). Lineage (NCBI taxonomy): Eukaryota > Fungi > Ascomycota > Orbiliomycetes > Orbiliales > Orbiliaceae > Orbilia > Orbilia ellipsospora. The sequence continues at coordinate 1,881,637 of JAVHJO010000006.1, forward strand.
GTCTAAAATACGGTGTGTCGGATAGAGGTGGGGTACCAGTACGGTGGGTGTTGTTATCGATATATTCGGACTGGACCTAAGAAACATGTTACTGTTGAAACGACAGGTCTGAAACAATACTGAGGCCCGAAAGCCTTGAAAAGAACGCGATAGCAGAATGAAGAAGGATCGGAACTATCGAAGCGCGGGTGATCCAGCTTTATAATAGGTATCTCAGACAGCATAATCGATGGCCAAAATGCACCCGCAGCTTGCCAAAGATTAAGGTGGGCAGGCTGCTCCCCTTACCCTTTGCAGGTTAGTTCGACTTCAGCCCTCGGTTTCCACCAGCACAGAGACCCACTTCTCGCAGAGCCGCATCACCATGCGCATGCCCCATTCCTGGCCGATTCAATCCCGGCCGCTGAATCTCGAAGGACCGTCTTAATCTTCTCGTGAGGAGAAAGCCAAACTTGGAGTTTCACCGAAAGGCCCTGGCCCCGCTTGGCAAACTAGCTTGAACGACGTGGAACCCGCCCATGTCACACGCATGTCAGCTGGCTGGCGAGCCCCGCTTGAGCCATCCCGAACTCGGTGAACAGTACAGCGCACCTGCGAAAACAAAGAGGGAGTGTGTGGTTCACAAGGTTGTTCACGCGGGCCAGCGTGGAATGTATATCTCTCGCCATGGCCCGGCCTCTTTCTCTACAGAGGTTGATCTCGGACCGCAATCTCCTGGCTGAACGAGCCCTCATTTTCCAGGTTCCCGTTGCGGTTCATCTCGCTTCGTCGAGAAGAACTCTGCTGTTGAAGGAGCTCGACCACTCGTGCGGGGCAGAGATAGAGCTATACCACAGAGGGGTACTCGATTTTCAAATTACAAAATAACTACTGGCAAGCTCGTAGCCGACAGCTTCGAAGTTTTCTCTGTTTCGATTCTTCTTCAAAAACAGTAAATGAAGAAGGTTCTTACATCAACTGGCCAACCGGCTTCACTTCCTATCGGCTGGCACCGATGGTTCCTTGGGCTCTTCTTTGGCGATACGAAGGGAGTATATACGAACTGGCCAGGACCAGTACCCGACGCCTACTCTTGTCTCAGCTTTCTCGGCCTGACCTTCACAAATTTCCAACAAAGAGATGACGAACCTTGCTGGACAAAAAACCTACGGGTCCCTGGGAAAGATCAAAGTTGGACTGGACCCGTCCTCGAGGCCACAACAGATGACGAAACTTCAGATACAAAATTAACTGTAATTATTGAAACCACTGAAACACAAGATTTCAAAAAACCAAGGACACCTTCGCCCCCTTCAAAGAAACAACATGAAAGCCCTAAACCTCGCCGACGACATACAGTGAGCGTGAGCATCCAACCTGATGAAGTAGTAGAACCATCAGACGGATTGGGTTCCAAAGAAGCAGAGCCCACTCGACCAACTCCAAGGGACGGCTTCCCAGATCACCATGACGAAAGACCAAAGAGACGAGAGCGACGTTCTACCAATGGAATGCACGGCCGTAACCAACGTCAGTATTTCATGGAGACAACAGCTACGAACGAGCCTCCCGATTCCAGTGTATTTGACGAAACGGCATCCGAGTTTATTCCACTGCAAACCGAATCACCGCGATACAAAGCCCGCAAACCCAGACGCCGAAGCTCCATGAACTCGAGCGTTTCCACCCAGTCAGATAGTTTACCCCGGGCCCCATCCCCCCCTCGTGAGGGCTTCTCCGAGATCAACGTTCCAGTGACCCCGTCCCCTCGAAAACCTCAACGAAGAACCAGCGGACCCTCGAGTCCAGCCTCCTCCACACGCTTTCGAAATCTTTCGCCCATCACTGATTACAACATCAGAGGAGACCTCTCAGATTCGTACATGCCGACACCAGACTCATCCTCGCAGGCATCGTGGTCCGGTTATGCATCGCCTCCACTTCCACCAATGCCTTCGTCTCCAGGCAGTACTCTTTCATATTCTTCGAGGCAGAGCTTCTTATCGACACCCCCATCAACAATTGACGAAGTGGTCGAAAATGTGAATGGCGAGTTCACAGTAAAATTGATTCGTTCTGTTTCAGATACACCCGAAGGTCGCTATTATAAGGTTCGATGGGCCAACACTTGGGAGAGCAAGGCATCAATGCGAGCCGCGACGGAGTCCGGCAAGTACACCGTGAAGGAAATCTTGGAATCGAGGTATGTCAATGGGAAGGGTCTTTATCATGCAAGATGGGAAGATACTTGGGAATCAGAGCAGGAATTAGGGGATATTGAACCAGTGCGAGTATTCTGGAGCGAAGCGGGGTCAGGTCGCCGAGAGCGACGTCATCAGCAATCCTTCGCGTAAATATCGTTTGTTTCAAGTTGTTATTTGGATGCGTTTATTCTTGTATACTATAGCATTAACATAGGGTATCATTTTTTTACGAATTGAGCATTAATGTGTCAGTCATCATCCGAATCAGATCCGTAAGCAACGAGACCACCTAGACCCCCGCCACTCGGTTTTGCGGAGACTGGGGTTTTCGCCTTGTCTTTTTCATTCGCATCACTCTTCTTTGCCATTGGAGGTGTTTCCTTGGAAGATACTGTCTTCTGAGTAGGACCAGTTTCTTTCGTAGGACTCGAGCTGTCGCCAGGCTTTGATACATCATCAGATGGCAAAGCACTATCCCTTCTTGAGCCGTCGCTCATCTTTCGGAGCTTCAGATTAGCTCCGTAAGGATTGTCTTTTTCTTTTTCTTTTTTCCGTTTCCTGCGACCCGGTACTGCCCAGGTGCCCCCACTTTCCTCAGTAAGGCCCGCATCGGTGGTATTGGTATCGTGATCGGCTTCGTACTGAAGTTTTCGAAAATCGTCGAGTTGGGCCTCGAGTTCCTTCTTTTTAGCTTCCTCTTCGGCTCGTTGCTCGCTGACTATTGAATCGAGAAATTCAATCTCGCCTTCGTCAAGTGATCTAAATTGGTTTTTGAACTTGAGCTTTTCCTCGAATTCCTCCTGTTTGCGGGCTGTGTAAAAGAGTTAGAGGAGAAAAAGCGATCGCAAAACTCAGTCGAACCCTCCCTCACCTTTATTCGCTTGGAGCACCTCAAATAGCGACTTGCCCCCGTCCTGGCTTCCTATAAGACCGGAAGAACTGGCGGCCCTCTCCCTCGCAGCCTTGATAGCGGCATCAGCGGCCGCCCAGGAGTCGACTATGCTCGGCTCTTCGGCATCCGTGTTTTTGACAATGTTCGGGGTAATGTCGGTATTCGCATCTGGATCTAGTTTGCCGGAAGATACGAAGCCCGAAGACATACTGATAGGAGTGTCGATGGTCGATGAGCTTCGATCATACGGACCCAGCCAAATCGAAAGGTTGAAGTTGATGAGGACAGGCAGCTTTCAGAGCACGCGTCTATATTCCCTTTGCGTTGTGACGGATGATCCAACAGAAGATCCAACAATTGGCAACGCGAACATGACATCAACTAACGCTGCCCATGCAGGTGCATAGGACATCCCGGTTGGTCTTGTCCGAGTTACAACTGCAGGATGTATCATGCCGATAGATATTAAATCTCAGTGAAAACTCCTCACCCGGTCTATCTGCGCCTTTTTGGTATACTTTCTTCTTTCCACACTTTGAGAGCAAGCGGGTTCAAGAGGATAGACACCACAGAGCACTCTTTTCGACTTGCTTCATATCGACCAATGTCACATACTGACGTTGTACTGGTAAGCACTAGGTCTAGACTATACTTTCTTACAAGACCTCATAAAATTCGCGACACGATATCTAACTGCATTGCCATGTTTCTTGCAGGCGGGAGCCGCTGCCGCCTTTACGATTGACCTGATAATATACCCATTGGATACAGTCAAGACTCGGATACAATCAGCGTCAGAATGGCCAGGCGGAACAAGAGGACACTTCAGAGGCGCGTATCAGGGCGTTGGCAGCATCATTCTCGCAACCCTACCTTCATGTGTGTAATTATATGTGATCCAAAGCCTCTCTTCTCACAGTTGTTCAAGATTCTTCTGACCAAATCACTATCAATCCATGAATGAATGAAACCAGCCGCGACATTCTTCCTCACTTACAGCTTTCTCGTCAAAAAAATCTCTGCCACACTCCTCCCATCCCACAAGCCCAAAAGATCACAAACTCTCCAATCCGCAATTCACGCCTTCTCCTCAGCTATAGCTGAAACCGCATCCTGCGCAATCCTAGCACCAGCAGAAGTGATCAAACAGAACGCACAGGTCGTATCACCGACCTCGCAAACTACCACGGCGTCATCCTCACTCATCGCCCTAAGGACACTACTCCGACAGCCTACAAATTTATTTAGAGGCTATTCTGCACTCCTATCCCGCAACCTCCCATTCACAGCCATGCAATTCCCAATCTACGAAGAGGTAAGAAGGAGGATATATAAGAGCCGAGGGATAACGCATCCTTCACTATCGGAAACCGGCGTAGTGACCGCTATCTCCGCTGCATCAGCCGGAGCTATTGCCGCGACAATCACAACCCCTCTAGATGTAATCAAAACTCGAATGATGCTGCTCAAGAAGGGGGGTAATGCTGATTCGGCGGGGTTGATCGAAACCGCAAGGTCGATAGTTCGGAACGAAGGTGGAAGGGCGATATGGAAGGGTGGTTTGCTTCGAGCCGTGTGGACTGCAGTGGGAAGTGGCTTGTATTTAGGTACTTTTGAGTGTTCGAAGATTTACCTTTCGAGGAGACGAGAGAGGCATGAGACAGAGTTTGGTAACTAGGTAATTAAACGATACTATATATAGTGGAAGTGGACCGTTGTCTTAAGGAGCCTCGTTTTTCTTGATCTTATCGCTTCATGGCGTGATATGGAGGGTTGGTATCCAAGGACTTGGCTCGGGGTGCCGAGAACCATTCGATCGGTCGTCGGCTTTTGCTACATTTCCGAAGTGCCATTGTCTTTTCGTAGTGGGTGGATCTCGTTTGATATGTACGGGTCTCGGTCGTTATCCACAGCGAAGTTGCAAGAGAAACTATCGCAAAATAGAGGCTGTGCAAAAAAGACCAAGTATCTTGGTATGTAAGCACCTCACATTATTGGGGGATCCTTCGAAAAAAAGTCTAGAAAGATAACAGAATCCAATGCGGTTGCATGGAAGGTAAAACGTGAGGCAACGGGCCGAGTCAGGGTTTTGTTGGCTACATCGTGTTCGACACCCCGATTTGGGTGCAACGGCTCTTGGCCGGCCAATCAGCGTTCAAACTCGACCGGAGCCACAGCCGGGTCCACATATTTCCGACGAAACCTCTAATTCCGATACACCGATGTTTAATTTTCCTCGAAAAGCCAAACCCGATGCAAAGTGGAAGAAAAAATTCAGGCCATTGTGGGTACCCTCTGCTGCTCTAATCATACCAAACTGTAATATGAAGAAAGCGTCAACGCTCAAAATACGACCGAAAGGAGAAATTTCTGCCCTTTTACCCACCAAACCACAGCTAAGCTAAGCCTCGGTACGGAAGTAATACTACATGTATATTATATATTATCTGAGGGCTTGTTGAAATATATATTCAGAGGGATATTCCAAAAGAATTATTAGGAAACTCTCTTTTTTGATCCCCTTTCTCGTCATCTGGCGATTTTATACACTGTTGGATTTTCGCAACCCCCTTTAGGCTGACGCCCCAACTGTTGACGTTCTTAACGGCCAACATGGATATGGATATGATGGAAGCGGCCACCCTGGAGATCCGGGCGACCCGAGGTAAATTTTATGCTTTATTGTTTTCCTGGAATCCGCCTGCCGATATTGTCCGAAAAAAATACACCAACTACCAACCAACTTTGGACCCCGTTGTTTCAATCGGGCTAACGTAGAGCACTTTTACAGTAAACAAGGTTATCACATCATATTACAATTACAATCCGAGTCAAGTCATCGCTGTTGTTGCATTAGTGCTTTATGTAAGGAACCGGAGCCTCATCCGAACCTTCCGATCCAGTATATGCTTGAGTACTTGAGAGTATATACGCCGACTGGTCACCGAGTCAAAATTCAATCAATCAACAGCAACGACAATTATATAGTATAGAAAGTTAACTTGGTAGTCTTTATTAACAGGGCATCACGACATTCGCCCATTTCTACCAATATTTCCGCTACCGAGCATGGTACATCACAGTCTTCCTCCTAGCGGGTCTGATGCAAACACTGGGCTACCTAGCCCGTCTGTTTTCCGCTAGAGATGTCGCAAACCGAGGACTATACATTGCACAATTTGTCCTGGTCGTTCTAGCGCCCTTGTTCACAGCTGCTGGAGATTACATCATCCTAGGAAGATTGCTGGAGAGAGTTCTACCCGGAGGGAAACGTGCAAAGGCACTTGGTCTACCGGCACGATACATCACTTGGATTTTCGTAACCAGCGATCTCGTCAGTTTTATAATGCAAGGGATGGGAGCTGCGTAAGTTAAAACACTACAATATTCAAAGACCCTCATCGTGGGTTTTATTTTAATGGCTTCTGAGGGGATTAGGATTATATCGGCAAACACGGATGGAAGAAACCCAGCTGCTCAAGAACGGGGCACTCACATAATTATGGCCGGTTTGGCAATTCAGATTGCCTTTTTCAGCTTCTTCATCGCTGCGGTCATTCGATTCGACACCAAGACAAAACTCTCCCATCCGGATGTCAGGTGGCGGCGTCTAGTGCACTGTCTGTACGTCAGTTGCGCTCTCATTCTGGTAAAACACTGACTCCCCCAATTTTGATCGGATATATGCCTTTAAGTGTGATTTTCTAACGATATAATTTCCGAGGGTAACAGATCCGTTCGATATACAGGACTGTCGAATTCGCGGAAGGTTGGAACGGATACCTCATGGGACACGAGGTGTATTTCTACGTTCTAGAAGCCCTACCGATGCTGCCGTGCTTGGTCATTTTTAACATTTTCCACCCGTCGAAATATTTACCGGAGCCCAAGCCCACGAACGAGGAAGTCGTGTTAGAGAGTCAACCCTCAACGATCATAAATACCGGTCGGGAAGAGATTGAAAATAGCTCAAAATATCAACAAATTTAAAACTGGAAATGAGAACGAAAGGATCAACAAGGTGTTGAAGTGGAAATAAATACTAGAATCGGGCGAAGAATTAAAGTAGAGTGGAGGGTAGACGGTTATATTGGAGTCATTATTCCAAGTTTGTTTAGAGGTCTTTGCTATTTTTTCTTTTTCCTTTTCTTGCTCTTTTGGTTCAATATCTATACATATGAGACAAAGATTCAATACGTACTTGAGTAAATATAAAATTTCCTTAAAGTTCCGGCAGGCGGAGGCAGGGTTGTGTGTCTTGGAAAATGAGGCTTATACACTGACGACATGGCGCTTTTTGTTCTCCTTGGAAATTATAGGATAAAATGGATTTATTTATTTCTAAATATAAGACTAGACAAAAGATGCGTAGTCGAACGACTGTTGAACCGTCGATGTATACGTATATAGATTGCAGGTGTAGGGTTACAAAATCGCAACTGCGAGGCTGCTGGTCTGTCAGGTATCCACAGTTATGTTTGGCACATTTACACGACCAATATAATTATATCTGCCGAGTGTGATCGATACCTGTTTCGTCGGAAAGGAAGTCAATGGCAAACCCCAATCCCATCGAAAAACGTTGCAAGTGCAAGGTTTGAACCTTCCAAGTCAACCGAGCACTTAGGCACTTGGTTTCTTCTTCTTCTTCCTCTTCTTCTTCTTCCTAATAATAGTCTCAATAGACGTGCATCAGCCGGGTTTGCCACATTATAAAGCGTGCGAATCTGTGCGAGGAACGACACCATTGACTAGCGACTGCCCAGCTGGGTTGCCGAGGAGTGGAAAGCCACGCTGTGTTACGCGGATTTGCACCTGTTTGCAGGCTTCCCCACCAAAGGAAATCTAATGCCGCTCCGGGCCACCGCGAAAAAAAGCCTCCATTGATCGAAGCAAAGCCAAGGCTGTTCCCGGCGTAAACCAAAGCGCAGCGGAATTAATAATTACAGTTTTCAATGACCAATAGTATGCGAGCAGCCATTTCGATAGCCAAAATATTTCTTTTGGGCCCCCTTCGAGGAAGTTAAAAAAAAAACAAGGTAACTTCCGCCTTGTTCACGAAAGGAATGATTGTATCAAACAGGCCTGACACAGCCCCTTGGGAGAATCTTAACGGGAGACGGCTAATCACGCACTAAAGGATGGAAGATATTCACCGTGGATATTGCTCCTTCGGAGGCTCTGAAGCAAGCCCTTTCCTTTCTCTTCAGTCTCTTTGTGGAGTCTGTATCAATTGAAGTCGGGAGTAAATGAAAGGCAGCAATCGATAGCGCAATGTCATGAAACTGCGATAGTATGGGCATGGGCTAGGAAAAAGTTACGAGATGGTTGTGGTGGTGGTGCGGACCTCATGTTCCGCGTTTGTGTTTTTCATAGTGCCTGCGTGCCTGGCTGGGCTCCCCTGGGCTTGCTGCTCTGCCCTGCTGAACCGAACGAACGAACGAACGAAGCCCCGTTCCCGCGTAGAAATATGAAAATTTGAATGGCGGAGACCCCAAGAGAATGACGTCCCTGCAAGGCTTGCTTCGGGGACGGTTTCGGCAATTGTAAACAAGCTAATGCAGAGAGTTGAGTGGGTTTCCGGGGCATCAGAGCCATGGCATTGTCTATCATCGACACTTAGCCATGCAAGGAGAGGCAAAGTGGACGAGAGAAAGAGAGAGAGAGAGAAAGGCATTCATTCATTCTCGCAGGCAGAGTCAGCTAGCCTGTCTGTCAGATGTAATACCAGAATTATCGTGTGTGAGGCAATGCAGCGCCTACGGCATGCTAGGCATCGGCACTATGGCATTGCGCTCCCATCGATCACCAAGCAGATTATGGCACCATTGCCCTAGAAAAGAAAGAATGCAGGGAGAAGAAGAGATGAGAGAGGTGAGAGAGGTGAGAGGTGAGAGGTGGGAGGTAAGCGGCTGAAGAGTCTGAACGAGAAGAAAGAGCAGGAATGCGGAAATGAGGTTGCGGTCCCCGGGGAGCTTTCCTGGGGATGATCTGATCGTGTAATTTGACATGCAGCCTCATACTTTCTTACTGAGCATCCCTCCACACACCACACACACCATCACTCCGTCCGTGAGGCGATACTTCTCTCATTTTATTTAAACTTCCGTCTCCCCTTTTCATTTCGGTTCCATCTAACTTTCTCTTTTCCTCCCTTTCCAGACAATCAATCCATCTTCTATCCTCTCATTCATCCACCAAGATAATAGTACCCAAATTTAATTTGTCTTTTCCTTCGACTTCTTCGTCGCCCTTTCACAAAACACCCTTCTAAACACAACCCTTCGTTATTTTTTATTCAAAATGCAAATCAAGGCCCTTGTCATTGCCGCCCTCGCCGCTACCAGCAGCGCTGCTGCTGTTGAAAAGCGACAGGATAAGTGAGTGGTTCTTCCAAATCCTGTCACAATAATATTGTGATATAAAGCAAACTAACGCGTCTATTCTTGAATATTAGCCCCCTTACTGCTCTCCCAAGCCAGGTCTTGACAAACCTCCCACCTGAGGTTACTGCTCTCCTCCCATTCATCACTGCCATTCCATCATCCATTCTCTCGGAAGTCGAGTCGGCCATCGCGACTCTCAACCCCACAGGCTACCCGGCCTTCTTCTCTTCCATCCTCCAGCAATTGCCACCCGGCTTGGTTTCCTCTCTCGAAGCCCTCGCTCCTGAGATCACCAGCGACCTCGCTGGTCTCACCAGTCTCATCAGCACTCCAGCCACCGCTGCCCCAACCGTCACAACCGGTGGAGCAACTGAAACTGGTGCTATGACAACCAGCGCTGCTACCAGTGCCGCTACTGGTCCTTCCTCCGAATCCATGGCTTCAAATACATCTGCTCCATCTGGAACTACTTCTGCTGGTGGCAGCAGCAGCACAGGCTCATCGGCGCCATCTGGTACCTCTTCCGCTGCTACCGCTACTGGCACACCAAACTCTGGCTCCAAGACATTTGTTGGCCTCAGCGCCTTGGGTGTCGCTGGTATCTTCGGTGCTGCTCTCGCTTTGTAAGCACACGAATGGATAGCTTTATGACGAGCCACCGTATGACCTTTTCTTTTTGGTTTAATACGAGTATGTTATGATGACGTGGAGGTGGACGAAACGGGAAAAAACAAGGGAGGAACCGGTTCGCATTGATATATATTGAATGGGCTCTTGACTTTGAATATTTCATTTTGGAGTTATCACCGTTCCTTTTCATTTAAAAAATTATTAGTGTCCTGTATTACTTTTTAACACAACCTAGGAATTATTAATACAGATTGATTCGTTGATTTGGGCGAGCTTTTGTACCCTTGCTTCAAAGAACATTTTGCCCTTGCTCTCAATAATCCTACAGAAGTGCTCCCCATGAGAATGCGCTTCTAAGACTTGATTGCGATTGTAGTTGACCTAGTATAACGATAATATATCTCCGTGTTGGGCTGTGGTATTATATTTCCATGCTGTCGTTGGTCTGGTCGATGGCACAGCAACCAGCAACCGCGCCAAAAGGCAGCGCAGCAGCAGAAGGGCGGCGTCTATTTCCACCGAGCACCTTGAAGCAAAAGCGCGTATGTGCCCATGCTGTACAAAAAAGTATTGTGAGTCTAACGATGATATAGAGGTTGACCCTTCTTTCGTTTCTGATTATGTCTTTAGCAATTGAATCCCCTTAATATCGGCTCGATAAGAGCAATCAAAAGATGCGACGTGAGGGCCGGGAAAGTTGCCTCTGAAGAGTAAAGTCTTGCGATCGAGTTACCCGCACACCTTCCTATCCCAGAGCTCTTCATATTAGCTTATTGACCTGCTTGCTTAGCTAGCTCCACCGGACTGACAGGTACACCAGGTCCAACAGGCTCACCAGGGTCCACCGCTTGCTATACTTTGTCTCTCCCTCTCTTTTCTGTTTGTCGCTCAACGACAAGAAGCAGCAGCTAGCCGTATGCCTGCCTGTCTGCCTGCCTGTATTAAAATATATATTAATTATCACACCTTTTTTCCCTCTGTATTTTCTTTCGCAGGCTTGCCTCGGGAGTAGAAGGGCTAACTGGTACAGTCTCGTATGCTCGTAATTTGACTCCTGAAATTCATCTCATCGAGCATTCATCAATCGCACCTCGTCGTCTATCCGGCTGGTACAGCTAGCTAGCTCTTTCTTTCGCGCGCTCCCTCTCTCTCTCCTAAGCTCTTCTCCAACCCGCTCATTCGCTCACTCTCCTACTGCGCCACAGTGCCTTTCGGGCCATCCCCACTCTCGAGATCTCTCGATCGAACGAAACTTCTCCCCTCTCCCCGCACACGATATCTTCCGTTATATTATTGTATTTTATAAATATATTTCAAGTATATACTTTTAGTAAGAATCACCTTTATCGCTCTTATTATCGGCAAGAAAAAAAGATGGCATCAGGCAACGACGTACGGTTGGCGTCCCCGCCCCTCTCTCAGCGCATCCCAATCGCTAGACTCGAACTCTCCTCGAAAAACGGCGCCCCGGTCAACGACGAACTAGACGGTAAGCTACACGTTACACACCCCCTCAGCAAATGATGTGTCCGTATAGATTTTCCATCTATATCGTCTTCCTTCTTTTTTTTTTTTTTTTTTTTTTTGTAAAGCTTCATGCAAACCAAACGAGTCGAAAATATATAAAAATACTACTTTGATAAATATTAAAATGTTAATACAATCATATCGTATAAAACAGCATACTCCAAAGCCTTGCTCGTAGAATTCTCCTGGTCGGACCTCTCGCCCCCTCCGCCCCCAAACCAAATCACAAGCTACACCCTCGAATGGGACGAGAAACCCATCGTCCTACCCATCCTCGAAGAGCAGCGTTGGGAATGGGATGCCCCAATCCAAGTGCCCCAAGAGATTACCTATGACGGCACCAAAGCCGACAACCTCCCCACCCCGACGGAGGACGAAGACACCGTCCTCCTCCTCGCCTTGATCCCCGGCACCGTACCCCACATCCCAAAGGTCTACCTACGGCAGAAGCGTGCAGCCATCGCCCCACCTATGGCTGCCAACGTGTTACACGACGACGAGCTCCCAGCGCCCCTCGAGATACCCGTTAAAACCCTCCCGCAGACCTACCCGCTGTCTTCCGAGTTCCTCGGCGCGAATTACAGATATATCGCCGACCTGATACTATCCGACATGGAAACCGCGGCGGCCAAGAAGAAGGGTGATAAGAGGGGGATATTACACACGGTTTTCGCGGTAAGGAGGCTGGAAGACCTCGAGGCAAGGCTGAGGTCGTCGGCTCGCGGGGAGAGTAAAGGCAAGCATTTGAAAGAGGAGAAGAAGTGGCTGGAAGAAGAGTTTGATATCACGCTGGAGAGAATCGCGCCGGCGAGACCCACCATTGTCACCGCGGCGGAGAAACTAAGCGATTTCACGGCGAAATCGTCCGCTGCGGTTGTTTCGGATACTCCGACTTCACCCACCGCTACGGCGAAGGAGTGGACGTCGCAGGCGACGTTGGCTTCAACAGGGTTGGGACATCGGTATGATGATCCGCCGGTGCCGTGGTCCACCTCGCCGAACCCAAAATACCCTCCCGGTGCGTTTCAACCGAAGACTAAAGGTTCGATTAGCGCCGCATCGTCGCTGGCGGGTGCTACGACGGGATTGGGACTGGTGGTGGATAAATTTGAAGGGATGAATATGAAGGATAGAGTTACGAGGTCTTCGGGTGGTGATGACGAGGACGACGATGACGACGATGGGTTGTTCCAGTTACCAATTAGCCCGAGAGCTACGAATGAGTTCTAGCCGTACCGATTTCTTCTTTTTCCTTTTTCGCTGAAGAAGCGAGGGTCGTTATAATTTCGTGTGCGTAGGATACCAAATCTTGAGAAACCCTTTAATGAATTGATGACTTGGATGGAAATAAGTAATTATCGTAATGACAGAGAAGATGGCGATATCATATTTCTGGTATTTTAGGTATGTATTGAGCGAGCGAAGCAGAGTTTTTAAAGCGGTTGTTGGTACGTCTAGATATACAAGAGTAGTCTTATCTGAGACCTTTTATAGGATATTTGATATATATTTTGACGTAGATTTATATAATGAGAAAAAGTAATACCAAAATATAGAAAATAACAAAGGAAATATATCAAGTTTGGCAGGTATGCAGTGGAACAAATAAAATGGAATAAGAATTAAAGAATGGTTGTGCACGTCGCTAGCATTACAACCTTAGTGATTGCTAGCAATGGCGTTATATATATGCGCAATCGCATTAGAAGAAGGCTTGTTCTGGGCATCCAGTGCAACTTCTTTTCCCCAAAATTCACCATGATGAGATCTCAATGATCTGACCCGGGATTCCATGAATTTCGCGTCTTTTGTCTCATCATAAAAAGTCGGTTTAATTGTGTCGTTATCATTCATAATCATGATTCGTAAAGAAGGAATCGTTACTCGTCTCGTTGGTTTCGTCAAGTTGATTGGTCTCCGGTAGATTTCGAGTAGCAATCCTTAATGTCGTGGATTAAATGAAGTCGACGAATTAGGACACCAAATAGCGAGCCCCCTTGCTCGCTTTGCTTTGGGATCGATGCAACCGGATTGCGTTGACGTCCATTTCAGGGTTTGTCGTTTGTGTCGAATTCCACAGGAGTTTCCCCGTCCTACTCGCAAGGACTCTAGGAACGAGCACGGAACGAAAGAAGGGGGGTAGGTAGTAAAGGTTGAAATAGATAACGGATGCTCGGCTCAGTAATAATCGTAGACAGAGTCGTCGTCATCATCAGCGCGAACGGAGCAGGCGCAGAGCAAGCAGGAAAAGATAGCAAAGGCGAACAACGTTAGTCCCTTTGCGCGTCGACTCGAACGCGAGCTCCAGGAATGAACGCTACGACGGCTGTACCTTGATGCCGGTCTGTAGCTTTTTGTTTCGTCCATTGCGTAAGTTTGGTGTGAAATATACTTGCAAATAATGAAAAAAGATGGCTGCAAATTTAGGGTTGAGAGGATGATATATGTGATCGAGGATAGGCTTTGATAAAATCAATGATGGTTTTCTTAATAAAGGGGGCTGTATGATGTTATAATGTTTTGAGATATTGGCGTTAAAAAAGGAGAGGCTCCCCAGGGCTATATATACTCAAATTGAGGAAGGAAGGCCGGAAGAGCGGAACTTGTTTTAGGTAGCCTGATGGCATTGAATCGAGTCCTTCAATGCAAGGCACGATCCATCCCAGGCGCAAGTTACCCCGCCCTATGGGCCATCGAGTTGGTATCGCATGAGCGCAGAGAAAGGGAGACACACACAGTCTGACAGATATGCACGACGGAAAGAACCCGTAAGCCTGGAAAGTGTATGTTCGGCTGGCTAGCTTGGAAGAGACGGGTATATTAGGATAGCGAGAGCTAAAGGGTGTACATGTGCATTGTGCATTTCGTCTCGAGCTTGATTGAGGGCCAGTACCGTGCACATAATGCCCAATTGCGCAGAGCAGGGCATTCCATTTGCTACCATTACCGATCGACGACGTATCCGATTAACCATTCCAGCAAGCAAAAACAAGGTTTCTGGGAATGATAATGGCAATAATATCAATCAATCAATCAATCAATCAATCCTCATCTCATCATTGTGGAAAGTCTTGGAATTGGAATTGGTGATGGCTGTTTGATCGGGTGTGTTGCATGTTGCGTTGGCAGCAGCCAGTGGCCGAAACGGGGACGACGGGGACCTGGCCCACCCCGGCTGGCCAATCGGAGCAGCCCGATTTCGGCAGGGGAGCAAATCGCTGGTCGCCACGCACAAGAAAAGTTGCTTCGACATGTCTTCGCTCAATTATTCATCAGCAGGAACCACCCACCCCCCTTCTCCTGGTCCCGATATTATACTTCCTCTCTTCTTGCTCGAGGTCAGGAACAAGAAATGCAGGTGCTTTGCTCCCAGGCGCCCTCCCTGCCATCATCACCTGAAGACGATATTACTTGAGAGCTTGCCAACTTACGTGGTGGATCTTCTGTCGTGGCCAGCTAGCTCGCCTCACTTGGGCATCCTGCAGCTAGCTGCCCTCACCCACCTCCACCACCACTACCACATTCTTCCCGACGGCCGCATTTTAATCATAATTTTTTTAATATTTTCTTTTCTCCCCTGCAAATATGAGTGCCATACTCAGCGCAGATGATCTAAACGACTTTATCAGTCCTGGCGTTGCCTGCATTAAACCGGTTGAAACCCTCCCCGTCACTGCTCAATCCGAGGTATGTAATCGTCCCTGACCGAATACCCAGCTTTCTTCAATTCAATGAGCCAATCGTTGAACTTGTTTTGCTACGTGGTCCACCCATATCTTCGAACCAAACATTACCGAAGCTAACCAACGTCTGCCACACATTACTATCACTTAGAATCCTTACGAGGTCACAACTGAAGATCATGTCGCTGCTACAGAAGCAAAGCTCCAAGCCGCCCAAATATCCCTCACCGACTGTTTGGCATGCTCTGGTTGTGTCACATCCGCGGAGGCTGTCCTCGTATCATTGCAATCGCATCAAGAAGTCCTAAGCGTTCTAGATTCTGACTCTAATTCGCCTGCAGATGCCGGGCGAGAAATCAGCTCTAACAATGTTGCTGCAACAGCTACACATAGTGATACCGAGTTAGCAGAGATGAATCCGAAGAAAGGGAAACGAGTATTTGTCGCTTCGATATCCCCACAAACCAGGGCATCTCTGGCTGCAGCTATGGGTATACCCGCTGTCCATATTGGGCACATGATAGACAGACTATTGCTCGAGTCGATATCGACAAATGGAAAGCGAGGTTTTGATTACGTTCTCGACACAGCTCCACTATTATCCGTCTGCTTGCATCTTGCAGCAAAGGAGGTCGAAGCTTCACTAGCAAACGGCACCGCTACCTCAGCCACAAATCCGAAACTACCAATCTTGACATCGGAATGCCCAGGATTTGTGTGTTATCTTGAGAAAACCCACCCTGCGGTTCTGCCGCACCTGTCTCGATTAAAATCTCCGCAGGCTTTGCTGGGCACACTTCTCAAATCTCTTTTGCCAAAGTATCTTGGTGACAATGTAGATATTTACCACGTTGCTGTCATGCCATGCTTTGACAAAAAACTTGAAGCAAGTCGGGCCGAGCTGACTGATGCGGCTTGGAATGGAGAGAGCCTTAATCCTAGCCGTGACGTTGATTGCGTTATCACAACAAGGGAATTGCTTCAACTTGCAGACTCAAGGAATGTTAACTTTAGCACATTGTCATCCGAACCCTTGCGATTCAAACCGTCGCTTCCTGTTCCCGCTTTCCAAACCCTTCTTGCGAATACTTCTTGTCTAATGAAAGAAAAGAAAGTAGACTTTCAACAGGGTACTTCTGGCGGCTATCTCGTCAACATTATCCAAGAGCTCCAACTAAAGCACCCCGGAAGCTCGATCATTGAAAAAAGAGGCAGGAATTCTGACGTGGTTGAGTTTATACTGCTGTCACTGGATGGTGAGACAGAAATTCTCAAAATGGCACGGTTCTATGGATTCCGCAACATTCAAAATCTAGTTCGGAAGCTCAAACCAGCTAAGTTGAGAATGCTCCCAGGCGCCCCAAGAAAGTTGGCCTCAAAAGGAGCGCGAACTCCCATATCTAGGGGTGGTGGATCATCCTCTAGCGGCGAGTACTGCTATGTGGAGGTTATGGCGTGTCCAGGAGGCTGTACAAATGGCGGAGGACAGTTGAAGCCAGACGACCCATTCATCACTGATTCGGTCGCACAAGAGACAGCAGCAGCAGCGGTGGCAGTTAGATCAGAAAGTAAAGCTTGGTTGGCCAAAGTCGACGAAGCATACTTCTCTGCTGACGAGGAACCAATGCAGCACGAGGAAAATGCCCCCAAAGTTATAAATAACTTAGAATACAGAAATCTCGCTGTCGAAGACTTCCTAAAAGGATGGGCTACCGAATCGGGGATCCTTCTGGACACGCTTGTGTATACAACATATAGAGCTGTGGAGAGTAATGTGGGCAAAACTTCAGGCGAGATGAGTACTCTGCAGGCAGCTGAATTGGCTCAAAAGGTTGGCGGAGGATGGTAGGTATTTTTTAAGCGTATTTTCGTTTCTAGACTGGGTAGAGTCAAGCGTATTGTATTATACCGATATACCTTTGCACGCATATTTGCATGGCGTTCGAATAGATTAGTTTTTGATATTTGTCATGAAAGATCCTTCGTAATATCGTGATATATAAAGTAAGCACCTATATATTAAATCACAGCCTCATGTGGCGTCAGCTGTGGCGAGGACGGCTCGCTTGTTCAAAGCGGGCAACTTTTCTTGGAGAAGCTGCTCTCTTTTGAGCCAACCACACAACTTCCACTATACCACCACCACCACCACTCTATTGCAACTATCATCATCATCGCCGTCGACGTCCTCATCTGTCCCCGCGGACGACAGTTCCGGCTCTTTATTCGACCGCTAATACATCTCCATTACCACGTTGATTGCCTCGGACAAGACTCGGATATTCAACTTTGGCCCTCGTTCAACTCGCTTCGACGAAAGAATGGCGCCCCTGTTCCGAGCTACCGAGATCCCAGTTCACTGCCGTTCCATTGTCCCTTCGTGATATACCTCCCGTGCCGCATTTACCTCAGCCGTTACTCTCAACCACTCGCTCACCCGTCGCAGCTCGGAGATTATACGTTCTTCGGACGAGCTTACGACACGGTGTATCTTTGTTGAGGAGAGCTGACAATCAGGATCCAGGCCTTTTTGGCGACTGCGCCCGAAATACTATAAACCTGCCATTCAACGCCAGCCATCCTAGGACTTTTAATCCCGTTAACTTGCATCTGGGAGTTTACGAGCTGAATTAAAAAAACAGCTTTCATAAAATCATCCACCACTTGGAAGGATAGCTATTGGCCAAACCGACTCTTTTGGAGCATTGCTTCCCCTCACACTCACGACCGAGCGTGCAATCACCACTCTATAACAATGGCGACTAACGGATCTGGTCGTATTCCTGATGCGTGGGACGATGACGATTGGGGCAAGTCACAGGTATTTTCAACATCAATAAATTTCGATTATCTGAAATTAAGCTAACTTACGTCACCCAACAGCTAAAACAAACCAAGACTGAGTCTACGGATGAAACCGAAGAGCTCAAGGCCCCGTTGCCGCCTTCGGGGAAAGCACCCATTATCCTTGCGAAGAAACCCACAGCGAGTCCCAATCCACAATCTGCCGACGATATTTCTACCCATATGAAAAACATGAAAATATGGAATGCCGCGAACGAGGGTGGCTCTTTCGAAGTAGTCACAACTGCTACACAGCCGGTGAAAACACAATTTCGACCGGAAATGAAAATATTGAAGCGGGCAACGAATACAAACTCACCAGAGGGCGATCCGAATAAAACCGGCTCCGGGACTCCCAAGAGTGATGCTGGATCTGATGTAGAAGGGAAAAAGGAAACACCACAAGAAAAAATGGAAAGGGAACGAAAAGAGAAGGAAGAGCGATACGCAAAGGCGAGAGAGAGGTTATTCGGGCCTGATAACGCTGCTGCCGCCGCTGGAGGAGATTCTATGGAAAAGGTCCCATCTTCTAGTGGGAAGAATAGTGGCACTGTTACTCCTTCGGGCGGCAAATCCTCGGGACAGCAAAACAAGAACACCCCTTCGCGTAAAACATCACCATCTTCGAGACAGCGTCGGAGAGAAAGGGTAGATGATGACTTTGTGCCTCGGAGTGCTATGATTGCTGGGACTGTTGAAAGTTATCACCTAGATCAGCAGTTTCAAGCCGAATCTCAAATGAGAGATATGCAATCACGGACTCATTTCCCACAGAGCAATATGCCTCAATCTCAATACATGGGATTTCCCTCGCAATATACAACAAGCCCACCTCCGATGCCTGGTAATTTTGGTTATAACAATCAATCGGTATTTCCACAGCAGAACCAACCACAGCCATACAATCCTCAAAACATGAATTTTGCACAGCGGCAGCAACCGCCTAATACGGGAAACTCGCCATGGAATAGCTCTTATTCATCGCCCGGGTTGCAACCGCAGCATCACCAATTCAACCAATTCCAAAGCCAGGGACAAGGTCCCACGCCCTATCAAACCCAGCCGCAACAGCCGCAACAGCCACAGCAAGGTCCTCCGCAGAACTATCAAGGTCACTATGGACCGCCGTTTCCTTCGCAAGCCGGCCCTGGAAACAACATGCACAATCAAAGTATGCCTCAACATCAACAACAGCAAGGCCAAGGGCTATATGATCCGAATTACAGTCAAAAGCCCCTTTCGAGTCAACAATTTTTTAACCAGGGTGGCCCTCACGGCCCTCCAACCTCACAATTTCCCGTGCGAGAACCGAAAGCCCCAGACGGCACCGGCCGAGGCGGCTTTGGATTCGCGGCTCGTGGAGGAGGTGGTAATATGGGGTCGAATATGATGCCACATCCACCGCCACTTCTGCCTCAGGGGAGGGGGTTTCCGACACCAATGTTCCCTCCGAATAATAACCCTCCGAATGTTCAAGGTGGACAGACTGGTGGCTTCAATAGTCCTGCTGCTGCCGCGCCTTGGGGAGTTACGAACCCTATCGGCTCACAACGTCCTCCTGCACAAATCTGGAGCAACATGTCCAATGGCAATAATAACATGAGCGGGGAGCAGGGATATTCCGGACAACAGCAGCCATTGATGGGATCGACTTACTCTGGACTTGGGCAGAACAATGTGTGGGGCAATCCTGGAATGTGGAACCATGGTGCTGGGGGAGGTCAAGGTGCTGGCAGAGGGAAGAGGTAGCACAGCTTCCCAAACGCGCGGCAATTTGTCTTGTCCAATCGGTTTTGACGGCGCTAGACGGAGTTGAATAGGAAGGGCCGGATTTTGCTTCATGACCCTTTTGTAATTCCATGGGTATCAATAATACTGCTTTTTTTGGTGGCGGTTTTTTGTTCCGTTATCTACTTTCCGTCATCCACCAGGCAGCTTGTAATTATAATGCAGGCGCCGATAATGTCCTTACTAGCATGCTGCATTGCTCTTATTGTGATATCTACTTGAATTCAATATTTTTTACTCTCTCACTTATCCGAAGCACTTATCAGAAGCTCCATTATCTATGATGTGAAGTCAAATAAATGAATGAATGAGTGCCGACATTGTGGCGGTGGCTCGAAACTGTGTTGGTCAAACTGCCCCTGCTTTAGTTTCCAGTCATCTACTTCGCCAGACTCCCACCACCATTCATCATCCCAAGCCCACCACCGCGTCCTCACCCACTCTCCTTCACAGACTCAACTCCGTCTTACAAGCGCTCGATAATATTTGATACGACTTCTTCGCTGCCAATATGTCCTTGGCGGACGAGCTTCTTGCCGATTTTGACGATCAGTCCGATGGCGAAGACGAGAAGGAACAGGACTCGCTAAACACGACATTAGATCTTTACTCCGACAAGGCAAACGGCACATCTAGCACGAGAAATGGGATGGACATCGACGACGATGAGGAGGATGACGAAGATGAGGAGATGGGAGATGTAGGAGGGAGAGGGAGAGACGATGATGACGAGGATCAGGCGCAAGCTAAAGCGCGGATAGAAAAGATGCAGCTGGGCAAAATCGATGATGTTCGAAGTATCGCCAAACTCATGAGGGTCTTGGAACCTGTCCTGGAGGTGAGGATGCAAAATTCCATCGTATTGATTTCATTCTGACATTTGCTAACTTGCTTCGTTCACAATAGAAAATCGCGTATTATCAAGCCCAGCCGATGCCCACCTCTATCGTTGGCTCCGTGGAGCAAAATCCAGAGTATCACCTCATCGTCGAATCAAACAAGCACTCGGTTGAAATCGACTCTGAGATTATCCTCGTTCACAAATTCATCCGTGATCATTACTCTCCTCGCTACCCGGAACTCGAAAATCTCGTCACGAATCCTCTCGACTACGCCAAAACTGTCGCCATAATCAAGAATGATCTCCACCTGCAGCCTATGCAATCGCAACTTCGTGCTGTTTTGGACAGCGCAACCGTGATGGTGGTTACCGTTGAAGCTACGACATCAAAAGGAAGGCCGCTCACTGAGAAGGAACTCGCGACCGTCATACCCGCTTGCGAGATGACAATGGCGCTGGACAAAGCAAAACATACAATTATC
Source organism: Orbilia ellipsospora (assembly GCA_036971675.1). Taxonomy (NCBI): domain Eukaryota; kingdom Fungi; phylum Ascomycota; class Orbiliomycetes; order Orbiliales; family Orbiliaceae; genus Orbilia; species Orbilia ellipsospora. Next base: position 1,902,893 of record JAVHJO010000006.1, read on the forward strand.
AACTACGTTTCATCTAGGATGACTTTATTCGCACCGAATACATCCGCAATAATCGGTTCGACAACCGCCGCCCAGATGATTGGATTCGCAGGAGGTCTGTCCGGGCTTGCAAAGATGCCCGCCTGTAATATTTCAGCGCTCGGTTCGAAGCGTAGAACTGCGGTTACTCTCGCCACAAATGTCGGTATCCGCCAACAAGGCTTCTTATACAATTCACCTATTATCCGACAGATCCCGAACGACCTGAAGATAAAAGCGATGCGTATCGTCTCCAGCAAAATAGTGCTCGCCGTGAGAGTCGATTTTTCACACGAACGTACGGACGGCTCCATGGGTGAAACATTGAAGCAGGATATTCTCGAACGTCTTGAGAAACTAACGGAACCACCACCGAATAAAGGACCAAAAGCCTTACCCGCACCAGATGACAAGCCGGCTCGGAAACGCGGTGGTAGGAGGGTGAGAAACGCGAAGCAGGCGACTGCAATGACCGAACTGCGCAAGCAGCAGAACAGGATGGTTTTCGGTGAAGCTGAGAGAGAGGTTTCGTACGGCGACAGCACCAAGGGATTGGGTATGATAGGCGTGCAGGACAGTGGGAAGATACGGGCTACAAAAGTCGATCCCAGGACACGAGCCAAACTCAGCAAGAATAACATGGGATGGGGCACACCCGCTGGTGGTGGCCAGTCTGTTATTAATCCTTTCAAGAATAACCCCGGTTTGATGAGCTCTTTCGGTGCACGTAGCACCGCAGGAGTGAGTGGTACCGCGAGTAGCTTGGCGTTTACTCCGGTCCAGGGTATCGAACTGGTAGATCCAAAGGTCAAGCAAGAATTAGAGAGAAAGCGAAAGGCAGAGTCGGATAAATGGTTCCAGAGCGGAACGTTTACGCAGGTTGGAGATCAATCAAAGTTCGGGGCCAAGAGAGTGGATACTGGGGAAAGCAAACAAACGGGCTTGATGCTACCTCCCCCAGCGCCCTTGAAGAAGAAATCTTAGCCTCTCATTCCGCCGAAGATTAGGCTTTGTTGAGAATGGGATACTCTTTTCTCGTGATTTTGCCGAAAATCCCAAATCTGCGTTTCCCAAAAGGTCAGAACTATCCTTCCTAAACATTCTCAAGTTCGAAAAGAACTATTACCGCAATCTGGTTGTTCTTTGTTAACGGAGTGTGGGAGAACGAGAGCAGTATCGATGGAATGGCGGGATTGCCCATTCCCTGAAGTTCAACGCCTAAAATTTCTGAGTGGAGTTAAGGCGTTTTCAAGGGAACATGTACAATAATAAGTAATTTGCAAATAGATTACCCTTTTTACTACCAAAGGTCTCGCTGAGAGGTTTGGCATAATCTAAGCTTTTAGGTGTGATAGTAGATTGGGTTCTTGATTCCCAATTTTATACCTAGATTGGTTATATTAAAGTACAAGCTATTATCTGTATATACTGTAATACATCGCAACAATTTGTATCGTAACAGGGAGATAATCTCCTGGTCGTTCTGGGACTAAACTGAACATCATAAATTTGCACCAAAAACACCCCCGATTCCCAAAAAAACAAAAGCCGCGCCGTGTTTTACGAAAAATCAAGTAAATTCGGACCGCCTGGGCTCCCGGTTCTTGAGGCACTGAGAGGGCTTAGCACATCTCGGCCGCCAGGTAGCTCTAATCTTCTCGCACTCTCAAACATAAAACTTTTCTCCTCATCATTTCCGGGACTTCTCAACTCTACCAATTCTAATGCCTCTTTAAGAGTTTTCCCACTATTATCCAAAGCTGTAAGGAACCTAGCAAGTTCTTTACACAAATCCCAGTCTTCCTCCGCTACGGCTCTAGAGAAGAGTCTCACCATATCCTGTGATGAAGAAGATAATTTCTCCATATTATGAAGAATTAAAAGGTAGCCGCCGGCTGTTTTAAGCAATCCTCGAGACAAAGATTCTTCAAAGAGAACCTGTGGCGAACCGACAACGGAGTATAAGTGAGACCACGAGGCAACTTCTGTTTTTCTCGTGCATTGAACAATAACATTCAGGTATTCAGGGAAGTTTGACAGAAATCGGACGACCAGCGGTAGAACCGCAACTGGTAAATTGTCAGCACCATTAACAAGCAGGGCAATAGGGAGCAGACTAACCTTCTTGTTCTGGTTGTGTATCGGCTTCATCGTCCAAAACATCGTGTAAAAGGACTTCAAGAGCGTGCTCGAAATATGAAACTCCTTCATATTGCTTTGCAAGGCCAATGGCGGCCGCCTCATCTCGGTTTTGGAGATGGTGACGAAGCAAGTGATTGAAGAAGAGGTGCGTCTGATTTGATGATTAATAAATGCGATTTGGTGTATTCAAATGAAAGCTTTACTTACCCTAGAACCAAGCCTAAAGAAGGAGAACGCAACATCTCTCCTTTCCACAATCTCTACCTCCACGCCACTGATAATACCTTTTGAGAGCAGGATAGAAAGAGGATAGAAATCAACTGGGACTTTGACCGCCGGAGGTAGTTCTTTGGATTCTACTGAACCGGCGAGCAGATCTTTCACATCCATCCAAACACGTAAATCTTGTCCCTCAAACACCCATAAGGAATCGTTCAGATCTTGCGGTGGAAACCCATTCAACTCCTCCGGCGACAAGATATATTGTCTCTGAGCGACAGGCAGGTCTCTCATGAGCATATAATACTCAACATTCTGGAAGAGAACCCTCATTTCATACTTCAATTCCCCCCCCTCAGTTGTCGAAGGTTGAAGGACTACCAGTTTGCCATCGACCAAAAATAGCACTGTAGCCATAGCGACGTCACGGGACGGGTCGCCTTCTCGCAATTGTTCTTCGGGTAGTATCCAACTGATAGATCGCACTCTTGCTGGAGCACGCACAATTCCATGAAATGTAATTTGTCCAACTAATCTCAACATAACGGTGTCCTTAGTGGTGGTAAATATGTAATGATAGAGGACATTGTCGTGGGTGTACGCTAGAAGGCCGTCGTCTCCCGTCAACGTAATTAGAACAACGGGGCTAGGGAGTGTTTCGATATGGAGTATCAAGGTATTATCAAGTTGTAACTCTCTCGAGTAAAGCCTTAATTCGGACATGTCGTCAGATTCGACGGCGGCAACGAGGATATGATGGTACCAGCACATTCCACCTCTTACAACGAAGTCATTTTCCATGGTATCGTTCACGAATGTTTTCCATCGGCCAGAGTGGACGGAATAATGTGCCAACCCTCGGCGACCAGCGATCGCTATATATCTTCCGTCGGGGGATATAGACACTTGTCGTATCGGATAATTATCAACCAAATACGTTGGGGGCATGGGAACGTGGTGCCACAATGTTTGTTCGGTGGACAATGTTTGGAGATCTGACTGGTCATACCCTCGGTACACAAGTAATTTAGAGGGCGTTTGAAGCACAGTTCTGGAAATATTTTGCTATCCAGACCGGATTAGCATCATTAATGTTAAGAATATGAAAAAAGAGCATACCGCATTGAACATCCCGGTCGTCGAGCTACGAGCTAGCTCCATAATATAAACGTTTTCGCTCTTCTTAGTCGACTCGTCTTCTATCCTCTTTTCACTGATCAGCGCAATCTCTACTCCGCCTGGGAGCCAGGCGCCGTCTAGCAGACCGTCGAGATATGCATCGTTGAATCTCTCCTTCTCCACATTGTCGGCTGCAAAGGTGCTTCCAATTAATTTTCCATAAGTGGTCCACAACGCCCACCCGCTCTCGAAGCCCGCGCAGAGTGCATATCCGTCTGGCGACCATGCGAGGAAAGTTAACTTTCCAGCTGACCACTTCGAGGCTGGCGGTATAATAGTATGTGAAAGTGGAATATTTCCAACGTAATCCCTGGCATTATAAACGTGTATTTGACCACTAAAATTTTGGTTAGTTGGTTACTTTCGCCGTAATTATCCGCTACAATCGACATACCAGCTAGTCCCTACAGCAATAAGCGAAAACCTAGCATTGATTGAAGCTTTGGTCGCCATATAATCTTCAGATTGCGGCTGGTGGAAGCAGTATCCCTTAAAAAGCCTCCCTGTGGCTTCGGCCTCCTAGATGTAAGGTCAGAATCGCGATTGGTTTGAGAAGTTGTTAAAAAATAGATTTTTATCCATACCGACGAGGGTAGCCTCTGGACTGCATAGGCCCTACCGTCGCTAGCAACCCAAGTACTCAGGTTCATTGGGCGGTCGTGGACCATTTCCAACAATGTGACTTTTTTGCCTTGGAACCAACCCATCCGGCTGAGAAGTTCGGTACTAGTTTGTGAGCCAGATGTCGAGTCAGGTGTCCAACGAATGCATTGAATTGCCGGGGGCCGTAGGGTAGCAACTATCAATTCATCATCCCAGGCCAGAGCTCTTGTATAGACGTTAGAAATATTCATGGGCCAGTGTGACGAGCGAAAGAACATACTTGCTAATACCGGCATCAATTTTGATGACCATACGAAACCGTATGAGGTATTCCTTCACACCACCACCATCGGTCACACTATTTAGGAGGCTGGAATAGTTTCCCAATGCATTCTGAGTATGGTTCCTACTCGGGAATGTCTGCTTGTAGACTTTACTGGTGGGATCGGATTGTAGCGTGTACGTGATCAAGTAGCCTTCTGTAGTCTGGACTACAAAGACCTGCGAATCTGGGCGTATCATAACATCGACATTTGTTCCGTAGAGCTTTAGTGACGAGGCAGAACGCAGGACTTGGGCGACAACAGCTGTGGGCTAGAGTTCATGGTTTCTTTTGTCAATCAACTTAGCCGATCGGCGTACCATGATGAGGTCGGAACTCGTAAAAGAGACCAAACAAACAACCTTGGTAATAAGGATTGGTAATAAGGATTGGTATAATGTGGTAGTAAAGGGTTTGAAACTTACCCGTGTCTGCCAGACAACCAGCTCGGCGGCGGTGATTGTGGCGAAGAGTAAGCCACTCCGAGATACCTTTATGGCTAGGACGTCACGACTTGGAAGATTAGCGGAATCTGCATGCCTGCTATCATCATCGCTATCACCGGTTGAATATTTGTCGTATCTATCAACCAATACGGGCTCGTCATCCGTTTCATCGATCAGGGCGTCTTTGTCTTCGGCTCGCTTCGTCTCTCTGCACTCTAGATCAGGAGTTTCGGGGACGGTCTCCAACGGATTGGGCAAGTCGCCAACGTAGGGCTCCCCAATATCGTCGTCCGAGTCAACAGCATTCGGTGGGATTCCTGGAGTGCCGGTGGAAAACGCGAGCGGCGAAGATGGCACGGTATCCCGGGCAAAGTCGTCGAGGGCGTGCCGGGGTAGCTTGGACGAGTAGACCCGGGGAACATTGAGTGGCCAGTACATGGCTAGAAAGAGCTTTATTTCAGGCGTCTATCTATAATAGCGTCGGCGACATGGCTCGTGAGATCGAATGGAGCAGCAATGGGACGATGCTGAGGGCCGACGAATATATGTCGAAAGGAAGTGGTTAATTAATTGCGCGGATGGTGGATGTGGTTGAGGTTGTGTTGGTACGCGCAGCAGCATTCTAATTAACCAGATCTCCAAATACACGAAACGTCATTCGATTCCCTTGCGTTCGCATTCTCTCCCTCTTCAACGTTCAACCCCATCGCCAACCGTCTGCAATCATCTCGCTATCCTCCTCACAGTCCAAGATATACGCAGGCATCGACTGGCAGATACGATATATCCGGCTTGGAACTGTCGGTCCTTACCAACTAGCCCAGCTAGTCTTCGATTATCTCCTTCTTGTCTCCGTATTGCAGTGGTCCCTTTATCTTGAAGCCTTCGAAAGATGGCGCATCAGAGACCTGCCTTCACGGCCGCCTCCCCTCCCCTCCTCCACCACCCCGTAAGACACCCAAGCTTCCTCCTCTGAGCCTCTGAGCCGGACGTATTAACGAATACTTTCTTCACATTTTCAGGTCCCTCAGCATCCGATCCCCCATCACACAATGCGGTCACCACCCCCCCTCTCCCAGTCCGGAGCATCCGCCTCTGCCTACTCCTCCTCGCCGTATCAGCAACAAACATCCGTACCTATGCACCAAGGGAGTAACATACACCCAGCGTATGGCGGCTTTTTTAACGACCCAGCCGCCCAGCTCGGTCTCCATCTTACTGACAATCTTATAAAGAATATTGATACAAATGTATTTTGTTCCCATGCTACACCCTTACCCATCGGTTCGGTATAGTTTTGCTCATATGTAACTAGGTAAACCGTTATGTCAACTACACGGCTCTCAAACACTACTTCAACGTCTCCAACTCGTACGTCCTCAATAAGCTACGGCTGGTTATATTCCCTTGGCGGCATCGGCCGTGGTCTAGGATTCCCAAGGGGGTCGTTCCCGGCCAACCAGAAGGATTGTTCCTGCCACCTAGAGATGACCTAAACAGCCCGGATATGTACATACCGGTCATGGCGTTTGTAACATATATCCTACTGTACACCATGATCGCCGGTATCAGAGGGCATTTCCACCCAGAACTCCTCGGAAAACTCGCTTCCACGGCCTTTGCAATCGTGGTTATCGAGATCGTGGGGCTCAAGTTTGGCTGTTATCTTTTAAATATCAACAACGAATCACAACTTTTGGATCTAGTAGCGTACAGCGGATACAAGTTTGTCGGAATTATTGCGACAATGTTGGTGCAAGAGATTTTCGTTCTCGGTTGGATAAAGTGGCTCGGATTTGGATACTTTTTCCTAGCGAACGCCTTTTTCTTGGTAAGCACACGGGCCTTTTCTTTTTATATCGATATTACTCCACAAGAAACTTCGTCACTAATACCGCTCGTGCTTAATCTTTAGTTACGGAGTTTGAAATATGTTCTCCTGCCCGAAAACGCAACGGATAACCCGAGAGGGACCGTTCACGCAGTAGCGAGAGCTCAGCGGAATCGGAGGACACAGTTCTTGTTTGTATATTCTTACGTGGTTCAGCTCGTATTTATGTGGGTCTTAAGCAGCAATTGAACAGCCTTTTGGAGTTTTCTGAAGGACAAGCCTTGTCGGACATGGACGAGTTCTTGTTTCCTTTTCTCGTCGAGATCTAATATCTACATGGAGAAACTTTTTCCTTTCGCATTTCCCAGCAAATCGAGCCCAGTTTCTCGTCCCCGAGAGCGAACAGGTGGAAAGAGAGAGAAAGAGGGGGATAAATGTACATAGTGATAAAAATAGGTATTTACAACTTGTTCTATAACAAGAATCTCCATCGCGTATATCCGCTGTCCATGGATGAACAAGAGTTGAGAGACAACCTAACGTAAGATGCAGAGCTGAGTTGACGCGCTGCCTGCGCACTAGAATTGAGATGGGGTGTGAAAAGCTAGACAAGACGTTGACGCCAAAAAGTATGCAAAGTCCATAATATGAATAGAATCGAACCAACCTCGGAAAAGCTACATGCGAACGTGAAAGTAGATGCTACGCAATATGGCCCTATTTTCGCTTCCTGTCCTTATCTTTATCCTTGGCGTTATCAAATTCTTCCAAGAGAACGTCCTTGTAGCTATCCTTCTTTTTCTTGTCTTCCTTGTCTTTCCAATTTGGTTCTTCCGTGGCTGTCGTGTTCAAAACAAGCTGGTTCCTGGTCTGCTGTTCCGAAACCTTACTGTAGATTCCCATGGCACTGGCGATCATCCCGCCGACGTCTCCCATTTGACTAGGTATGACGATCGTGTTGCTCTCCTTCGCGATTTTGCTAAAGGCGTCGACGTATTTCTCGGCGACCGAGAGAGTGACTGCATTTTGGGCGTTCTGAGCGCCGGCTTCGATAGCAGCAGCTACCTTCTCAATTCCGAGAGCGGTAGCCTCGGCTCTTAGTTTAATAGCTTCGGCTTCACCCGCTGCTCTGTTAATCTGCTCGGCTTTCAGAGCCTCGGAAGCCAGAATGACACTTTGTTTCTTTCCCTCCGCGATATTGATAGCGGCCTGCCTTTGACCTTCGGATTCCAGAATTTCGGCTCTCTTTGATCGTTCGGCGGAGACTTGCCTGTGCATCGCGTGCAAAACGGCCTCAGGGGCGTGTATATCCCTAATTTCGTATCTGAGAACTTTAACACCCCAGTCCTGCGAGGCTTCATTGATCGCCATTGTGATATTCGTGTTGAGGTTGGCACGTTCCTTGAGAACGTGATCAAGTGTCAACTGGCCGATTTCTGAACGCATGGTCGTCTGGGCAAGTTGGGAGATGGCATACTCGGCATCTTCGACACCGTATGAGGCTTTGTAGGCATCGAATATTCGAATGTACAAGACTCCATCCAACTCTAGGGTAACGTTATCCGCCGTCTGGGAAGAAAGGTATGTTAGAGCACGAAAGAGAAAAGGCGGTAGTGAGGGTAACTAACGATGGCAGATTGCGAGGGTATACCAATGGCGACTTCCTTCAGAGTTTTGACATATCTGATCTTGTCGATAATAGGAATTAAGATTGCTAGACCAGGTTCTAAGATTCTACCAAGCCGTTAGAACAGGATGAGGACGGTAGAGGGGGGTTGGATCTGCACACCTATGAAATTTGCCCATACGTTCTACCACCCAGGCTGTTTGTTGGGGCACAAAGCTACAACCAGTTTCTCATTAGCCATATATACGTGAGAGTTACTAGATGGCAAGAGCAACAGTACCGAATGATGGTATTTGCGGGAAGTGTCGGTGCACTAAAGTACGATGGGATCCCAGCGCCCGGGCCGCCATAGGACGAAGCATTCCGTGTCGTTGTTAAGCTGAGATTTTGCCAGTTTTGGGGTACCGGCGCGGATGATCTCGATGCAGGCGCAGATTTTTGAGGTCTCGTGGGGAAAGTGGTGATATGTCTAGCTATCGATAATGCTGCAGCTTTATTGGTGGTGGCGAGCAGGGCGCGAGAAGAACCAGTACGGTAAAGAAGAGCCCGACTGACGGGACGGATGAGTGACGACATTGTACGCGCCTATGGTATCTACTTCTTCTTCTTCTTCTTCTTCTTCTTCTTCTTCTTCTTCACCCTGTCGATGGTGTTTTGGCCTGGCGATGCTCGGACTTTGAATGGTGGGATGTTTAGCCTGGTAACTTCTTGACGTCGTTTGAACGCGCGACACAAAGCAGGCCGCAACACGCTCAACGCAAGACAACCCCAACGAGAGTCGAAGCTGCTTCAGTCATGGCAGATTAGCTACGTGGAATAGGGAAGTGTTTCATAATTTATTCGATTCAATACTTTTATTACTATAATCAAACAAATACATGTCTCGATGCAATGGTTCGTTTTCGAGGTAAAAGGAAAAGCAGACGGTTTATATGTTAATAACGGACTCCTCAACGCCATGAAAGGGTATTTCTCTTATCAAGAACACATGCCTACAATATCTGCCTACTTTGAATCTATCCGGGCTCATCTCTCTAACCTGGCTCTTTTGTTCACCAGTTGTAGAGATACCCGCTAAAACCAGATTTTCAAAAGCTCCTCACTAACAGAGCTACACATGAGTGACAGGGTTAGCACATACCATAAAAAAGTCGCCTGAGAGAAAAATACCTTGGAGTGAGAACACCCGCCTCGGTGATAATTGCGGTGAGGAGTGTGGGAGGCGTAAAGTCAACGAATCGATCGTTACCGATGCGCTCCGCCACTTCTATTGTGTCCTTTTCGGCCGCCGGTTTTCGGTCCTCGGCATCTTCTGTGGAAAAATTTACGACATTCTGTGTTATAGGTAAATCGTAAGCTTGAATAACCCCAAAAATCATGTTTGTTAGCTATATTCTCGAACAATCCTATGATCATATTATAAGTGTAACGAACCATTGATCGGGTACAATCGCACGAATTTATGGGTTTCGCAAACTGCAAATACACTCTTGCCAGCAGCTTTGGCAAGAGTAGCCATTTGGAAAGTTCCGAGGACTATAGCGAAATATTATTAGTATTAGCTCGCAGTATTCTCTCTAGCACTTATCGAAAAGAAACTGACCATTAATAATGCCCCCATTTTCAACTACGCCCTCAGCTCCAATCAAGACAATATCTACGGAGCTCATCGCGTAGCCGACGGCACTCTCAGGAATAATTGCAACGGGAATCCCTTTGGATCTCAAAATTGACGCCAATTTCTTCCCACCAGCCCCCTCTGTGGCGATAACCTTGAATCTGATATGCTTTTTAAGAGCATCCATCATCATGCCGAGAACTATTCTGCTAAATGAGATCGTAAGAACTGTGCAGCCATCAGTAATGAAGCTGGACCCCAGCTTAGCGATTTTCGTTCGAGAATCCTTAGCTCTCAAATCAAAAAGCTTGTAGCTTTGTTTCAGGTGTGTTACGAGTCTCGGAAGCGATTGCGAATGACGAAGGAATCGGACAATGAAACGGAGGAATAGATCGCAGCCGGCGGAGAGGGATATCGGGTTACGAATAGAGTCCTTTAGGGCATTGATGCCTTTATTCAAAACATCGAGGAATTCGGCCGTTGTTTGCGCATTGATCCTTTCAACAAGATCGACGAGCGATTTTATCGCAGCGACAGGCATTGCTAATCCAAAAATTCTCAGTACAGCATTCTCCTTCATACCGTGGATCCAAACAAGTGCGATGAATAATAATTTGGGATAGCCGTACTAAGATCGTGATCATTTCGCAGGTACGTTAAATATACATTTCGAATACTAAATTTGACAGTCGTTTGTGTTAATTGTGATTTGTTCGCCGTCGTCGATGTATCGCAACGATGGAAAGAGGCGCTTACTCGAATGGCCCGGTATTCAACATGACGACGCCCAGTTCCAAGGGAACATCGGCCGAAACCGAATCACCATCGCTCGGAACAGCCACGTGGAGCGTTGGAGGCTCTGAGAGAAGTTATAACAGAATTAGATCCAAAATATCGAATACTGGCGAGCTTGATGACTCACCTGGTGCAACAAAAGCAGCCATTGCAGCCTTTTTGCGTGCTCCTGTTAGAGGCGTGCCTATGCAGAGTCTTTGGGAGGATGCAAATATATGAACTGATGGAGCGGCGCTGGAATGAAGCTGAAGCCGATGACGGTTGTTAAGTCTTGGATTTTTTTAGAGGTGGGATTTTGAAGTTAAAGGGAGTTGCTCTGCGTTCGAGCTCAAAGCTGTTTGTCGGTGTTGTGGGTGGGGTGATCTGCAGATCCACCCCGCCACCCAACCTCACCTGCAACACATGCTGCTGAAGCCTCCCTCGACATTCCATTCATTTCATTCAACTATCAATTCATTCACATGGTTGTGCATAAAGTGTTTCTTTCTGTTGCCAATCTCGATAAATACTTAGATATCAATACGCATCAGCTGGGACCGGGGAGAGATAGAGAGAGAGAGGATAGCAATGCAGCTCACATCGTTATGCACAGAGTACGTATATTTACGAGCAAGCTTACTCTGGTCCCTTGTGTGTTCTAATATAAAGCTGTACCCCGCCACCATGAAAACGACACCCCCGGCCCCGAGATACACGCTAGAACTCGAGATTGCATTGCACCCTGGAACTGCGACCAATCATAACGACAGTGCCAGCACTTGCATGCTGGGTTGCATTGTTGGGCCTATTTTTCGCAGCCCAAAGCTAGCTCCCCTTCTACATACCAAGTACCCCAAAAGCGAGCGACTCTGATAGCTTCTTCCGTGTATTGCCAATACTGCAAATTAATTTCCATTCCCATTTCTTTTTAACCTACATCTCCCATCCCTCTACCATGCTTCCTCCACCACCAACGTAAAACGCGAATGCCATAAACCGCGCGAGATGGCCGACGAAAAGATTGAAAACGTTCTCTTCCTCGGCAAGGTCCACTGTTACGCCGTCCCCCCTCTGACCGCAAACAAGGGCTACAAGGCCTCCGAGTGGAACATCGAAGATCCAAAATCCGTCATCTTCACCGCCAGGATCCGCGTCATCGAAACCTCCGATACCGATGGCGGAAATATCAAGACGGATATCAAGCTAGAAGATCCCCAGACAGGTGAACTGTTCGCCAATGGGCCATATGAGGTGTGCACCATTTTTTCGTCCTTTCTCAAATAACTAACGCTCAGGAACATCAACGCCAAATATGCCCGTCAATCTGTACATCTTATAATCCCGCACCCTTTTCGTGTAAATGCTTACATATAATGTAAAAAACATTCAGGGCTCCTACTGCGTCACTCCAGTGACCGATTCTTCTCGCTTCTTCGCCCTGCGTGTTGTTGACGGACCCCGCCGCGCTTTCCTCGGAATTGGCTTCGAAGAACGATCGGATGCATTTGACTTCAACGTGTGTTTGCAAGAAGTACGGCGTCACAGTAATATGGAAGATCCGACGGCCGGTCCAGGTACTGCCGGGAGGACATCTTACGGAACAGGGAGGACCGCCGCCGGTCAGCCGGAAAAGGTCTCGGCGGCATCAGCTTTAATAAACGCCCCGCCAAAGGACTATTCGTTAAAGGAGGGCGAGACGATAAGTATAACCATCGGGGTATGGCCAAGAGCAGATCCAACGCTTTCTTTCAACTCGAGAATCCGAAGGAAACAGCCGGCGTTTTCTTTAAATTTCCGAATCTAACATTTTAATTTGTAAAATTTCCAGAACAAGGGCCGACGAAGACCGCCAGCAGCTTCCCCACCAGCATCATCAGATTCGAGTAATGGGTTTCCATTGCCGTTCCTGCCCCCACCACCTAGCGCTGATGACGTAAAGAAAAAGAGACAAAGCATGACAGAAAACGAAATGCTGTCCGAGAGTGCATTCACGGGAATACCGGCACCCCCAACTTCCTCCAGGTCCGGATTTGACGATGAATTTGGTGATTTTGTATGAGTGTCTCACAAGCCATAGTATATCCCTTTATTTCTCGCGAGTGGGCGAATCGGTAACTACTAGTGTAATATATTATTCATGACCATCTTTTTACGATAGAAATATACTATCTGTCTAGCCCCGCTCGAATTTTGAAGAAAACACCTATCCTCTTTTCTGTTAATTCATGCGCGGATATCCCCGGAGAATTTTAAATTTGGGGTATCGTTTCACTAGGAGGGATTGTTGGGGACTTGAGCGACTACTCGAGTACCAGTTCTGGTATCGAGTCTGATATCTCCGCACGCCTGCAAGAATAGCCAACGGCAGCTACTAGCTAGATTCGTTTCGGACAAAAAAGAGAAAACCCAGAGAATTGCTCGTTTATATTCATGACTTTGAGCGTTACAAGACTTTTCAGGGGCCTTCAAAGGCCCGGGAAAATAGAAAGAATTAAGTATGGAGAACCCACTTCGGAATCAATCATAATCGAAATCCTCGCTGTCAACCTCCAACTCCTTCTCGTCCCTAATTTCCAAGTAGTCTGAACACATTACTCCGGTCAATTCATCAAAGTAGATGAGTCCATTGTCCATTTCGTGCAAAGTACAACATAAGTGCATCCCAGGATATGCGTATTGCACGATCGTCTTCTCGCAATACAGCGTGAGACCATCCGGACCACCCCACTTTGACTCTATCGGTGTGGCTTCCTCTGGCGTCCACGGCTGAACATAAATCTTGCCTAGTTTGAGAGGACTCCCCGGTTCTGGTAACCAAACAGACATGACTTGAAGGCTAGCGTACTCTTTGTAGATTTGCTTGGGCAACTCTCCGGGGTCGTAGCTGACTTGTAGTTCCGCTATAAGTGTACCCAGAATATCTAAGGCTTCCTCTTTGGTGAATCCTTTCTCTTCTTTCTTGACATCTTCTCCATCAACTTTATCCCATTCTTTAGGAGCAACAATGCTCCAATAACCGCCAAAGAGGGTTGAGCACGCCTTGTTAAAATCCCCAGGCAAACTATTGGAGAGAACAGAGCATATTGGAAGCTCTCGAGCGGCCATTTGACAAGTTGCAAGTGCGAGGTGGATATTCTCTGTGTATTCAGGACAGACGCTGTTGTAAAGGAGCCAGTTCAGAAAGTTTCTGATAGTACTGACCGCAACATCTACGTCTTCGGTCTTTTTCATGCCGAAACAAAAAGGGATTCTGTGCGTCCTGTTATCGTTTTACGCGGCTGTTAGCATGAAATATCTGGGGTTATGAATGCTTTCTGTGTGACTTACAAAAACCCACGAACGACATAATTGAAGTCAACTTTGTACTCAGGTTCCTCATAGTTATCATCAAGTTCCTCCAATCTTTGGATACCAGCCTTGTGGATTTTCTCAGGGACGTAATCTGTAGCCTTGAACTTGGCAATATCCTCCGCATCATGCTCGCGGATGAATTTTTCATCGACGCCTCCAAATTGTTTCTGAGCAGTATTGATTCCTCCCGTTATGAGGTAGTCCGTCAGGAGTTGGTCACGGATGGTGTTTGTTCCAGTGAATTTGCGCTTTGCTCTGTATTTCTGTACAGCCGTTTCGATACGTTCTGCAACGGGTTTGCTAATGTCGTACAACTCCTTGTTCTCAGCAAATTGGGCGGGCGTTAAAGGAGCTTCTGTGAAATTCTCTTCAAATCCGGTAGGCAAGGTTTTCCCCTTGCCACCCTTTCTCTTCTTCTTTTTCTTTTTCGGAGCTATGACAGCAGCGCCGTTAGCATCGGCAACATTATTGGCAGTGAAGCTGTCGTTTGTCTTCGCAGTGCCAGTGCCGTTTTGTTGCGTTGTTTCTGTTGCGTTTTGGAGCTCGGTTGGACCAGTGATGGAATCTAGCTGGTCGACGATGGCGTCAATTGGGTCTGAAGAGGCCATTGCAGGTGATTCTTGGGTCGGGTTTACTTGGGTCCCGCTTGGTTTGCAGTGATAATCCTTTGTATCAGAACGTTGTGAAGATTGATGAATTGACGATAAGCTATTTTTTGATGGTGGGGTCCTCTATTTTTCAGGCTGAAAAACAGAACAAGGAGGAAGGCGAAAAGAACATGGGGGGAAGAGCGGAGAAGATGTAAAAAAATAAAAAAAAGTGGTTGCAGTGCTGATTGATGAATTGATGGTTGTTATACATAAAAAAGGCGTGCGACTGTGAAGCAGATGATTTATATGATGCCTGCATTTGGATGCCACTCGCCAGGAAGGGTTGTTGTTGCTTGTTGCACGGCGTTGGCCCCTGCCCGTTGTGTGCAACCCAACACAGCTGCTGCACGACATCATTGCCATCATTGCCATCATTGCCATTCTCAGCGCCATCAATTGCAATATCAGATATAAAACAATCAATCCCAATCGCCTGCCAGTTCGTTCTCCCAACCATAACACCTCCTCGAGCGTTCAGTTAACCATCACACTGCGTCATCACTATTGCCATCATGTCCGAATTCATTGCCCCGCCTCTCATCAAACGCTTCAGCCATGCTGCTGCTGGCCAGTGAGTTGCCCGCTCCCCGCATTTAGATATCTACTCCACCTCAAGCTTTTTATATGAGCTTATATCGAAGAATTGACTACTAATCTCTCATCGCTAGCGAGGGGGTCTTACGTGACGAGTCTGGCGCTCTCATCATCAAACCATGTCTCCCAAAAGAAGTCGAATTTTACCAATCCGCCACCGCCCATCCCAATTTCGCGAGGTGGATGCCCACTTTCATGGGCACCCTCCAATTGAACAACGAAACCACCTCCTCCCTCGGTGACAAGCCCGGCGTGCCTCCCGTTCCTGCTGTCGCGTCCGGCCTCCCACCTTCTGACAAGGGAGAGAGTAGCACTCGTTCCGATGCCACCGTCAAGAAACCTTTGGAAATATCAATCGTCCTCTCCAACTTAACCCATGGCTTTGTCAAACCTTGTGTTATGGATGTCAAGCTCGGCGCCCAATTGTGGGACGATGACGCTCCTCAAGAAAAGCGTGCCCGTCTGGACGATGTTGCCAACAAAACAACCTCGCGTCCGCTGGGCTTCCGTATCGCTGGAATGAAAGTCTGGAAGGGCACGTCGAACGACGACTATCAGGTCTACGATAAAAACTACGGCAGAAAATTCACTGCTGATAATGTTATTGACGGGTTCAGGGAATTCTTGTTCTCAGGCGACTTGTCCGAAACGCAGTCCAAACTTATCACCAAGAAATTTGCAGACAAAGTGGAGCAAGTCCTGGGAGTTCTGGAATCCCAGGAAAGCAGAATGTACTCTGCTAGCCTTCTTTTTATTTACGAGGGAGATCCAGATGCCCTTGATCAGGCCCTAGAGTTCGAAAAGAAGAAGGAGCCTGGGAAGGGTACTTTGTTGGACGATGAGGACGAGGACGAGGACGAGGATGACGATAATGAAGACGAAGAGGAGACCAAGAAGGCTGAGGATTTAAAACTCATTGACTTTGCTCACGCTTCCTGGACACCCGGAGAGGGACCCGATCTCAACTCTATACACGGCGTCAAAAGCACTCTTTTGTTACTTAGACAGCTTGAATAGATTTAATCCAGCGTTCTATTAGCCTAGCTCCATCTTAATGTTGGATGGAAAACCTCAACCGAGCCAGCTTAATAACGTAGTATCACTTAAAGAAAGACCTTGTATTTACTAAAATTTAGACTTGTTACACCAGTTGATCATGGAATAAAAACGAAAGTCAAGAGACATGAAGAAGATCGGGAGGTCTAATCAATAACCTCAATAACCGTAACCGGAACTATAATTGTGCGTCTGGCCACCACCGCCACCGCCACCACTGTAACTACCATAACCGCCAGAGATGTAGCCGAAATCTTGCGTAGGAGCTGGAGCTCCGTAAGCAGACTCGTCGGGATAGTTGACATCTCTTCCAGAGGAATAATCGTAGTCATAATCCCTCTCGCGCCCGACGGTTCCATCCGATCCGATTACATACCCACTACCGGTGTTATAAGGCTGAGCGTTTCCCGTAGGATATGGAGCACTATGGTAACCAGGTTCGCCAGGGAAAGCTCCTGGCATACCACCGTACTGCTGTTGTCCGTAACCACCAGGGCTCCCTGGGTATTGTTCTGAGCCTCTCGTCTCTCCGCCATAGTAACCAGTTGGCGCAGCTTGCTGTTGTGGGTAGCCGTATCCACCAGCATACTGATCATGGGATTGTTGGTAGCCTTGCTGTGGCGGATATGCTTCCTGATCCACCGCTCGACTTGACTTGTACGGGTCATCATAGCTTTTGTACTTGGATGGCGACTTGTAACCCCCCCTTGAGTCATCACTATCATCGCTGTCGTCGTCGTCGTCGTCGTCGTCTCCTGCATCTCGAGACTTATGCTTGTGCCTATGTTTTCTTTAATCGATATCCGTTAGAAACCCCCGGCTTCAAAATTAAATCTATTCAAAGCACTGATAAAGATCGAGAACTCCCGGCGACTTACCTCTCTCTATCTCTGTCTCCGTAACCCTCTGCGCGCTCTCGCTCCTTTCTAGCTTTTCTTTCGGCTTTGCGTCGGTAGTATTCATCATCTTTCACTTTTTCCTTTTTCTCCTTCGACTTATGTTTCTTCTCAGACTTGTCGTAATCATAGTCTTTTGACTTTCTACGCTCGCGCTCCCGTTTATCATAGTCGTCATACTTGTCATACTTGTCCTTCTTCTCACTCTTCTTCTCATAACGGTCATAATCTTCGTAATCTCTACTGTATTTGTCCTTCTTAGCCGGTTTACCAGAATAATCAGAGGCAACCCCAGCTCCAGCGGCACCACCTAGCAGACTTCCGAGTATATTTTGTAACGGTTGTCCACCGATGGCTCCGGCAATTTGGGAGAATGGGTCCGAGCTGCCACCACTGCTTTTCTTTTTCTTCACACGGCCTTGTGCTTTGTCGAGGTCACTACCCTTGACTTTTCCGTGGCCACCATCGTGGCCACCACCAACAACGCCATCGGTGTGATTCTTCCCGGTGCGTACTCCGTCTGACGAAAGCGCAGCATTAAGTCTAGCCCCTCTATCAGGTAATCTGTTAACCCAATCTTGGACTGCTTTGAACATGCTTGCATGAAGTTCAAGTTTAGGATCTCGCATGGCTGGGTGATGGAAAATACGGACGACATCGTCGAGAACCATCTGCGAAGGCGTGTTGGGGTTTTCCCAAGCAAAAACAATCCGTGGGACGACATATTTGACGACAGCCTGTGCAATATGGCCACAAGGCTCATTGAGCCGATTTGAAAAGTGATCTTTGGATAGAAGAGAGTGTGTTGGATCCGTACAGTGCGGATCAGTCCATGGCTCGAATTGAGTATCCTATAGTTTGGAATGAGTGACTGCTTGAGAATTAACGTGGGGGCTTATAAGGAGAAATACAGCAGAGGAGGTTAAAACGCCGCTCGATCCCTTTTTGAGCTCTAGAGCCACTTGTTCGATGACAGGACGCAATATTGGAGCGAGCAAGCTGAATATGAAAACAGAGAGTAGCTCGGATATCTTTTCCACAACATCCACGAGCCCTGGAACTTTTTCTATAGCGGCTTCTATCGCTCGAAAAACCCTATCTCGAAACTGTAGAATCGGCCACACGCGCTGCATCAGAGCATCCGGATTGTAAGCGCTAATCGCACCTCCGATCCCACCGCCACTACCTTGTTGCCCGGGTACACCTTGTGGTCCGCTTGGTGGCCCTCCATATGCAGCGCGAGTTCCGCTGCCCAAATTCATATTGGCAAAGCTCTGTGCATCAGAATCAGCTTGTAGGCGAGAACATTCTTCTCCAAGCCCCTGGGTTCCTGGTAGTTGTGAAAGAAGCGCACTCAGGATTTCGCCATCGCTGTTGCTTCCGCCACTTCCTCCAAAACCCCGGCTGCTACTAGAAGTGCGTTTCTTGTCTTCAGCCTCAGCTTCTGCCATAGCCAAATCCAGTTCTTCGAGCTCATTCTGTGTTAATTTATCTTGAGCTTCTCCGAGAACCTATCATTTCCCTCAAGTCAGCTCCAATTTCCGACTTAAAAGAGAGTGTGTGTAAATATATATACTAACACTATGTAAGAAATCAGTCGAACCAAAAGTTCCTGTTCAAGGACATTAGACCGTAATTTTAATATAGGTTGTTGGCAATGGCGTGTACGAACCGGTGACCAATGGGAACACACGCCTCCCATTCAAAGTTATCTCCGTAGCCTTACCAACGTGAGGGAACGCATCAAACCCAAGTTCTCTAAGGACCAGCTCACAATAGTTGCTATGTGCGCTGAAGTCTTCCATTGTGTGCAGGGCTTGTCCGAGACATCTCAAAGCTTCGCAAAGGTCTTCGCTTTTCCCACGCAAACCAGGACCGCCAGAAGTGTACAACCTTCCAAAGTGTATTGAACGATCAAGAGAGTATTTGACATAGCCAGCAGAAGTAGCCCAACCACCTTGCTCATTTGCAATATAGTTTTTCATCCCGGTTGCCGGATCGACGGCTAATTCAACAGGCATGACCGGTGGTCGAAGTCTAGG
Source organism: Orbilia ellipsospora (assembly GCA_036971675.1). Classification (NCBI taxonomy): domain Eukaryota; kingdom Fungi; phylum Ascomycota; class Orbiliomycetes; order Orbiliales; family Orbiliaceae; genus Orbilia; species Orbilia ellipsospora. Next base: position 1,922,261 of record JAVHJO010000006.1, read on the forward strand.
GTCATATGCACGGGCATCGAGATTATCGGCGTAGTTCTTTGGGTTATCGATATGTTCCTCTGGTCGGTATACCCCAAGACGCTGATCTGTAACTTCAAACTCCTCCGTAGCTACTCTAAGTGTTAGGGAGATAGCCCGAATAAGGTACATCGATAAATCATAAATCATAACGTACCAAAACCAAATGACAAGAAACCGAGCACAGCCACCTGTTCGATAAACTCTATCGTTAGATTTCCCGTGTAATCTAAGCCATACTGGATGAGGTATGATATTCAAATACCAGAATTCGAATAGTCCCGGCCGGGGCGCCCTTGAGGGTCCCAACGTCTAGTGCTTGGGAATAATCACGCAGCCAATTTCCCTACGTTCGATAGATATTAACACCAAGTGGAAATAATATTAAGATTGGGTTTAGGAAATACATACGAAATAAACTCTCTTGACTTGTTTACTGGTCCATTTACCACCCTTCAGGAAAGCTAGCGTTTTCAGAATATCTTCGATATCACCATGACGAAAGTTTTTGCCCTCGACTTTGGAGATGGAAGCAATGTTACCGGCTCCGAAAGCAGCGGCCGGTCCAACGGCAAAGACCAGAAGGATTAGAAAGGCGACCCAAGGTCGCCACGAGGTGTTCGACATGATCGCCGAGTCGAGTTTGTCTTCGTTGTCTTATCGATAGTGGAATAGATAGGTGGCGGCGATGAAGCCGAAGTAGCTCTGTTGAAGGTGAATAAAAATAAGTAAGTTATTGGCAAGGAAGGAGGTCTACTATTTCAAGAAATCATGCTAGAGCTTGATTCGACGTTCGGACACAAGCGATGGAAGAAGACAGACTCACATGAAATGTAATACGGTCGTCGATGTAAGTGTATGCGGTCCAGCGTTAGACACCCCGCTAAGCTGAATGATACAAGTTGGGAGATAAGAGCTTAGCTTTGGTGGGGGAAGACGGACGAAGGACGACGTCACACGAACAGGTCAACTGATGGCGGGGCAACAACACACATCATATCTTCCCGATGAGCTTCACGGATTCACGGCCTACCGTTTCGTTGCATGTAATATTGCGTATCTTGCATTCTTAGCTCTGGCGTTTAAGTACCGAAGTAAGTCCTCGAGTACTTGTGTTCTGGATGTGAGTTTGTATCGTAGTTTGGACTTGAAGTTAAATTGAAGGCTTCTATAGTTCTATAGGTACTTCAAGATTCAGTACATCTACTTTCAGACCATCGGTGGTATGATATTCCGACGTTATTATTCTAATCGATCAAGTAAGTATGTACTGAGCTCCCTTATAATAATTAACCTCTCGTAGATTCATCAAATCCTTTGGCATATATGACAACTTGACAAAGTAGTGGCCGTCCCAACAAAGGAAAACAGAATATACAGAATCGCCCGTAACCACCGTACCCTGGAGAAGTGCTAAAGAATAACTTAAGAAAAATAGATCCAACAAACCTCGTAACGTTGTTAAAGTTTAAACGAATCCCCTTTACCAACCTGCCTTCTCTCCCTCGTCTTCTATCGAGTCCACAATCTCCTCTTCCTCATCATCCTCACTGTCTTGCATTCTTTCTGCCTCCTCTTGCGTCGGCACCTCTACTCCTGCTTCGATTAGCCTTCGTCGCTGCGCGGCTCTTTGTTGTTCTTGCCATCTTAGCAGCGCTGCCGAAGCATGGACTTTGAATCCAAAACAACGTGGTGTGTATCTTTCGGTGTTTTTCTGGGGTATCAACTGCGGATATACCTGGAAGAGGATGTGTGGGAACGAAGCGCCAAAGTAGGCTCCGTCGATAACGGCATGTCGAGAAGATTTCGGAACGTAAACGTCTTCGCAGCGGCCACAGTAAAGTTTGACGGATTTAACGTTGGGAAGATCGGATAGTCCAATAGGTAAGAGAGGCTGACCGGCGCAAAGTACACGGGGACATCGGCCAAAGTCGTATTTTTTATATTTCTCGAGCTATAATTCGGTTCCTATTAGCATATCAATTAGGTACGGAGATAGGATTTTGAATATAGCAATACCATCTTCTGCAAACCTCTTGTTGTTATGATATATCTTGCATGAACCAAGCCGTAGAGATGTCGGGCAGACTTTTCAATTTGCTCTCGCATATCATCGTTGCATTCGAAGTCAAAAACATCTGTGACCAGATCGAGAGCATATTGATAGTACTGAACTTCCGTATTGAGACCTGTCAAGTTGAATCGATCTGTAAGGTACTCTTCGTCGATTTCGCAAAAGTATTCGTGACCTCGAGAGGAAATAAACTATTGGGATTTTAAGTCAAGCGATTGCTCGTTAGTAAGAACTACTGCAGAACAACATGGCCCTTTCGGTGAATGTATACCCAATCTCTCCAATAGCTCGAGTAATCGCTGTCTGTCTCCGAGTTGAATTCTTCCACTAAAAGGGCAACGTTAGAGAGAACTTATAGTCATATCAAAGAATCGCAAGGATAATTTGACGGTCGATGATAAAGATGAGGCTTATATCGGGAGCAAAGAGCTGACGCGGAAGAGTTCGAAAATATAGGAGAGCTGGTGGACCTACTAATGATGTTCTAGAGCTCTAATGTGAATGAACTTGAGCTCTCGAGGGGTTTTGCAAGGGTCGCGATGGTGAAAGTGGTTGTTGGAGTGGGAGGTTGGAGGAAGGCTTGCGAACGTCGAAGCGATGGTGTTAAAATTCGGGGTGTCTGGTGTGCCCTGCGCCACTCAATCGCTAGCCCCTCAGTTGCTGGAATGATTATAACCCGGTGGAAGTCACAGCGATGATGCCGTTGTTATCGTAGGAGCGCTTAGGTGTGGAGTTTGAAGGCCGGGCAGCTGTGATTTGATTTATATCTTTCTTCGCTTTGGCGGAAGTAGTCAAAGAAGGATGTGGTTGGTTCTCTTTCAGGGTCCCCCAGTCACGTCTTCCGCGATAACTTCCCCTCCGCCCTCAAACTTCATTCAAAGCTCCACCAAAGCTCCGCCAAATCTCGTCTCGACCCCGATTCCTTCTCTCCCTACACGTCGCACGCTGGCACGCAGCTAGCCCATATTGATTGAATTCGGTACACCTTGGCAATTGATCCCATCGCGCGAAACACCTCCACACCTATCTCACGTCACCTTATTCGAGTCGCGTCTATTATCACTCAACCAGCTCGTACGCCATAAGCCCTACTCTCATCTCCACGCTACAAATGATCGCAGTCCTCGATATCTTACTCAAACGACGATGTTAATAATAAAACCAACCTGGTTGGCGCATGCTGGTACGATACTCCACCAAATTTTCGCGGTCTACGTGTCGACAATGCGATCCTAAGCAACGTCATGCTAACGCCTTGGGCAATGTTCTAGAGGAAAAGAGAAGGTTCGAAGTCTACACTTGTCATGTATCCGCCGATGGCAAAAGATTAGCGACAGGCGGTCTCGGTACGCAGTTTCCGATTCCATAACGATATATTATATCGAGAATGTATATCTAATGATGTCGGAATTATCTTTAAATGTAGATGGAACCGTGAGGATCTGGTCTACGGAGGCAATTCTGAAGGCGGGAGACGATAGTTTTAAAGGGCCGAGACAGTTATGCTCTATGAGTACACACACTGGTAAGTACCGGTTGGAAGGATATTATACTGTACTTAGTAGAACGCTCATCTAGGCAATCATCGTAGGAGCTGTACTAGCTGTTCGTTGGTCAGGTACAAATCGATATCTCGCGTCTGGCTCTGATGACAAAATTGTATTGATCTACGAACGAGACCCCAATGCTGCTCCATCCCGTCCTCAGTTTGGTAGCTCCGATCCGGGTCACACCGAAACTTGGCGAACCTATCGAAGACTTGCCGGTCACGACAATGATGTCCAAGATGTTGGCTGGTCGGCAGATTCATCTATCTTAGTCTCAGTTGGCCTAGATTCAAAGGTTGTGATTTGGTCAGGTAGCACTTTCGAGCGTCTCAAACGACTAGACGTGCATCAATCCCACGTTAAAGGGCTTACATTCGACCCTGCCAATAAATATTTTGCTACCGCTTCAGACGACAGGTCTATCAAAGTATTCAGATTCACCCCCCCAGCTGCGAACACTAGCATGCATGATGTTGGAGCAAACTTTGTCACAGAAACAACAATTACAAAGCCTTTCATGAAGAGTCCGATAACCACTTATTTTAGACGATGTTCTTGGTCCCCCGATGGCGCTCATATTGCCGCGGCAAATGCCACCAATGGTCCTGTTTCATCAGTCGCAATAATCAATCGAGGAACTTGGGACAGCGACATCAACCTCATCGGTCACGAAGGGCCAGTTGAAGTATGTTCATTCGCCCCGAGAATGTTCTCTCGAGAAGCTTGGCCTCCTCAAGGTGGCATAATGCCTGGACAGGTGCCTCATTTAACTACTGTCATTGCATGCGCTGGCCAGGATAAATCTTTGTCCCTCTGGAACACCTCAAGTCCACGCCCCTTGGTCATTGCTCAAAATCTAGCAACAAAGACAATATCTGACTTAGCTTGGAGCCCCGATGGCAAGTCTCTCTTTGCTACCAGTCTAGACGGCAATGTTGTAGCTATTGTGTTTGAGGATGGTGATCTAGGTCATGTTGTAGGGCTGGAGGAGAACGAGAGACTGTTGCAGAAATTTGGTACAGCAAGAAAGGGGGTCGGCATTCCTGAGAGTGTTGACTTCCTTCTGCTCGAAGAAAAGGGGAAACAAGAAGAAAGAAGGGAAGTCGAAGGGCGGATGGGGGCCCTCATGATGGACGGCAGCGGCGCTACCAACGGTGACACGATCATGAGCGGTACAGTGCAAAATGGATCTGGGGCGCAATGGCAGATGCAAATCCATGGACAAGATTCTACACCGCAGGCGGCTCCTGCCACCACCACCACCACCGCCCCCGCCCCCGCCCCCGCCCCCGCTCCTGAGCCTAAGCCCGAACCCAAGCCGGAAAAGAAGCCTATCCAGAAAATCACAATTACGAAAGACGGAAGAAAACGTGTAGCTCCAATGCTTGTCTCTTCTACCACCACATCAAACTTACCAAACGCACAACTTTTAGCCAAGCAAGTCAATGCCACTGGACCTGGGCTCGGGTTTGGTCCTCAAAGCACACTGGATCTCTCAAGGCCATACGATGGGCTACCAAAGGGGGGGCTTGCAGCGGTTCTTCTAGGGAACAAACGACGAAATCCCACATTAGAAGAAGCTGCAGAAAACGAAGAGGGTGCTCCGTCACCAGCAAAACGAAAGGTAACGGCGACAAATGTAGCTGTGACGCCAGCCGACGAAAGTGGGGCTGACGTCCTTCGGCCTGCAATCGTTAATCCAGCGCTCACGGTAAGCCAAGTGAGGCTTGCGTTACCAAAATTAAGAATATCAATTGTGCGCGCAATGGATGGACAAGGGAACCCTGCTCCCCTCCCGGATAGCGCCAACGGAAACTCAAATGCAACTACGGACTCAGCTTCACAACCTGGAGAGTTCGTTTTCGAGGCGAGAAATCATATCAAATACCCACATCCTAATGAACCCACTAGATTAACAGTAACCCATCAAGGCAAAACCATCTGGGTAGACTATCTCCCAAAGCCTGTCATGTTGATTACGGCGAATTCAAACTTCTATGCAGCAGCATGTGAGGATGGCTCGTTGCACGTATTCACAGCTGCTGGAAGGCGTCTTCTTTCCCCTCTTATTCTCGATGCAACACCCTGTTTCCTTGAATCTCGCGGTTGGTGGCTGATGGCCATAACCTGTGTAGGGATTTGCCATGTTTGGAACCTCCAAACGATGCGATCGAAATATGGCGCAGGTGGCATCAGCCTCGCCCCGATATTCGATATCGCAAGTATCTTATCTGATGCCGACAAACCTACCGCTAAGGGCGAGAGTATAACGGAGGCCAGCGTCAATGGTAATGGCAACGTGATTGTGTGTCTAACCAGTGGTGACGGATTCGTCTACTCGAGTGATATGTGTGTTTGGCAAAGAATATCGGAAGCATGGTGGGCGACAGGTTCGCAATTTTGGGATACCAGTGGGGGAGGCACAGCAATGACAACCCGCGCCGGGCTGTCCTCTGGGATCATCCCATTCGTGGAAAGAAGAACAACGGCAGAAGTTCTCATGCACGGCCGGGGGAGGTTTCTCCAGGGTATCATCAAAAGACTACTTACACGCGAAGGATGGGAAGGCTTTGAGAGCACGGTATCTGTCGCTCACTTAGAGAACCGAATTGCGGCTGCCAAGAGTCTACAGGCTAAGGACGATTTTAAAACATATCTTACAATGTACGCTCGAAGAATAGCTATGGAGGGAGCGAAGCACAAAGTGGAAGAACTTTGCAAAGAGCTTATGACTGAAGTTAATGAGTCTATGATGATGATTGATGAGAATGCAGATTCCAAAGCCGAGAGCAAAGAGGAGGATTCTATGATATGTGGCTGGGACAAGACGGAGCTACTGAAAAGCTGCCTGCTTATCTTTGGTATGTCAATTTGCAACAAATATCATTCGTTGTGAGTGTTTACTAACGGCATTCTCTAATAGGTAAATTCCGCGAACTTCAACGAATAACCATACCATACGCTCGTGCTGTTGGTATGTTAGTTGAAAATGGTGGGGAAGACTTATAAGCCCTCGCTCGTCAAACATTCCAATTTCCCATCCTATTTCTACCCAACTTCGTCGCCTGACAGCCTATCACAGTCTCGATTTTTAATGGACTAGCACACTTGAGTGTAATATTTTCTCTCCGAGTTTTCCTAACATATTCTAGCGGCGTTTTGGTGTTCACACAAGTCATGTAACAAGGACAAATATATATCTTTTGAAAATTTATGAGCGATGATAGCGCGCATTTGTTGTAAACACTTGGTGCCTTTTATTGAGATTTCTCTTTATGGTAGAAAAGGATATTCCAAAACTTATAAATTTTAACTTTAGTAAACAGAAGCTACCTTTCTAGTCCTGCTCCGAGAAGCCAACTCACAACTATTGCTTTGCTTTGCTGCTATCTATTAGATCTTTAAAACGAGCTTACCCGTTGTCACTCGTCCTTCCAAATCCTGATGGGCCTGCGCTACATCTTCCAGCGGGTATATTTTGTGGATATTGACCTTCAACTGGTCCATTTCGATATAACCGAAAAGCTCCTGCGTATAATGGTCAAATTCCTCTTGTGTGGCTACAATATAACAACCCACCAGTTAGAATAAAAAAAAATACGAGGCTCTAATGAGAAGGTCGCTAAGTATAGCTTACCAATATAACCGAAAAGTCTGGGTCGCAGCAACTTGAGGTTCTTATCACCAAGACGGCTATTCCCCAATCAGTTAGTTCGAAGATTCGTTTATAAAATTGGAAGGATGTGACATTACTTGATCTTGAATGGGTCTACAGCCCCGCTGGCATTTCCAAAAGATATGACTAGAAGAAGAACAATAGTTAATATGGTGAAAACAAATCTCATTACTTCTTGAGAAATGTACGTACGAGATCCCTTGCGTTTCATTACCTTCAAATCACCTTCGAAGGTCGCTTTCCCAACCTATACAGAGAACGAAATTGTAAATATACCGAGAAAACATAACCAAATTATCAATGCACAATTGATTAACACGCATAATGTACTCAGACTTACTCCATCATAGACAGCCTCGACGCCTTCCCCGTCCTTAGTCAACCCCAGGACCTCTTTAACCCACTGCTCTTCACCTCCGGAGTAGTTGACCAGGTGATCCGCCCCATGCTCTTTCGCCAACTTTAGCTTCTCATCAGTGCTAGCCGTTGCGATAACAGTAGCACCCAATGCTTTTGCGAGCTGGACGAGAACAAGGCCTGTTCCGCCGGCGGCAGCATGGACGAGAATAGTATCACCTTTCTTCACTTCGTAACTCTCACGCAGCATCGTCAGCGCGGTGAGGCCTTGGAGCAGAACCGCTGCAGCCTGTTCTAACTCCAGTCCCTTTGGGATATGGGAGATAACTTTCTCTGGCAAAGCAATATATTCGCTGTAGCAACCCGAGCCGTAGTAGACAACTCTTTCTCCAGGTTTAAACTTTGAAACTCCTTCCCCAACTGCCTCTACAATTCCGGCTCCCTCAGACCCAAGCGTGTGGGGAAGTGAGGGAGTCGGGTATAGACCGCTGCGAAAGTATGTATCAATATAGTTTACACCACCATACCTGTTGATTTTAAAAGAAGCGAATTAATATATTTATCCAAGACGTATATAAATATGAGTAAATAGTCTTGATTTAAAAAACTTACGCCGCCTTGATGAGCACTAGACCTGGTCCCACCTTGGGAATTGGGATTTGGTTTATCTCCAATACTTCAGTTCCACCTGTTTTGCTAAATTGGACTGCTTTTTGGGTTGACATCTTTTCAATTGTAGATTAAGCAATAGCTTATAAGATAAGGTCTAGATTGTGGTTTCAGATAGGTTTCGAGGAAGTTAGTTAGATTGTGAGAGTGATATTAAGTGACCGGTCAATTGAACAACTGAACGAACTTCGGTTTAAATACAGACACTAAACGCAATATATCCTGATATTTCGTGCTTAGCTCTTACTTCAAGCTTCACGGGTCCATACAACCATTGACAAATTCGAGAAGCATTTGTAAGCAGAAGTAGCTTAGCGCCAAAATGCACGAAACTTTTGCTTGAAAAATAAGCCTCGGAATTACCCCTCCTGCCCTTCGAGGTTTTCTTACATTACAATGCAGGTAGATGTACGTCAGTTTGAGTACGAAGCCGAGCAACCACTCGGATATTAATGGTCTCCTGGCTTAAATTTCGGCAATTAACATTATATAACTCTAAACCCGAGTCCCGTGACTCGGATTTAATGTATTTCGCGGAGATATGAGTACATCGCATGTGCACACTAGTAGATTCGACGGAAGGCCTATGCAAGGAAGAACCGCAAGTTGATGGATAAACGAAATTCACAGAAATCATGATACATTTAGGAATCAGATATCGCACGGGAGCTTGGAGAGAAACCTCTACCAAGTAATTTATCAATTGATACATGTACATGTTCCTCAGCACTTATTCCAGAACATAACCTGCCTAGATTATCATACAATTGTACAAACGGTCCATTAGAATTTAGACCAGTATACTGTTTTTCACCAAGAGAGAAGAAACAGAAGCAAAAAGAAAAATTTACTCCCTAGTGTTAAACTGGTGATCGGCTGAGATTTGAAACAATAGAAAAATCAAAAGCAGGGACACACGTCGTCGCTTTATTAGAATGTTGTATAATAATCTGACTCTGTTTTTGGAAGAGACAGAAAAAAAAATAAAAATAATAAACTAGAAAATATCAAAAACTCCCAGGGTATGTACCATAACATCAAATCCATCCAGAAGAGATATATTAACCGAAAACAAAGTTTGTTGAAAATCGATTGGCTGCCCTGCCTCTAGGGAGTTAAATAAGATAAATTCGTCAAATCGAGGAGGGAGACCGCTGCAAATGTCGTTCTAAAATCAGGTTTACGTGATGCTAGAAGTATAAGGCGCTACGATCCGTATGGACATTAAGAGCAGTAACGTAATGCGGGAAATATGGGTGATGGGCCGGGTCAATATTGGCCCCTTGTGCATAGGGACTTGGGAATGGAGGTCGCCTGGGCGCTGCTGCCGGTTTCAGTACTTGTACTTGAATGTGCGCTTGGGCCTGTGCTTCGGCGGCACTTGTTTTCAGAGCCGCAAAATGTGAGGGGCTGTGATTGAATCCTGGCGGCGGTGGAATAGACGCCGGGACGTGATTCAGGAGAGTCGTCGTCAGCAGAGACGTCGGCGGCGCAGGTTCCTGGGGCTGGTTCGGGTTATTCCAACCCCATCGGGCAGGGAGTTCTTTTAACAAAAAGTTGACGCCCCAACCTGTTTCACGAGAAATTCGACGGACGATTTCGATCACTTCTTCTTGCTCCTCCCGTATAGTCAAAAGCTCCGCCGCTGCGGCTAATGGACGTAGTGCAACCGACGCTATCCCTCTATCTTTAAGAGGCGCCACGATTCCACAGATGGTGTGGGCATGCATCATAGCCATTTCTTTCATCTCGGGCACCTCTACTGACATCAATGGATGTGTTTGAGCAAGGAGAACCATCGCCGTGTGATAGAACAACCTAGAAACAACGTTCGACCGTTTAAGAAGCCTTGTGCACGACGTTAGTGTGACGTTTTGTTTGGTTAATGGCAAGAATTCACAATGCGCTCTTACCAAATACTCGGGAAATTTGATTTAGAGGAGGTTTCGCCTGGAAGGAGGTATGACATTGGTTGCATACTCCTCGGGACGCTAGCATCCCATGCCTCACACTGCTCTTTCAAATACCGCCACTCATCAAACCTTTCGCTTGTCTTATTACTGATAAGTACGGGGTCAAGAGGCTCTGCATATCTTGGGGTGGTGGCGCGGAAATCGGCAACACGAGCAAGGAGATACACCATCCTGTATGCCCATATTTCTTCGTGACCTGGTTCGCAATCTTGCGAAAAGTCCATATTGACACCCCAGTCATCTGGTTTCCAGGCAATTGGCCAATTGAAATGCAGGCAGCTCAGCAACTCCATAGTCACGTTAATCCAAAAGCAGGCACCGCCTATTCCAGTATCCAGAGCTGTCCATCCGCACTCCTTTATCAACGCTCGAGCTCCAGCGATGTGATTCATCCTTTGAAGAGCACGCTCTGACATTATTTCGTAAACATTCAAGACGACGGCCGTAACGGCGCATATTACGGTGTCACGATCCGGGTTTTGAAGAGAATCTAATAACAGTCGCGTTGAGAAATCGTAGTAATGAAGGGCGCGATCTTCTTTATAGGCTGAGTTGACAAGGGAGAGATGCTTTGCACCACATGCAAGAAAGGCGTTTAGAAGCATGGGCTCGCCTAAAGAATGGAATGGAAGAAGGCGAGAAAAGTGCTTCAGAGGATCCAAGGTATCCATCCATATGCCAACCTCTTCCACAAATACCTGCATGAACAGAGTTTCCTCCGATCTGTTCAGTATACTTCTCACCTCAGTCTGAAGACTTGGGTCAGTAGGAACGAGGTCACCGGGAGGAGGGGCTTGCCGAATTGTTGTCATTCGGCCACTGTCCGTATGCGAACTATTGTCCGTGTGCGCACTGCTGGTGCTGCCCCGGTGGCGATGGCGTCGGCCGAAATCAGAGGCGTTATTCGATACGGGTGGTTGCATGGACGGCAGAGGTTGTGTCAATATGGCCTCCGAATGAATGTTTGATTGCGATTGATAAAGTTGGGTGGAGGGAGAAGTCGTAGCAGGGTTGTTGGGAGGTGAGGGCTCCTGGAGAGGGGCGTAGCGTTGGGAGCCACCAGCGTACTCGGAAGCAATTTCTCTCGATTCATCTTGAAATGAAACTAAACACGAGTAAGAGTTAGTGAGTGACAACAATTCCGGAGGAATACTCAAGCCCATCGGGATCGTTCAACTAACTCTTCCAATCTGCCCCAGGCGCAACAATCGGAGGAGGCTTGACGGTTGTGTCGATGAAGTTTAGGCGGATACCGCGCTTACACGTCCGGCTTGATTTTCGACAATTCTGAGGGTAGAGAGTGGTTAGCTTGCAAAGTTTGACGACTATAGTTCTGCTCTAAAAGAAAGGATATTAATTACTTGGCAGTCAGGCAGTCCTTCGTCGCCTGGAAGAGGGATAACAAGTTAACAGCAGGTTCTGGAAGTAAAACAGCGATGGAGGAATATAGAGCCTACACTTTAAATGTCGCTCACTATAGACGGAAATGTTAGTGAGAACCAGAGAGCTATAGAAAACAAAACCGGGATTTTGCTAATTTAGAAGGATAAAGCATACCGACAAGTCAGGCTGTTAGAAAAGCAAGTAGCAATGTTAGCTAGTTTCCATGGAAGAGGTACTGTCTGGTACAATTAGAATCTCAATCAAGGCATCAATCGCACTTACCAACCTAATATACAACGAACGAGAGATTAGCCAGAAACGCCAAGAAAACGATTTGATAAACAAAGGGCAATCGAGTCTAAGAGGACGGGGTATGATCTATAAACAAGATGGTATATGTTGTTCCAGTGGTAACTGAGGGATTTGCGCATACCTGTTCGCACGCGTTTAGGCCTCGTGCTGCCATCAGCGGCAGCCATCCCCGCCAAAGGGACGTAAGTTCCCCTACGGTATGCGGAAAACGGAAACTTCTAAAGAGGCGAGACCAATCAAAATGAAAACCACTGAGTTTGGTGGTTCAGTAGCCGAAAGTGCTGATGTTGAAATTCAGGCGCCTCTGCTTCAACGTGTAGAGTATCAAGAAATAAACGCATAAAGAGGCTGATGGGTTTTAGTTTTTGGACTTTTACGATGTTTGGATAAATGGCTGGTGGTGACTCGGGTGCTCAGAGGAGCAGGTCGAAAAAATCTAGGGTTTTGGAGGACAGGATACAAACATGAATACTGGGAAGGACTAGAATTGGAGTCGGATTCCGGAGTGAAGTAGAAAAGGCAGAATGCGAATGAGTTACATGAGTTTACTGAACTTATGGCCTCGTCGCAGGGGGCGGAGGTCGGAGGGACAGGGCGCCTTTTGGAGATGGCGATGGGGGTGTTTCTTTGGTCGGTGTGGAGGTAAGCGGAGCCGAGATCAACTGGGCTGGGGAATACGACCACCCTGAAAAAGAGAAGACTTGGTGCTAGGAAAAAAAGAAGGTCAATGGATTAATTGAGAGGAGAGGTTCCCCAGGGTTCGAGTCGAATCTAGATCTCGATATAACTGCATCGTCGATGTTCATGATCTCGGTCAGTCAGGTGGGCTTTGGAAATATTTCGAGAACCATAGAGTCGTACCTCGATACCTCGAGTCGGTAAACGGCGCTCGTGGTGTAGACAGAATATAACCTCAGTGCGAAGGCTTGATACGCCGTCCGTCGAGATAACAGAACTGTAACGGGGCCCGGGAGCGAAACGTTGCGAGGTGGGTTCTTTTCCGCCCCTTGGCCTTTAATAATAGATTTTGGTTGATAATAACAATATCAACTCCTCCAGGCGGTCAAGAATTGGTTGTCGGTCCGAGCCGAACCAAAAAGAATGCTGCGTTGCACCGTTTCCAGGTAATTAACGACGAGTGCTTGAAACTTGAAGACAAAAGACAAAAAAAAAAAAGGAAGCTGGAGAAGAAGAAAGAGATGATGATGAAGACGAATGAAGGAAGATGGTAAATGGGGAGGAAGGGAGAGATGGTCAGGATGAAGAAGAAGACGATGATGATGATGACAGGAAAAAGGGAGAGTAGGAAGAAGAGCTGACACTCATCCGTTTCCCCCGCGCGACGTGAAACGTTTCCGACGAACTATCTCGATACAACCGAGAGACCCTCTTTGTGCTATAAGATAAGGACTTGGGTATATTACTTCAGAAGTCATATAATATTATTACCTTCGAAGGTCGGTCGATATTATATATTAAATTGTGGCTGGGCTGAAGCTGAAACATTTCTCACTTTTGCTTACCCGCAGCTGTCAAGCTAGTCACATCATATCATCCAGACCTGCATTACATAACACTCAATCCATTCGTCCAGGCCAACTGACATCACGATATCACTAAAAGAGTACGAGGCCGAGACTATTATTATCCATCTTGACGATGGCCAATCAGCCGGTCTACGTGATCCGAGGCCATACTTCGCCCGTCCATGCCCTCCACTTCTACCGCTCCAACTCGCGGCTGATATCCGCCGACGCTGACGGATGGCTCGTTCTTTGGGATGTCACTATACGGCGCCCTATAGCAGCCTGGAAGGCTCACGACGGTCCCGTTCTCGCTGTTGCTGATTGGGACAACTCGAACATTATCATCACGTATAGATCACTACCCCCTGTATTTTTTCATATTATCATATAGAGCCCCACACATACGTACATATATTGACATTATCTTGTTGTCTGTGTAGTCATGGAAGAGATCACAAAATACGTGTATGGGAGGTACAACCTGAGACTGAGGAAGGGCTTGATAAACGATTGCCAGCTTTAACATCGTCGTCGTCTGCCTCCAAGCAACCACCTCTTCTCCACGAACTTGACGTGAATGCCCTGAATTTCTGCGCTTTCGCCATATGCCATGATGGCGCAGACGGTGGAGAGGATCCTGGCAAAGTCAATTTAAAGCCTTTGCTGCTCGCCGTCCCGAGCTCTCGGGACACCGATACTGTACGTTACTCAACTTCTACGGTATATGTACATGATGTCGCTTTCTTGTCACGAACTAACGTTGTTTCCGTGCTTTTCGCCCGTAGATTGATGTATACCATTTGCCTTCGCGATCCCGGAAACATGTCGCTATTGGACAAAACCTAGGTTTTAAAACCGGTACGAGAACAAGATGCACTTCTCATAATAATCCATTTCAATTACTAAAATATACTTCACAAGGGATGCCTATGGCCCTCAAACTCTTTTATACAAATTCATCTCTTAATCTCATTGCTGGCTACGAGAGTGGACACGCTGTTGTATTCACACTAAACCCTTCCACGAATAAATGGGACCAAATATATTCATCCAAGCCACACACACAGCCCGTCTTGTCTCTCGACTATAGCATCGGCTCTGATTCTCTTAAAGTTCTCTTCTATTCTTCTTCAGCAGATTCAATCATCGCAAAACATCAGGTGTCCATCGAGACGAGCCTATCCAACACCGAACTCCCACACTCTTCTCCACAGTCCCTCAACACTCGTCATGCAGGGCAGCAAGGTCTTGTGCTTCGATCTGATAGCAAGATCTTTGCTACCGCTGGTTGGGATTCTCGCATACGGGTTTATTCTGTCAAGAATATGAAGGAATTGGCTGTTTTAAAATGGCACAAAGAAGGTTGCTATACGATTGCCTTCGCTAAGATACTTGATCAAGCGGGTGAACCAACTGGGCATCAAATTGCGCAAGTAAACGATGATATTTTGACAGTAGAGCAACAAAGGGAAAAAAAGGTTCGCAATTCACACATCTTAGCAGCCGGTTCTAAAGATGGCCGTGTATCTTTATGGGAGGTCTTTTGAAGCCCTCTCGCTTCATCCTGGGATTATCATGAGCTTTTACCCAATATTGAACTCAGAGACAACATCCATATGCTCTCTCATCTTCTTCCTCATCATTTGCGCTGCTTTTCGAAGCTCCTCCTCGTCGCCCTGTCCTTGCTCCTCATCATCAGCGCCAACTCTGTCCAACTTGCGCTTATTCACACCCTTGCTGGAAGTAGTAGGCTTTGACCAGCTATCAGTTTTACCCCGTGCCGGAACTTTAATATCACCAGGACGATCACGTAAACCAAAGCTCTTGGCTATGTGACCCAAGTGAAGTTGTTTGATGTCAAAGACTTCTCTTTCCTCAGCTACGTGAGTTGCATACGCTCGGATATGACTCTGAAAAGCCCTCTTTGCTAGATCAGAAAATTCAGTCGATGCCAAGACATGACGCTCAATGTCTAGATGGAATTCAATAGCTTCTTGCTCCCATCTCTCTCCCGATGTTTTCGGCATAAAATCTTTCTTCCAAGTCAGATCAATAGACTTAGATCTCGAGACCGCTGGCAGAGGTGCGTTTCCGAAGCCTTTCTTGAGTACTTCATCCGCCAATCTCCGAGATAGATTGTGTTCCTTCAAGACTCGACTAGGGTACCCCTCCTCGCATCCGGGTTGTAAAAATAAAAGTGCCCTTCCGTCCCTCCCAGCTCTAGCAGTTCTTCCGATTCTGTGGATGTAATCTTCTTTGCTATACGGCGGATCGTATTGCACGACCAAATCGACATTCGGAAGATCCAGACCACGAGAAGCCACGTCGGTGCAGAATAACACAGCTCCTTCTTTCTGGTGGAAAAATTCGTTGAGTGTCGCTGTACGAATGTGCTGCGTTAGACTCCCGTGGAGCTTGAAGAGTTCTACATTCTCGTTAATCAATGGCGCTCTGGATCTAGCAGCAATACTTGGCCTTTCGTTCTTCTTTTTCTCTAAAGGCAACTCCTGCTCGCTCTCATCAGTGTCTCCATCTGACTCTGCCGATACAACAGCTTCCTTCTTTTCTTCTTCAATCTGAATATTTGCATTACTGCTGAATGCTTTGTAGTGGAAATCAACAGAATCTGCGCAAGAGAAGAACACGATGACTTTCATGTGCTCCTTCTTCCGTACAAATGCCCTTCGAAGAACGCTTGCCAAGGATACAAGGCGTAATTTAGCTGGTGCTATGATATAAGCCTGTTTCAGCTGAGCTGGGGCCTGGAAAATTTTCGACAAATCTTCTCCATTCGCTTCCGAGGTTTGGTTGCTTTTGAGATACAGGGCATCTTTCAGTGACATATCTCCAAGCTTTTGAACGCTCGCCTTCATAGTTGCGGAGCATAGGAAAGTGACACGTCGTTCCGGAAGACCGAGTTTAGACGTCGACGATGGCTTATCGGACTTTGCTTGCGCTCTTTCATCCAACGCGCTCAGAATCTGGTGAAGGGTTTCCTCGAACCCGAGATCCATAAGACGATCACCCTCATCAAGCACCAGCCATTTCACGAAGCTGACGTCCAATGATGTCGTATTTATCAGGTGGTCTGCCAAACGCCCCGGGGTAGCAACGAGTATGTTGCCACCTTTTCGTATCCGTGCCTTCTCCGACTTTTTCTTCTCGCCTCCGAGTATAAGGATTGGGACCAGCCAGTGAAGGGATGGGTGAGACAAGAGTTGCATCAACACTGTATGGATTTGTCGACCTAGTTCTCGAGTGGGTGCGAGGATTATAGCGAAACAGCCCGAGTCGCGGTGTAATTTATCCCCGTTGAGTGCAGCGGTATAAATTCGATGAACTATCGGTAGCAAGTAGGTCAAGGTTTTCCCAGATCCTGTTTCTGCTTGGATGAATGCGTCCGAGTCTGATGATATGAGCTGAGAGACAGCGATTTGCTGGATAGAGGTTGGTGCCTTGAGTTTCATGCTGTTTACGAGATGCGAGGCAAGGGCTGGTGCCAATCCCATGGTCGAAAAGGCGGATCCGTCTTTGAGAGGTGCATTGGTTGGCGTTGAGGATTCGAGATTCTTGCTATCGACATGTTCGGGCTTTGCGGACGGTATCGGATTTGAACTAAAGATTGATGATATCACGGGTAGCTCGTGAATTGGCCCGGAAGCACTGTGAGATTCCTTGCCGTTTTTTTGTGCGCGTCCAACTGCTCCTCGTCGCGACTGAAGGGTAGATGCGTCGCCCTCCGCAAGGTTTCGCGGCTGGGATTCAAGAGTTCTTGGTCCTCTTTGCAGCCCAGGCATATCACTCCTGCCGCGCTTATTCTGTAGTCTCTTCTTAGCTCTGAATCTATCTTTCCACCTCCCACCTCGAATGCCGTTGATCGACGATGCAGCGAACGCATTGCTTGTTAGCGCGAGGTCAAAATTGACCAGAAGATCCGGTTCCGCCATTAAAGACAGAGTTTAGCTTGTTTTTCAGACGATAATGTATATCCTCTCGAAATTATCTTTCAATATGAAAATTTGGGGTTGTGCAGCCGATTTAAGGTCGCAAAGCATTGGGCGGTGGCAGTGTCTATTCGATGAAGAAACTTTTTTAAGATTTCGTGCAGCAAGCAAAATTATTCGGCACCTTTTGAGAGTGCGACTCGGTTCCAACACGGGCAACGCAACTTTTTGTAAACGGAACGAGGGCACTGGGAACGGAGATTTCTACGGACATTGGACTCTTATCTCTCAGAGAAAGCAAGTGAGCTCCTGTCCGGGTGGACGGTCTAAGTCACGGCATTGATTCAACTGTGTCGCGATATCTGAAGCCATACAACTCCCGGTTCTCAATCCAGGACCGATATCATATCATATCAATTTGAATCTTTTGAGAAAGTGTTAACTTACCTGGTAACTTGCAGTATATATACTCAAGCACCATGTAATCTTATAGCTTGATGCCCAAGTATTCATGTCAATAATAATAATTTGAACATGCCTGCGATAACGAGAGCACCCCACCGTTATAAACAATTTCTTTGCTGGTTGGCCTTTAAAATATCCTTTAAACTACATGATTGTACGGCGATGTTTCCGAAGGGAAAAGGTCACCTATTTCACATTCAAATATCTCCCGTGAAAATTCGAACAAATATTACTATGAAACAAGTGATACAATGTATTTTTAAATACCAGCACCCAAGTAAGAGACTCCAGAAGTTACCACCCGTCATGATATAGACGACACGTCGGCCAACCCCGGAGTTCGCTAAAGCCAAGATGCCCGGGACTGCAAGCCAAGGCTTTTGAATGTGGGCGACTCCTCGATCCCGTTGGAACGGAACGCGAACATGCAGAAAATTATAAACTGGTGGAAATTGCAATATCGCAAGAAATGGGGGAGTGTGCGGCTGAGGTTCGCGAGTTCCGTCGCACGCATTTATTGGTAAGAAGCATTCAAGCCATGACTAGCCAAATTCTTGAGCGCTATCACGCAGCAAGCAACAGCAAAGGGTGCTCGAGATTAATAAATTATCTTTTATATGCATGTCGCCAAGGCGGCTGCATTCGAAACCAGCCAACAGAGAGCCCTCACAAGCGACCCTCAAATATTTTAGCTTCGAATTCGCGAACCGGTGCGACTGTCCAATATACTTTATGCAATACAATGCAACCACGGTCATGAGATTAGATTCAATCCCTGGTAGAACGCTGGATGGCGACGGGGAAGCTTTGGGATTGATGAGGCCCCTATCAATTATTAAAATGCACCGATGCGCCGCCCAAGCCGATTCTGCGGTTTTCTTCCCCAGAAACGCTTGTCTCCCCGCCGGCCATTTAGACTTCGCACTCTCTTTTAACTAGTCATGCTCGTCCCTCGTTTAAATACCCTAGCAATATGTGTCTTTGCCCTCGGGCTAATATCGTTCTCACTCGCAAGAACTGTTATCACCAGTGAAACTTGCACGACAAAGTACTGCGCCCACCCGATAGGAGGTGTTTCCAGGACCACTCGAACTATCCATACTACTGGAAGATATATCATTACTAAGACGAGGACCATCGTCAAAGCAAGAACTACCAAGACGACTACCAAAACCACGACGGTCCATCCAACCACGACATTTACTGTATCTACGGTGTACTTTGGTACTACGATTTTTACAACGACGCTTCATTTGGAGACTGATATCACAAGCTTTATTACCATAACAGCTCACGCCGATATCACCACTAAAACCGTTACTCCAGCCACTCGAACCGTCGCTGCTCCCTCGGGCTTCACCGCGATAGCCGATGACCCTGCGAATGACCCAAAGAAATTCAGCCCTCTGCCTGTTTGGCGTCGCAGCGCCGCTCCCGTTGCAGCTCCTAATGCTCAGAGTTACCCGACAGCTGTGACATGTATCAAGACTATATTAACCAAGACGGGGACTTCTGATCTCTGGAAAACATCCACGTCGGCGCCATTAGCCGTCACCAAGATATCATGGAAAACAATCACCGGTAGCACGGTCCAAAAGGTCTTCACGCTATCGAACGCACGTAGTATCACCACGACAGTTCTCGCGTCCCGGGTTATTTGGACGACAGTCCACTTTGTTGATACGACAACAACCACAGCATACAGTACAACAGTGACAACAGCAGCCGCGACGCCATTGTATTATGCCGCTTGTGGACCAAAAAATCGCATACCACCTCCAGAGGAGAGAAGCTATTCGAACGCCGCAGGGGTCGGCCCGACTCAAGATGAAATCAACACTGGGTTTGTAATATCAATGGACAACAACGAAAACGATTATGGTTGTTGCGTACGGTGCTTGACCCTACCCGCAAGCCAAGGGAAGTGTCTCGGGAGCGTTTATAATTACATTGGGCCCTGGGGTGACACTTGCCCGTTTAATAATCCGGATTGCGATCCTCCAGTATTTGATAACATCAGTAGATGCTTTTTAATTCTTGAGGGCACCCCAGGCGTTTGCAGCCGTCACACATATCAACTCATGTCATGGACTGATACCGATCCGCCGGTCATTATCAGCAACGGGCCCAGCTGTGCAAGATGGAAGAGAAAGGCACTTAGTTCATAATCCAAAACTCTAGCTTAAAAGGCATTTAAGAAAATACCTCCCTGTTAAATAATTCGGATTGAGGCACCAGAGTCATTATCCTATCCTAGAGCGATAGACTTGGACGAAAATTTAAAAAAATAAAAAAATAACCACCATTCCTTTTGACAGGGCCAATGATTTGATGTCGCAATTGACTTCATCTTTAGATAAAGAAGACTAATGATCATAGCTACGAGTCTCGTGTATTATATTTATCATACCTGGTGGCACCTGTGGAATTTCAGTTTATTTCTTGATCCAAATAATTCCTCGAGTACGTACTTAAGTACTTACCTAATCTCGAAGCCAGTTCTTATTCACTTAGTTTTGGCCCAAGCGCGCGTTGTTACTGTTATTGGCAGCGTGCTGAAGCAAAATTTACGCGCACCGTTCAAGTTTTATGCAAAAATAAATGTGCTCGTCGTAAATTTCGAAGAATAAACAACAGTGACTAATACCTCCGTGCGACTGAATGGTGAGGGGAATCTATCTAAATTTATCCTGGCGTTCGAAATTTCCTCCCATTTTTAATCTCCAATTCGTGAATGTAAGAATAAATTTCTAGTCAAAGCTGCGCTACTCCAACAACAACCAAACTCTTGTCGCCTTCCAACCAAGCTAGAATATAACATTGAGATGCCGAAAGCAAAACCGAAGCCGCAGCCACGGAGAGCTGCAGCGCCGATTGTACCAAAGGAAGAAAACCAAGAAGACGAGTCGCCGCAGCTTCCCACGACATCCGCGCCACAGCCTACAAGTTACAAAGGCACGACCCTGTTCCTTGAAGATCAATCCGACACCGATTCGGACGCAGCACGGCAGACAGGAGGACAGCAAGTGCAGAATCCTGGACCTCCCGAGATACTCCCCGAAGAAGACCATGAAGTCGTTGATGAGTCGGAGGAAGATGAGGCAGCCTATAGCGACTTTGACGATGACCCCGTTGTCCAGTCCTACGACATTATAATCAACAATACCTTTGAGGATATGATGTATCTTTTCCAATATCCCGTACGAAACAAATCACAACCATATACCCTTCAGGAGGGCTTTGCGCCTGTGGAAGCTAGGATGAAAGTGAACACGGGCGTGTTGGAGTTAGATATCCCAATCAACGTTGATCGAAACTACGATGAGCAGAAGGGTGTTTTATATGGAGAAGTGCTCCACAAATCCCGGTTACAAAAGTCTCTGCGGGGAGGTGCGGGGATGGACGGGGGCTCGGACCGTGGGGAAGGTTCTTCAGATCGGCGAAAGAGGCGGCGAACTGCAGAAGACGAGGATGAAGATGACGAGAGTGCCATTCCTACCCCAGAGACTCTATTGGACTTCGAGGAAGCAAAACGGAAAAACAGAATCCTGAATAGACAGACTTTAGGGGCCAAAGTACAGCAGACCGAGGCGAATTATTTTGTGGGCTTGTTTGATGAAGGTATATCCCCTCTATTTTATGCCGCAATGGCTTTGTCTATGGAGCCTTTTGTGCTAATACAGCAATGTAGGAAAACTCCATTTTACCAGATTAAAAGGTTCACTGCAGCTGCGGCCTCAATTCCACCATATTGATATCATGACGGAGCAAGAACGAGCGAATCAAAAGGCTATGCGAGAAATGAACAATCCTAACCCTCCCAAAGCGGTTGAGGCACGGGCGGTTAACCTGTCGGTCAAAGCGGCTTCCGGTGATAATCGAACGCTGACTGGAGCGGAGCAACTGTCCAAGGATATCCGCCTGGAAGAGGATGAACCATGGCGGGAAATTGAATGGGTAGATCAAGATGTGCGGAGCCTCTTCTGGAGTTTTTCATATATATACATTCCGTTCCCGACTAACACTAATGACCTAACTACCTAGGACGATGAATCATGGCAAATGTTTGCTAATGTGCACAAACAGCAACCAGTTCCTCTGAACAATGTCTTAACAAAGTCGGATTATTTCAAATGGTGTAGTACCCAGGTCGCTGATGATCAGGATGAGGGAAAAGGGCACCGAGGGCATGCACGGATCGTAAAGTAGATCTGTTAGAGGGTGTCCCTACAGGCAGAAGGGAAGAGGGTATTCTAGGAGTCCATCGCGGCTACTTTAGGCACCTATAATTTGCTAGGAATCCGTTAAAGTCCATTGAGTATTACAAGACGGCATAAGGAATTAGCTCCTTTCACGCAGTAAATATATATACCACGGCGTTCATCCTCCCGAATAAAACCAACGGATAGAAAATAGATTAAGCATCTCACTTTGGATACTCGGGCGTGTGTGTGTTTACTCTCGCAAGTTCGGAGGATGAAGCTTCGAAATCAAATACATTCATTCCTATTAAGACCATCTTGCTAGTGCAACATTTGAATATTATACCCCAGCGCACCGATTTTGGACTGGTATTGAGATTCCCCCAGTCAAACAAGGGCAAGAAAACCAGCCCCAAATTTTCAGCCAATTTATTTTCCACGCCCACGAAAGCGCTTCTAACCGAATCATTTCTTCCCTTTCTTCCCGCCAGTGAAACAAATCCCGTTCACCGCCAGCGACATCCTCGGGAAAGAACCAGCTTTGGACTCGGCCAGGAGCCATGCGGTGGCTATCGCCCGTTCCAACTGTCGGAACACCAGACATCTCTGCATTCTTCTCAATCATTGCCTGCTCACGACCCCCGATCAAATCATAACGGACTCAATCTTCCAGCGATGTCTGTTTCTCATCGCGTTCTCCCCAGAATGCGGGGCCTTCATCGAAGCCTTGGTAATAGACCATGGAGCTTGGCTCGCAACTTTTCAAACTCATCCGTAGCTCAGGCCACTTGGGGGTTCGTCGGCCTTGGTCAAATGGGTATGAGGCTGCCAAATCGACCTCGGAGGCTGTCGAGTTCCTGATTAACATACGAATCCAACGACAGGCTACCCCATGGCTAAGAACCTTCGGTCAAAAATACCTGCAACGGATTCGTTGATGGTATTCGATATTAACAATTCCGCAACTAGTCAGTTTGTAGAGGAGACAAGCAGCTCCACAAATACTGGTGCCAGTGTGACTATTGCGAAGAATCTACAGGATGTTGCGCGTGTTTCGGTAAGCCCCAATTTCTTTTCTACAATGCATCCTTAATAAATCCTCAAGTTTGGCATGCACATGATGAGACTCTTTTTCCTTTTTCCAAATTTATGAATTCTAAGTCAGGTATCCACCGATGCCTCCATATGATTTCACAAAATTTACAATAGCCAATCCTCTGATTATGCATTCTTAGCCACAAACAGAAATCATCGTCTTCTCGTAATACTCATATTCGGGTTCTATTGCTAACTTTGCTTGAATCTTCTCCAAGGACACGGTTCTTACCATGTTGCCACAACCTGCGCACGTCAAGGCAGTTTATGACGAGTTTCTCTCAGCACTATCAGATGGCGCTGTATCTCGCTTATTTATCGACTGTTCGACAATCGATGTGAAAACGTCTGTTGAAGTGGGATCCGCCATCCGTGCGGCTGGTCATGATTTCGTAGATGCACCTGTATCAGGAGGCGTAGTTGGTGCAACTGCCGCTACCCTCACCTTCATGCTGGGAGCTTCCGAGTCTACCGTGCAACGAGCACAACCAGTTCTGGAAATGATGGGCAAGAGAGTCATCCATATGGGAAATCCCGGGACGGGAATTGTGGGCAAGCTTGCAAATAACTATCTTTTGGCTATCAACAACCTTGCGACGGCAGAGGCAATGAATTTTGGCATCAAACTCGGTCTAGAAGCCAAAACATTGGCGAATTTGATCAATTGCTCAACAGGGAGGTGCTGGCCGAGTGAAGTTAACAATCCTGTGCCCGGTGTTATTGAAGGTGCACCCGCTGGGAGGGGATATCAAGGTGGATTTGGCGTTAGCTTGATGACAAAGGATCTCAAACTTGCAATCGCCGCAGCTGAACTGGCGGGTGCGAAACTAGTGCTTGCAGGAGCCGCCCGCCAGCTGTATGATGAAGCTGAGGTGCACGATGAGTGTAAGGGAAAAGACTTTTCTGTAGTTTATAAATATCTGCGGCTTGAGGAGAAATAATCCAGGATGGCGTATTCCATCGTCGGCGCGTCTACCCCAGTCGAATCGCATGAATACAGTAGTGTTTTATTTAATGTTATATACTATTGGCTACAAAGGGAGAATTTCGCGTGCTTCCTTTTAGGTGCCATAGAATAACTAGAATCCCAAATTTCGAATAAAATAATTTATCTAATATCCAAGTCGTTGGTGTTTCCCCAAAGCAACTGGCCAGCTAGGTTGAGTTCTGGTTGTGTTTGAGGCGACTAGAGTTCCGAGTTTCCTCTTTAAAACGCTTGTGTTTCTCTCAACGCACGCCAATTTTTTTATTATTATTTTTTTTTTTCTTCCTCTTTGTTCTTCACTTCATCGCACACGTCCACAAATTCATCAAATTCATTCAATTCATCACCGACATCCTCATGATTCCACGGTAATCCAAGAATACTAGTAAGTTTGAACAATTTCTGCTTTTCTTTTTTACTTCTTTCACTTTCGGGAAATGATTAAATCACCTTTTTTCAATCAATCAATCTGTCAATCCCCTGATGCTTTGGAAACCCATGATTGAAATTTCCAAAGTCTTGACGAGACGCTGGTACTCGAATGATCCCATCCCTTCGACTGCTTCTTGGCCGAGTGTCATTTGCAAAAAACACTCTCGAGGTCTGTGGCTAACGGCATCGAAATCAATGTTTAGGTTCTCACCCTTTCCTCTGGCCTTAGTGTCGATATGGCCGACGACGCCCAAGGTTCCCTCATCTCTATCAACTATGTTGCAGGACGATACCTGATCTACGATGTAAATGGTAATATTTAGCGCTCTTCACGTATGTTTACCGCATATTTTACGAATCAATATATTGAGAAATTGTCACTGTCGCTATCCCAGACCGACCTCGCAGCTTTGGTCTTTAACCAATGCTGATCTCCGTGCCCGAGAAATGTCTTCTTAGTCGTCGCTCATCTTAGATCAACCTGGTACATGTGTGGATCCCTCTTTGGGACCCTTCCCCAAGCACAGCAGCAAAACGTTTTCCATGGCTTGCCGCTAGAATTGATGGAAGAAGAAGTCAAACTCTTGATTGACAACCGTGAGTTGCACAACATTATTTTTGTTGTACATAGCTCTGGTTTATTCTAACTATTGTTGAAGGAGCCGCAATCATCATTGACGATTCTGCCGCCCACGATAATGCCATTCAGGTGTTGAGTATGTCGGACAAGGCAAATATCCTCGCCTTGAAGACGCAAGAACGGGATGAATTAGCGCTATCAAACCAAAAGGAAGCTAAAAGGCGGAAAGAGCTTGCAATTGAGCACGCAAAGACATCGGGGAAGTGGAAAAAGAAAGTGCCCAAGGAAACCAGCGGAGAAGGTTCATCCGTCGCTGAGGCAGAATCCCTATTTTCAGGTTCTATCGATGTTCCTCAAGAAACCGATGGTACAACCGTTTCAACGAGCCGCCAAAACTCTTCTGCCGATGATATCGGCAATCGTCAATTTATAATTCCCATGACATCTTCCTCAATAGGTAGGCATGTGCTAAGACTCCCTCATGAATCGGCCCACACGCCGAATCCATCAGTTGCGCGGTACAATGTATACAAGTATTTGCAAAACCTAGGTTATTTCCTATCTCCCGGGCTCCGGTTCGGTTGCCAGTTTCTTGCGTACCCAGGCGACCCGCTAAGGTTTCATTCCCATTTCCTCGTGAAAGCCTTGCAATGGGATGAGGAGCTTTCAATTTTAGATCTTGTGGGTGGGGGCAGGCTTGGAACAGGTGTGAAGAAAGCTTGGATGATAGCAGGCTTGGAAAATAAGCATAGTAGCCCCGAATTAAAGAGGCAAGAAGACGAAGATGAAACAAAGGCAGGGAACGTTAGGGTCTTTTGCGTCGAATGGGGTGGTTTTGGTTGAACCATGGCATATAGACTAGAATCACTTTCGTGATAAATTTAGACGCGCCATGGAATCAAGCTTCTGCACTGCATCAATTGACCTTAATTCTCTTCGGATCGACTTTCATTTACAGCAGCTAGCAAGTTTTTACGCTATCTATAATTGCTTGTATGTATAATGAAGTGCAGGTTTGCGTCTCATAAAGAATGGCCACCTAAGCTAAGAGCTAAGCTATGGCGCTCCATGCGCATTTGTCTCGAAACCCAGGCGGATGTTGCATTGCATTGAGCAAAAAGGCTCCTTTTATGAAATTGACGCCCTAGTCAATAAATAGTTCAGGCCGAGGGAAGGAAGAAAGACCTTGTTAAGCTTTCTTTAACTTGCATCTGTCAATCTACCATCGATCAGCCAGCCCCTTTCCTGATCTTCTCATATTTTTCTTTGTCGGACTTTTTCGAGATTCAAGCTCGAGCTGAGCTCAGATAGTTTTTTTTTTTTCCATTCGCGATCGCGGGGTTGAACCAAGCTGACCCACCAAACAACGCTTTGTTACCCTCATTTACATAGACCTACGGAATATAACACATAGAACCGGAAACGGGAGTCCTAGATCATATACTACAGTCATTTGGTGTATTCAGCCATGGCAAAGGAAACAGTCTTGATCACTGGGTATGTGAACAGCCGGGTACAGCTTTACATATCGTAAAGAAGTAGTTGCAAGCAGACACTAACTGGTCGTGGGAAAACTGTAGCGGGACTGGATATATTGGCTCCTTTACAGCGTTGGAGCTGCTCGTCGCAGGCTACAATGTCGTTATTATCGACAATCTATACAACTCGTCCGAAGAAACAATCAACCGGATTGAGTTGATATGCGGCATTCGACCAACGTTTTACAAGGTCGACGTCACGGACACGCCGGGGCTAGAAAGCGTCTTTGAGAAGCACAGTGAAATCTCATCGGTTATTCACTTTGCGGCGTTGAAGGTAAGCTCCAATAGCAAGTAATTCTGAAAGAAATACAAAAAAAGTATGTCAAGCTCATGCGTCGTCTTGTTACACAGTCCGTCGGCCAGTCTGGAGAGATCCCTGCGGAATACTACCGCGTGAATGTCGGCGGTACGGCTCAGCTGCTGTCGGTGATGAAAAAGTATGGGGTGGACAAGATTGTATTTTCCTCATCGGCAACCGTCTACGGCGATGCGACGAGACACCCAGGCATGATACCGATTCCCGAGGAATGTCCTCTCGGGCCGACAAATCCGTACGGGAGAACGAAATGGTTCAACGAGATGGTCATCGAGGACCACGTGAATGCGAACAAAGGATCGGCTGCAGCTCTCCTGCGGTATTTCAACCCATGCGGAGCGCATCCGAGCGGTGTATTAGGAGAGGATCCTCAGGGGGTGCCTTACAACCTCCTGCCACTCCTCGGCCAGGTTGCAGTGGGGAAGAGAGAAAAGCTTTTGGTCTTCGGGGATGGTACGTCTACATGATCTGTGTATACTTCTTCTTCTTCTTTTTTTTTTTTTTTTTTTTTTGTTTCCCTTTTCATCCCGGTCCAAGCGAAAAGTCGCAATGGTAAACGAAGCTAACCTGGTACCAAAAACAATCGCAGACTATCAATCCCACGACGGGACGGCTATAAGAGACTACATACACGTTGTTGATCTCGCACAGGGGCACATCGCAGCATTGAAGAAGCTTTACGATCCCTCATTCGCAGGCTGCAAGGCGTGGAATCTGGGGACGGGTCGCGGGTCGACTGTTTTCGAGATCATCGAGGCGTTCGGCAAGGCGGTGGGGAGGAAGTTGCCTTACGAGGTAGCTCCGCGAAGACCTGGAGATGTGCTCGATCTGACAGCAAAACCGGATTTGGCGAGACGGGAGCTACAATGGCATACACGAAAGACGCTGGAGGAAGCTTGCGAGGACTTGTGGAGATGGGTGAAGAATAACCCCTCCGGGTACAGAGAGGAGTACAAGAAGGAATTGCTGGAGGAATGGAAAGCTAAAACAGCAGCACAAGGCGGAGTCACCAGCAGCATGGAGGAAGATTAAGAAGCTCGGGGAGAGAGCGTTTACACACCCTTTTGTAGCATATCTGTGTTTTTGCGGGCCCTCGTTTCTTTCATTGCAAAATCAATAGACCACAGACAGACAGAGAAGCCGCTTCCCGTGATGACAGTATAATCTGCGTGGTAATACCGTACAACAAAGAAACCCGAATTCGCGGGCTCACTCTCTCTTGATCGTTAGGCCATGGGTACTCTCGGGATCGAGGGGAGGTGGCCAGGCTTAGCTTGCAAGTGCCGACTTGAGTAATCGGAGCTGTCGACCGTACCTTAGCTGCTTCAGCCTGTGCCTATTGAATTTGGCTGGTCCAGCCAGCCAGCCAGCCGAACTGCGGGGAGGGGTAAATTCGATTCCATTGGCAGCTCTTCTCTCTGCTTTGACGCGGCTCGTCCGCTACGCTGCAAAGTTCGTCTCGTTCGTTCGTTCGTCGCTTGCTTGCCACGAATGAGAGACTCTGTTTATAGTTCACACTCTCACTCTCACTCTCGCTCTCCCTTCTCGCGCCTTTCTCTCCCCTCTCCCTCTCTTCTTTCCTTCCTTGCCTATTCGACAACTTTCTCTCTCTCACAAGTCACCCTCTTCCTGTGAGTTTAGAGATATCAAATACCTTCAGATCAACCTGTTCGCCAACTAATAACCCCGCCAATCACCAGAGCACTCCATTACTTCAACCTCAACCTTTCTCCGCTTTATCCAAACAAAGATATCACTGTTGTGTACTAGCAAAAATGGCTGATAATGACGAGCTCGCGACCAGCTCAGCTCAGGGGTAAGCTTCCCATACAATTACATTGAATGAATATCTGCGGACACACGCACCTCTCGATTTCCCATCTCTTCCTTCCGTATATACACACTTGGGTATACTCAAGTAGCTGCTTTACCCCTCAACCCGATACCGGTGTTTCCCACAATCTTCAAGCACACCTCAGGGTTCTATCGATGCAATGATATTCATGCACAGGGATTTCGTCAAAGCAAGATCACTTTTAATCACCTGCTTTCTGATTTGTCTTTCTATCCTTGCGCACTCAGGTGCCATACGTGATTCAACTCAACTCATCTAAACTTGAAGGATCACTCTTCCTAAATATATCTAACCAATTTGTACAGTTTCAAAGTCGGACAGGAGAAGTCTCTGAATGAATTACACAACCTTGGTATGATGCCAGCCAATAATGATCCCTTCATCAAACCCAAGCAGAACTCCCCTAGTGTCAATTCTCGCTAATCATCCCATCCATCCAATATGCACGTAGATGCCGAAGATGAATCTCTCGCTAAGTGGAAGGCATCTTTGGGTCTGACTGCAGACACTGTTGCAGCAGCGGTGGACCCAAATGACAAACGAACAGTACGCTACTCACCCGTCTTCTCTCGTCCCTTATTCCACAAGCCATCGCAGATCCCAAACTGCAACTCGACGTTCTGCGTTCTTAAATCGCACGTATCATATTAGGTCATCATTGAAGAGCTTGCCTTGGAGGTTGAAGGTCGCGATGACATTACGGTCAACCTTACCGAGCCTGGTGCCTTGGAGGCACTTAAAGGAACTCCTTTCATCGTCAAAGAAGGTTCTGTTTACGAAATGCGGATCAAATTCAGAGTCCAGGGTAAGATTATAAGCGGTCTCAAATACGTTCATATCATAAAGAGGAAAGGAATCAAGGTCGATAAAACCGAGGAAATGCTTGGCTCGTACGGTCCAAAGGCGGAACCATACATGAAGAGGCGTTAGTACACAAATCCCAGCGTTGTGATCATAGCAAAAATGTGTACTAACCGTTGATATATTTTCCCGAGAGCAGTTGGCAAGGAAGAAGCACCATCTGGAATGATCGGTATAAGCCCCATCAATAACTCCCTTACATTCACCCTTCTTGACAAATTGCTAATCTTGCTTCTTTTTTTGGGTAACTACAGCGCGCGGCTCGTACGTTGCTATGTCCAGATTCACCGATGACGACAAGACCATCCATCTTGAGTTCGAGTGGGCCATCGACATCAAGAAAGATTGGAAATAACCAGTTCCCCGCTATTCTTTGTCTTCCCTTTTCCTTTAAACTTCACCTTTCTTTTTTCGAGATCCTCCGAACGCAACACATATATTGGATCACAAATGATGTGAAGACTTGTAAAAGACATCTTTTAAAAATACAGAAAACCCTCCTGGTTTATATATATTTGGTTATAAATTTTCTCATGAGCTAAATTTCCCTTTAAATGTCGGTAGGATTTAGTAGTGTCGTATGAGGTTACCCAAAGATGGTGAAAGACATTTTCTCGTAAACTAGTCGCGACACAGAGCATTGATAGATAAAGAGTACACGAAAATCGAGACTAGATGGCTATTGCCTCACAAGCCTTACCATACTAGCAGATCTTAGTGTATTTGCGTTATTGGAAATACTTATTTCTAGTTTCGCGTAAGTACTATCCCCGAAGAGTTCACCAAAGTATTAACGAAGATACGATGCTGATCTTAGGGTGTGTAATTAATTCAAATTCCCTCGTACGGAATTTACAAGAATTTTATCATGACCACCATGCCAAAATGCTCGCGTTTTGTTAATCGCAGTATCTGAAAAGCAAATATAAGGTATCCCGAGGGAACGGGAGAGCAAGTAAAGGTCACGCTAGTACGGATATGACTGGAGAATAAAGGACAATAGAGCATACGAAGGCGATAACATCATGCTGACCGAAAATGAAGATCACAATCGAAGAAAAGGGAAAAAATAGTAATATAATGACAAGATAAAAAAGAGACGGAATAGCTACAACTGACAACCAAAAAACCCCAACAAATATGGATGGATGGTGACAAAGCGTGGACGAAGAAAGAAAAGAAAAGGGACATTCATGGGAAGCTGTAAAGTGGTAGATGAAAGGCGATGTACATTCTTTGGTGCAAAAATTGAAAGGGTATGTAAATGATCAGTAGGAGGGGGCGAGGGAATGGGACATGCAACATATATATGTCCTACACATGATGGCAAAGGAATGCTGCGCTGACGCGACAGGAGGCTGAAGGATTACGATATAAAAAGTGTTATGTATGGGAAGGGCAAAGATGGGAAAACTAAAGGGAAGGGGGAAAAGAGTATTAAATCGTTAAAATCGCATCCATACAAATTGACGGTCGTCTAAAGCAAAACACAGCTGCAACCACCGCTTCCTTTCTCGCCGTTCTCACCGGAAGCGATTTCCTCCTTTTTCTTCGGGTCACCATCGGGGTTCTTGTTGTACTTTCTGATTTCGCGAACCAATTCGTAGAAACATTCGTCAACGTTGATACGAGCCTTTGCGGATGTCTCCATGAATGGGCATCCAAACGATTCAGCCAAGCTTCGGCCCTCTATTTTACTAATCGTTAGAATGTAGTTCTAATTACTCGAATGAGTTGGTGTGGAATATGGGGTACTCGCCTTGAGTAGAAACTTGGCGATCAGTCTCCAAATCGCACTTGTTGCCGACCACCACCAACGGGAAGAAGTCCTTGTCCTTCACTCTCAGAATCTGTGATTGAAACTGAGATATTTCCTCGAATGATGTCCGGGAAGTGATCGAATACACTAAAATGAAGCCTTCGCCTGTCCTCATGTACTGTTCACGCATAGCAGAGTATTCCTCTTGACCGGCCGTATCCAAGACATCGAGAAGCGCCACTTCATCATCGACATTGCATTGTTTTCGGTAAGAATCTATGTAGAAACGTAGAAAAGTTGGTTAGCAGCTGAATTTGCAAAACACGATTATATGATATCTTGATCGTGTGTTGCGTGACATACCTTCAATAGTTGGATCGTATTCATCGACGAAATGCGATTGAATCAGCTGGATGGTCAGGCAAGATTTACCGACACCACCGCCGCCGACGACAACGAGTTTATACTCCCGAACAAATCCGGCCTATTGGAGAAGAGTAGAATGGGTTAGCTTGAAGTTTCGTAGACGAAATAGTATCCTAATGATGGAAATGCTCTGAAGCAAACTAAACACGATAGAAAATCGCCGGTTGTCGTGGTTTGGCAAGATCAAACACAGAGCCTTTGGTTTCTCCGTGCATGCCTACCATCCCCGTTGGTACGGTCCGCGCGACCATTCACGAATACGAATCGGGTTTCTTCGCCTTGCGATTATTTTGTGGGCGATTCTTTGAGAAAGCCGCTTACCATTGCAAGTTATATTATCGAGTGTCGTGTTTTTTTTTTTTTTAAAGGGTATGATAGAAAGGATGGGTTTGTCTTTGACGTTTCGAGTTTTGAAAACCTATTAATATTTCCCCAAAAACCGGTTGACGAATGAGCGTCTGTTCAAGCAGGTATCAGAGAGCGACGGAGAACGGAAGTGGCAAGACGAGACGAGGCGAGGCGAGAAACCACGCGGGATGAGGGGAGGCTATTCTCGCTGGATATCGGTCGGCCGTTGTCGACGATACAAAGGGCGAAGGAAACAGTGAGGGAAGGGAGAAGGGAAGGGATACAATAATAAGAAGAAGAAGAGAAGAAGAAGAAGAAGAAGAAGAAGAAGAATGATCCGACCAAGCGCTCAAAGGGTCCGGAGAAAGGATGCGAGAGGGTGGTGGGAAGAAAGAAAATGAAGGAGGAGGAAAAAAAGGTCTTGGGTAAGGGTAGGGGGTTGGCGGATTGAACATGCACTTTTTGGGGATTCGATGGATATCTCGCGTATTAACCAGGGTAGGGAGGGAATAATAACATTTGAGATCAAAGACAAATAAAATAAAATAAGACGAGACAAATGGGAATAAAACAGAGTAATAGGATATAAGAGTTAACGGTAACAAGGTGTGATTTCTTTTCGTATCCGCCTGTACTCGTTTGGTCTTGTTTCTCGGTCTCCTTTTCCCGAGATTTTTTCGATGGAAATGGATTCTTCTTCTTCTCCTTGTAGGCTTCTTCCTTTTGTTTTTGTAATTACCTGATATAGTTTGTTTGTTCCCCTGCTCTAAACCAGATCTCCCCTGGAGATGTGTATACAAGTGTAGGTACCTAATGTTATATACAATGCAAGTACGGATCGGAGCGTATGTGGATATACGGTCGACGGGATGTTGGTAATATTGAATTGATAGATGAAGCGGCGATAGTGATGGCAAGAAAAGGCGGTGGGGAAGAAAGGAGGGAGAGAAAGAGAGGGGAGAAAGGGAGACAGGAAGAGGAAGAAGGAGGAGGTTTGGTTTTATTTATTCTCTATCGTGTATATAAAACTTTAGTCCTACTTTGGCTTTCGTTTCCCGTTAAATCGTCAGGTATATCTTCTCCTTCGCTGGACGACAGAGGAAGCACAAAGCGATGGAAGAAGGAGGAACAGGGAGAATGAAAAAGAAAACCGAAAGGTTGAATCGGGTCCCAGAGAAGGATGGATATAAAAGACACACTACTGATTGATTGATTGACTGGTTGATTGATTGATTGATTGGGAACCAGGGGAAGAATGAGAGCAAGAAGGGGGACAGACCGGGCGGGTTGGGCGTTCGCGAGCACAGGAACCGCTGGCAAAGGGACTCGCTCTTCTCACAAAAAGTGGGCTGGCTTGAGATGGGCTGGTTGGGCTGGCTGGTGGATGGACTGGCTGGGCTGGGCTGGACTGGGTGGATGGGCCGGGCTGCTGCTGCTGCTGCCAGACCGGCCGGTGGAGCAACGCAAGCCTGGACGAAAGCCCGAACACAGTCACCGAGCCCGAGCAGCGCCGTCCTGCCACGGCGACATGTCACACGCAAAGGGAAGGAGGAGTCGGATTGTGTCTTTTTTATTTCATTTTTTATTCTATTTTTTATTTATATATTTTATTTTTTGACTGATACAAGACGTGCAATCCTTCACACGCGAGATCGATTGCACTCGATAACAATCACATCATCATCATCCTTCCCTTCGGTCGGTGATTGAAACACGACCCGAACAAAAAGAAATAAAAATAAAATAAAATAAAATAAAGGAGAGGTCGAGTCAAGTCAGTCGGTTCCCAGGCGCAGAAGGAAGGCAGTCTGCCTACACCAGTACCATAGATGCAAACAACATGTATGTTCCCGTCCGGTGACAGAAGGGGAGACAGACACACCCTTCCATATCTGCAAAAGACCCCAAGCATCAACAGGTGAGAAAAAAGGGTCTTTGGAAAGACGCTCGCTCTTTTTTTAGACCTGACAGGATTCACCTACCCTCACTCCTTTTCTTTTTCATCGTCGATATATCAGATAAACTGAGGGCTCGTTTGTCGATTGCACTTGTGGCTTTGAAACAAAGACTGTCCTGCGAAGCAATCGATATCAGCCTGCAGGTGCCCGAACGTTCCCTCCACTCCACCCACCATTCGCCCCTCCTCTCCAGAGGCCTCCAAAAGAAAAAGAAGAAAGAAAATCATATGTAGCGGATTCCCGTGGTGGATCGATCTTGAATTGAAACGAAGGGGCCGTGTTATAGCTGTGCCATCATGAATCGAGTTTTTCGACCTTTTTAAACAAATCTCCCGGATTCATACGACTAGTTTTATCTCGAGATAAAGCTGGGTCTTCACACGCAAAAAGTGGTACTCCCCTCCATCTTCAACCTCTCCATTGCATGCACTCAACAATAAGAACGATATGAGTAAGTATCCGATCCGCATCGAAGGGATATCATGGATTCGTCAGCCAGAACATTTAGAGACTGGCCCAGGCGATACCTGGCCCAACTTCGAAAGCAGCAAAAAAAGGAAAGAAATTGATTAAGCGACCAGTTGCAAAGGACTGTGCATCCCGATCAGAACGGGGCAAAAAAAAAAAAAAAAAAAAAAACACCCTCCGCCAGAAGGAGCGGAAGCCTTCGACGGAGCCTTGGACGCAACCTCTACGAGCCGTTTGAGAGGAACAGGAATTCCAATCCGACTTGATCTTGCTAAATGGGTAAGCGTTTAGCAACCACATGGAGTCAACGGCTTGGCCTGCTGGCGCCGCTTTCGATTCTTCATTCGATACCAAATATCGATAGATATCCTATGGCTGGGGTGAAGCCTATCCGACCCTTGCCGCTTCATCCCACGGGCCCACGCTGCTATCTGCATCTAAGCAGGTAGTTTACCTACATCTTGCATAGTCAGCTCTGCAAGTGCCTACAATACTAGATTAGACTACTCAGGCCCTGGAGTAATTCAGGACGTATGCTTATTGAAGTACAAACTCTACAATACATACCGCGCATCTGACGAAGCAAGGGCTGGCTCCATGTCCCCTAACAAAGAGATGGGAGGAAAAAAAATAGAAAATGAAAGGGGGTATTTCGTCTCATCGGTATTTTGCCATCTCCGATATATCAAGTAAGAAAGCGAAGAATGAACGAGAGAATATCGTCTTGAGGCACATCTCCATCCTCATCGCCTTCTTAATTGTCAGTTGAATGAAGTGAAAATTATCATCAGTTATCGATTAGCGCAGGTGCCTGCACGAAATTCAGAGCAGAGCATTTCCCATGCTTTCCCATGCATGCAATTTCCGTTTCGTTTGCACACCTGAAACGCTTCTAGAAGCCATCCATGGGTCCCGCTGCTTGGTTCACATCCACACAAACTTACTCCCTGGCAATGGCCTCTCCAGATCCCTGCGAAAGTTCGGAGGGTGAAAAAAGAGAGCGCTGCTCACGTGTTTGTGATGCGACGGTGACATGACGGCGACATGACGGAAAGAACACAATTAACAACAAACAGTCTAAAGTCTAAACTCGTACAAAGGAAAAGCGGAAGGCTATAAAGTAAACGCTTTTAAGATCCTATATGTTTCAAATATTTCCAATTTATCTTTATAAATGTTCAAACCAGTCACCCAGCAGGAAGATTACGGACCCGTCAATTGTTCCAATACTGGAACAGCTACTCATCTGCGGCACATGATCCGATATAAAATCAAGGAACCTGCCAATGAGTTGTTGCAATAAACTAAAATTATAGCTCTGGGGTTACTTAACATGTCTGTTATACACCTTCGACTACCTCATCCGTTTCACTATCATCCTCTCCCTCAACACTTATCCTTTTCCCATCGAGCTGCGCTGTGACTTCATCGACGAGACTCTCGACATACTCTTGATCTCTTCCTACCAAAGTGACAGTATTTTTCGTTTTTCCCCACCGCGGGTAGCTCCCCACTTTGACGCCCCGGTCTTTCACCCTTTCTTGCAATGTTGTTAAATAATCCGCCATTTGCGATTCCGGTTGAGGAGTGCTGATCATCAATCTAAAGATATTTCGGCTTGATGCTTCGATCCGAGGAACAAGTTCCTTCTCCAGCCCTGTGAGCATCTGTTGGAAGAGCAGAGGAATGCCAGGAAGAATATGAACGTTTTCGTTCACAATTGAGATTGGGACCCATAATTCCTCCGATGGGAAATATACTCTACAACCCGGACCTGTAGGCAGAGTTACCATACGTAACTTAGCAGATAGTTTTGGGGATGGTGTGTCCCAGTCGAAAAAAGGCTCGTTTCGTTTCGATTTCCAGAGCTTTCTCATCCTTTGGCGAGCTTCGTCATGCAGCTCCAATGGAACGTCGAAACTAACGAGTGATACGACAAGTTAGAGACGATTATTCTTTCAGTGTATCTTTCATATCACCCTGATCGCTTTTTTTGCAAATATGAGCATATAGCTAGACCTGTAGGAGATTCGGCTTCTCAAGAAACTTGCTTTTCATATTAAGGGAGATGGCATACGCTTTTGCAATACTCGGATACGTTATATCATCGTGTCTAGTGTATAGAAAATATGGTCAATTCATTCAATTTATGGTCAGTCTAAACCACTGGTGGTGTATTATTGGGGGCGTCGAGGGAACTCACGTTGGTCCAATACCACCACTTGTAACCACGATGTCATATCTCCCAGACATGCGTCGAACTGCTTCAACTATGTCTCCCTCATCATCGGGTATTACTTCAACTCGCTTTAGATCGAGTCCCAGAGAAAAGCAAAACTTTGCGAACCAGGGACTGTTTGTGTCCACAATCTAAAGCAGTCACCAGTATCGAATCGTCAGTATGTAATTGAGTTTTAAGTATATATGTGCAAGTTCTCAAGCGAAGATACGATATAAACTTACCTTTCCGTTAAGAACCTCGTCCCCGATAACTAGACATGCTGCAGTTTGGATCATCCTTGATTGTGGATTATATCCACTTATTTTTGGTTCGGACATCGATATCTTGCTCGGTATGCGAAGGGGATTGAACCTTGAAAGATGAAAAGAATGCCTAAATATTCGCGAAGAGGTCCTGAACATCGATTCCGACAACGTAAAAGTCGTAATGACCGATGATGGAGTTCCTTTGAATTTGATTTGCCCTTTTGTATGTCAAATATTCCCCACGCACGTTGCGCGGAATGTGTACGCTTGTCTGTGGGTCCAATTGCGCAAAACACTCCGAGGGCTCTCCCACAATGGCGTCTATATTTTCCTTTGATTTAATGTGGTTCCTTCGAGTTAAATCCGGGCTGACGGCATGCGTGGAGCATTGAAGACCCGAGTTGAGTGAGCGGCGTCTCGTGCTCATTTCAACTATGACAAGACACACCATCGCCGTTTCGGCTCGCTTAAGCTTACACCACCCATTTTATCCTGACTGCTCCCTGTCCCGCAGCCTTCAACAGATATCGGGAACTACAACTCGCACCACAAATCCTGATATTAGTTCTATACCCTTTGGTTTCTGAATCACCGAGGATCGAGCTGGTAATAGTATCTGCATCCGTCAACGCAGCGTTTTAAAATCATGGTAACAACAAGCTCAACCTCGAACCACAACTTGATGGATTGAGTCTAAACATTACAAACCCCACGGTTAGGCTTCGGAGGCTCGACTATACACCTTCAGTCCGGAAACGACAGCTCAACTACGAAAGTTCAAACTGTCTACCTCGAGGGATTCGAAACCTAAGGCTCGCATTTGTAAATGCCATTCCCTTTTTATGTTGGCTCGAGAGGAGAATGAGACGATTGATCGTTATTTGAAGAGCCCCACGTTTCTGACTCTTACTGCGCACAGATGTTATCGATAAGAATACATTGGAGATAAAGCAAGAGGGCGGGGAAACATTCACGTCATTGGAAGAGCTATCTGGTGAACTCCCAGAGAATTCGCCTAGATTCGTGTTACTTAGCCACCCGGTAGTTTTGGTAAGTCTACGATTCCAGCGGATTTTATTTATCGAGACAGACGCTGGAGACCAAAAAATCTACACCCGGAGGATTTCCCTTTTTGTTTATTCGCAGTTGTGTGGGGTGAAAATGGTAGTTAATGATACACGTCTACGGCATCGAGGACAAAACAGAAATCGGGACGGGCTTCGACACCTTATGTAATGCTATATTACATGCCCGTAACAGCAGACCACAAAATGCGGATGATATATGCAGGGGCGAAAGAACTCTTCCGGAATACGGCAGACGCGAGCAAGATTCTGGATGTTGTAGACGAAGATGAGGTGGCCGCGGTGGAGGAGACTTTGGTAGCGGGTTAGTCATTTGGAAAGTTAGAAGATGGCTAAAAGAGTGGTATGGAGATGTGCATGAGGGATGCACGTTAAGTGCTCGAGGATCTCGAGTACTTCAGAGTAGCTACTTTAGCATCCAGTAGTGGATTTGTGATTTTAAGCGCGCTTCCCGACGAATGAAATGCATGTCGAGGCTGGCTTCATGCGAGCCCAAGTCGCTCGTTTCCGATATCGGTTCTGTACAGGTTCTTTTATCAGCCAATGATTGACTATAATTTAGCTTCCGTTTCCTGCAAAATCTGTAGCCTCGTGAAGTACACTTTGGAACGTCGTTGGCTTTGGAATAAAATACATGGAGTCACAAGCAAGCTTACTTGGCTGTCGGTGTCTTCTCCCAAGTCATCAGCTCTACAGCAGTGTTGATATCATTATTGATAAGCGTCCGAGTTAACGTGCTCAACGCACCAACAACACATCAACACAAACGGAGTCGCCCGTCTCGGAACTTACGGCATGGCATTTCATCAATCATCTCGTCAATATGATCTGACATCCATGCGATACAACAGACACCAAATGCCATCGGCACATTTGAATCGAACCTCGGAGGTTATGTATACTCAATCGCAACTATCTCATGTAAGTCATGAAATCTGATTGTTCTGCCAGATATTAATGACGTATGGATCCTTAGCTCACCCATACCTTTTTCTTCCACCAAGCCAGAGGTGCTTCCAGCAGCGGCTGTTTCCACACGGAATGGGAACTAGCCAAACGGTTTGACCTTAAACGCGCGGGCGGATTAGTCTAGTCGGGCGGGTTGCGAATTTGATAGGGAAGATCCCCTATCCTGACAGGTGGTGGTACATGGTACGTGATATCGGAAGTATTGGGTCAGACCATGACGAGATGAGACAAGTACCAATACCTGTGCAAGGAGGCTGCATGTGATGGAGTGGGGAACTCGTTTCCCTTCGAAAGTGGAAGGCAACCAGGGTTCCGCAGTAGCGCCGCTGCGGAAGCCGGATGATTGACCCATTCGTCCAAAGCAAATCTGCAAACACTGCCCAAGAGCCTGTATGGCGGGTTCCAATCGTAAGGGCGAGAGACAGGTCCCTGCCGAGTCTCTTCAACCTCGGCGGACTTTCGTTTTTCGGGGGCAAAAGGCCAAGGAAGTGCTGGTCCCAGCAACCCGCATCTATGCTTGGAAGGAGACCGATAACCAATTACTGGTTATGGAAGTGAAGGGTCATCGTGGAACAAGAAACCCAGGTTGGTGGGAGAAGGAAGCCAGCAATCCGCTTGTCCATCGTGTCGGCGCGAAAGGGGTTTCAAACGCCTCCACTTTCTTTTCGTTTGCTGGCACCATTTAGATCAATAGTGTACGCAGTACATGTATTAAATGCTAATGTACATGATGCAGCATGTACTGTACATTGCATGGACATGCGCTCCCTTTAGTACTACTTTTCCCAGACAACTAGCGGCAGCCAGCCCGGAATACGGGTCACTGCATGGGTGGTTCTCTTTTTTTTTTCTTGTTCGTCTCCACCCTGGAAGTGAGCTTGCACTGAGTGTCCGCTGGCTTAACAAGCGGAGAGAGAAAAGAGGAAAAGAGTGGAGGGCGGTGAGGACGAAGGGCGAGGGTGAAAGGCGGGTGAGTGACTTTCCGCACTAAGAAGCCCACCTTCCCCCCATCAATCCATTCTTTCCCTTCAAATTCTCTTTTCCTTTGCCATGAAACTGAACTAACCCTTCTTCCCATCGTCCTGACAGTCAGCGACCCAGAGTGCTGGGAACAGCAGGTAGTTTAGCAGGAACTGAAAGTGGTGGCCTGAGTCGTTGCTCTCTCATCATCCGTCGCCTTCTGGCATCTTATCCATTGTCTTCATTTTTTAATTCATCATCTCCATCTATTCTCTTCGCCTTGCATAGCTGCCTCTCTTACGACCCAATCTCTCGTTTCTCGCATCGTTCGCTTTTTTCGCTTGTAATGGTCACCGGCTAGCGAGAAACTTGCACCCAGAAAATACTCCCCGACACGCAGTAGGATTTCAAGAAACAGCATTTGATTGATTAATAGAGATATTCGAGACATCTTCTATCAAAAAGGAACACGTACACTCACCTCCAACTACTCGACGTAATCCCGGGTACCCGGTTCTCGCTCAATCCGCCCTTGCTGGACCTCCTCACAAGCTGTGTCTCGGTTCCGGATGCGCTCAACACTTCACCACGAGTAGGCGTGGACCACCTGTTCCTGGGAAAGATAAAAAAAAAGTTATCGGCTTTGGGCGAGTTTCATTTGGGCTTTCCACTACAAGCTCGTGTTAAAAACCTCGGCGCTTCGCGAATCTTGTAGGCTTTTTACGACTGGTCTCTTAGACAGTGCATAGGCATCTCGAAAAATGTCGACACCTCAACCACCTCCTGGACCGCCTGCGGAGAAGGATAAATCGAAGAGGAGAAGCATCCAGCGCTTTGTTACAAGAATAATAAGATCCAACAAATCCAAAAAGTCTGAGACTGCCGAGCCTACCGAGCCTACCGTTATTGCTTCGTCATCGTAAGTATCTTATTAGTTAATGCTATTTCCCAATCGTATACTCATTCGACCTCTTAGGACTGCGGCTGCACCTACAGCGCCTCCGGTTACAGCTGCAGAGATCCCGACCGATGAAACACCAGCCTCAACTGCTCCCGTGGAAGGTGTAGTCTCGACAGAACCTGAGGCCGAAGCCATAGCAGTACCGGAATCTAGCGCGACACCGAAACCGGCAGTTGTGAATCTTCCAACACTTTCGCTTGGTGTAAGACAACTCGTCGAGAAGTATGGCGTCGAAATTCCAGAGGTCTGGCCGTATGCCGAACGGCCTCCACCTGGCGAAAGAGTAGAGAAGCCGATTCGTATGCGAGTGCGTCGTTACTGTCATGTTTGCCGGACCGCTTTTGGAAGCGATAAGAGCTGCTCCAGTTGTGGGCATAAACGATGTGTCGAGTGTCCTCGGTCACCGCCGTACGTAAACCTTTAATTGGCATCCCTAACTAATCCCACTCCGAACTAACCTTACAATTTGGTATAGATCAAAAGAGAAGAAGAAGACGAAGACAAAATACAAGGAGTTTGACCCCTACGCAGGGCTCACGCGTCCAAGTAAAACCGGTGGCCAAGATCTTGTCCACCGCAAAACTCGCCAAAGAGTTCATTATAAATGTCATAAATGTGAAGCCGACTTCGCTGGTCAAAAGATCTGCCCGCAATGCTCCCACAATCGTTGCAAAAAATGTCACCGAGAACCGTAAGTTATTGATAATCCCTCAGGCCATTCCTCCTACCGCCGTCCTCTTAATAATTTCGCGAATCATCTAATGTCTTTCATAGGAGTCGAAAACCTAAACCGATCGAAGAGATTCGACGTACAAAACCGATTAAATGGACATGTTGTGATTGTACTGCAACATCCAATATTACGAAGACCTGTTTAAAGTGTGCTCATCCACGGTGTGTCGATTGTACACGAGAAGCGTAAGTTCTTGCTTTCCCTGTAATATTTATTATGACCGCCTCTAACAAGATAATTACTTGTGCAGTCCCAAGAAAAAGAAAAAGAAGGCACCGCTTATTACGGACGTCGGTTCAGGAACAGAAACGAAAGAAGAGGCTACTACTGCGCCGTCAGATGTTGATAAGATTAGCAGTGCTCTCGCAGCAGCGAGCATCTCCTGAGGACCCAGACCTGAATGAAACCAGTCAATACTCTATTGCAAATAATACTACCTTCCATCTTCCCCAAAAAGAAAAAAAAAAAAAAAAAAAAAAAAAAACTTCCAACGCTGGGATGCTATCCTTCATATTGCCTCTCTCAATGCACTATAATTTTGATTTATCTTCTCACCTATCAGTCGATTCTCCGTTGTATTTTCATCGGCCCCGGACCAAATTCCAACATCATTAACGATCGAAATAATTTCACGAATCATAAGTTATGATTGCTGTTGGGAGATCCTAAGGCAGTTGATGTTCATATTATGCCCTAAGATATTTCCTAGACACCCCTGAATTCCCTCCTCTCGACTTAGTTTGCATACCTCGCACTTAAGTGCTCTTTGTTGTCGCTTCTGATATGGTTTATCACTTGAATCATGTTGAAAAACCGATCCTTCTCTCCTTCCTATTTTACGGCCTTGGCTTTTGGCTTTTGGCTTTATCCCTTGCTACTTTCTAGCAAGCCTCTGATTGTTTGATTGGGGTTTTGAAACTTCAAATCCGCATTTACTTCCGCTCAGATTTCTTACCTGTTCCCCGCGTTTTCAAGCGTTCTCAGCTATTGATACCTTTCCAACAACTTTTT
The DNA here is from genome assembly GCA_036971675.1 of Orbilia ellipsospora. NCBI lineage: Eukaryota > Fungi > Ascomycota > Orbiliomycetes > Orbiliales > Orbiliaceae > Orbilia > Orbilia ellipsospora. Next base: position 1,965,237 of record JAVHJO010000006.1, read on the forward strand.
CTTTATATTTTTGATTTGTTCTGATTCCGCGGATTCTCGAGCGTATCGCAAGAAAAAAGAAACAAGTGCGCATGGACATAGCGTGGAGTCTTCCTCTTTCCCCTCTTGCTTTTCCTTTCCTTTCACTTCTTTTCCTATCCTATCCTATCCTCTTTATTCTGCTTTGGCTGAATAAATATATAATTCTGCCCTATGTCCCGTATAATCCCCACCTAACCCTATCGATAGAGCCTTTGTTTTCCATGAAAGATATACTGAAAGAAAAGTAATATAATACCAAGCATGGTATATATTCCTCTACTCCTTAACACGAAGATCAATCTCGACATTAGATAGAAATATATAATTTAATGTGCAGCTTGAAATTGTCCTTTTCTGAGAAGCCGGGAAGGTGGAATATCAGCTGTAGTATCTATTACAATATCGCGTTCACGGGAATAATTTATGGACTTGAGAGAGAAGAATAAGTGGGTGACTTGCCTGGGAACGGATGCGGTTGCACAGCCCCTCCAAAGCGGTCGTCATGTTCTTCCCCCGTTATGTAAGCGACCGCCAGGCAGCGTCGTCATCCTGCCATCAACGTCCAAAGAAAACATTCAACATCACCACCGCCATCGCGAAAACCTTCCGACCCTCAAAGTCTGACAGAAGTGAGTAGAACGAAAACACCGATAGCGAAATACCCATAACAACTTGGAGGGCTAGAAAGGTGTGATAACAAATATCAAGGGAAAAAAATGTGCTCCGCCGACTGCTTCCTGGCCGTGCTGGCTGTTCTCTTCCCGCCCATCGCAGGTGAGCCTCCCCACCTCACTCGTTGGACAGTCGACGTCGACGTCAACGTTCACGGAACCTGCCGACGCGAATTTTCTATTACTAACTGAACTACCCTCCTGATAGTTTGGGTTAAACGTGGTGTCTGCTCGGCAGATAGCATCATAAACATCGCCCTCCTCTGCTTGGGTTATCTTCCGGGTCTTCTTCACGCGTGGTACATCATCGCCAAATACCCGGACCCCTACAGCTACAGCTACGAGCCCATCGAAGGAGGAAACCAGAGGGTATATTACTACACAGCGACATACCCCTCCGTTGCTTCGCACAGTCAGCCATCCTACGCCCCACAGCAGCGACAGCAGCCCGCTCCTACCAGCCCCCAACGCAGCTCAAGCGCCCAAACCCGCCCTCAAAGTTACGGAACTACCGCGCCGTCACGTCCCGCTACCGAGACCGCCGCCGTTGAACCCAACAAACACGCCTCCAGCTTGCCAGTAGCCGACGGCATGTCGCACGGCGAAGGTTCCTCCTCCGCCGGACCTTCGCAGGCCCCACCAAGCTATAGCGATGTGGTGAAAGGCGACTACAAGGTTCAAACAGATTGATCAAATACTATATTTCTCATCCACACAAGTACGGTATATCGAAGTCGAGTTACGAGACCAAGTAAATAGCCGCAGAATTGATTATTGATTTTTCTATCAAAATCGGACCCTGATGCTCGCGCTTGGTCGCATGAGTTGGCGTTTCTTGGGGAACGGGTTCAATTTTGGAATTTAGGGCCAATTTTAGTCATTGTTTTGTTCTCTCTCTCTCTCTCTCTCTCTCTCTCTCTCTCTCTCCCTTTTTTCTTCTTTTTTCTTCCTTTATTTCCCTCTGTTTTCATCCTTGGTCGTGTAATCGGAACACTATGGTTCGCAATTCTGACACTGCATTAATATACACTTTTCTTTGATATTGTTGACGTGCAAGGTAGACAATACGCCGTTCTTTATATTCGGCCCTGCTATTTCTTGTTTCGACCTGTTGTTTAGTGCCATTGTAGTACGATTAGCTGTAGTTGCGACGATTGGCACCAATAAGCTTCGTGTGTGTAGGTTATTTAAAAACACCATAGTATTTGCAACAGTGTACATGCATGCTATTCATTCTTCTCTGTTTGCATTCTTCATCCACTAGAAACCATAAAAAAAAGCACGGGTTATATGTTACATTGTAAACAGCACCACTTCGTTATACGTCCTCTTTTTCCAAGAAGCTAGCGTCAACCGCAAGCTTGCGTTCAAATTTATTCCACCATGATTGGAATTCCCTCATGGGAACAACTTCAGAGCCCGGAGGTCCGGAACTGAAAGAGCCCAAATAATTAAAAGCATTTTCGATTATCTTCCTAGCAAGTTTTGGAATATCTGGGCGTGATGCGGCTGTCCGAATGGGTTGTGGACTCGGCCTTGATATCAACCCACCGACCTGCTGCTGCGACGTATTAGTCAGTGAAGATAGGTGTGCCGGAAGTGCCATGAGCTTTTGCCGGACGAGCTCGATGGGTTCAATTGATATTCCCAGCTGCGCCGTTAAATCCTCTCCGGCAATACCGCCACTGTAGTTGAAGGCATCGGACTCGTCAACCATGGTATCTGAGCTGTTGGTTCTCGCCGTTACACCACTGCCAGCCACGCCATGACCGGCTGTCCCCTTCAGCCGGAAGATTGCGGATTGCTTTTCGGCAGAGAGCCCGCCGAGAAGCTGGAAGGCTTTACCAGGCCACTGAAAGTATACCGTCGCAGCATACTCCGGTGGCAACTGTGTGGTGGGGAGGAGGAAGACGACAATGTGGTTTATGGACTGTGCGGCGGGAATCGAAAAGAGGAACTCTGTTTGAGAGACGGCCTGGGGGTCAACCTGCACTGCCGGTCGAAGCGGAGGGAGAACATTGTTAGCGGCTCTCTCAACGAAGGGTGATGGTGATGCTCACAGGTCGAGATGAGCAACCGTATAGGCCGGTCATGTTGATGAGGGTATCATGGATGTATTGGATAGGTGCCCAAACCTTGTCGCCCAGCGCAGATGCACCCAAACATTCTTACGAGCCCAGCTATCAGCTGTGTCCTTCTGAGGATTCGTGGTGACGATGGTAGCAGCGAAGTAATGCAGTTGCGAGGTGTCCCTCCTTCTCAAGGCCTTTATTTCACTTTATTTCTTTTCATTATTTTTAATTGGTCGCCGGAGCATGTCACGGTGACGAACTCGACTGGCTTGGCGTCAACTTGAATTTCTGACACCGAGTGCGCAGTGCATGCATACGTCTACGCTGTATTATTTTACTGAGAGAAATGACTTGTTTATATAAGTGCTTATATAAGTAATTGTATCTGCGTCTTTATCGTGAGAATTTATATCTAGTCGTAAAATTTCCGTATGTTTGCAAATAACGATAAATATGTAGGCAAAACTCGAATCCTCGCCGCTAAACTCCCGCTACCTTGATCAGACAAAAAAAATTAATAAAGGAAAAATATATATATATATATATATATAAATGCAATTCACAGAAACTAATCAGACCGTGGCATAGGACTCTTCACCCGTCTTCCGGCACTTCTACCGGAGGGGCTAACATCACGACTCCGAGAGACAGCAGCTAAATGCTCCCGACTTGATATCCGACTTCCCATTCTAGATCCTAAACCTTTGACGTTGCTCGCAGAAACGCCCCTCCGTATGGTCCCTCCTCTACTTCCACTGTCGTTGGCACCATCCATGTTGCTCATGTTGTCATCCTCGTAATCTCCCAGCTCAAATATCGAAGGTGGAGATGGTCCCAATTCGAGATCCTCGCCAATTCTTTCGTATATCACCGTCCCACCACCCGATGAAAAATTTCTTTTCCCTCGACTGCCGAATAGACGGTGTAGATGTAACTTCCGGGCAAGTTTGTGTCGGCGATCTCTACCGAGAAGTAGATATGATGCAAAAGAAAATATCAAAAGAAATAAAATTATACCGGGTATGCGCCGATTCGAGTTGCTGTTGTTCCACAACGCCCCATGCCAATGATCCGAATCATCTTCCACTTGCGGGCCGCTAGATGGGGCGGTGGGGGCTGAAACACTCGACACCGCTCCACCTACACCCGAGGGAGACGTGTGTACGGGAGTTGGTGGTCGGGAAGGCTCATTCGAGGTATTGTCGCTCCCTGCGTATTCGAAGTCGGCTGGAACGGCTTCCCCTTCGAGGGAATTACTCCCAAAACCAACTGGCAAGGTGTGTGCAGAGCCATGGGGATCGGCCTTCGGAGGGATAATAGAAGTTGCGTATAATATCATCTTTCCAAGAGTCCAAGACACTTCCACGTCGTGTATATCGTCCACTGCTTGGAATGGGTCAAGAAAGCCCTTGTCTTTGGCACCGCCGATAAGATCTTCGGTGGTATTATGCCCGGACCCAGCCGTATCCAATCCAATCCTCGGTATTCCAATACCATCATGGAGAACGCTCATCATCCAGCTAGCCCTGAAGCAGATCGAGATTGCCTTTTCCTCATCAACCTTTTTACCCCATTCGTTCTGATGGACTTTATCCCTTACTATGCTCCACGGCTCGGAGCAATATTCTCGCACCCGTTGCGAATATGTTGCAAGATCATATGATTTTTTATCGTGACCCATCTCAAAGACTTCGTGTGTAGTGTGCCAGTATTCAGATACTCCAAGGAAATGATTTATGTCAAAGTCAGCTTTGGGGAAGTGGCGCCCGTCCAGTAAACAAGCTGCTCCGTTGCAAGATACCTTTCCATCCGATAGAAGCGGGTGCACTTGACGTTGACATTCATCAAACTTTCCGGTACCAAAGAGATATGGGTTCTTTTGCGTGGCCGGAGAAGTGTCGGAGCTTGATGAAACCACTTTCCCATCCGTAGTCGCTGTGACTCCCGCATGGAGACATGGGTCCGGGAGTTCCAGAACCTTATCGCCACCAGATGCTTCGAGAAGTTTTTCGAGGTAGCGCGACCGAGCTTCATGAACTCCGAAGCCTAGCCATGTTGTTACAAAAACTTTATACTCGACCGACTCACCGCTTAGTTTCCGCATCCGCAATAGCTTTAAATCTTCCGCATGCCTGCTTGTCTCCGTCGCGTTCGGAACAAAAGCAATCTGTGCACTCGCGCCACCCATATCCAAAAAGCCGTAGGTGTGGTGATTCTTTCCATGGTTGTGTTTTTGCGTCGCATCAAAGGCACCAATCAGGTAATTGGCAGCGATCCAGCCGTAAAGACCTTCAGTCTCTCCCGTGATAGCCTGTACATGTATATTGCAATCAGGCAACAGGAATTTCGTGGTCTGGATTGCATAGTTGCAGATCTCCGTGAGAAGTGTCTTGCGTTCCCATGCTGGTAAGAGTCTAACACCGGCGGTAGCAAGGAGAAACAATGGTGTATCGGGAATCTGGTCAGCAGGTATAATGGCACGGGCGTGAGCAAAGAGGTCGTCTAGATGGTCAGGGCCGACTTGTTCGGGTTTGCTGGCGAATGACGATATACCTGAGATAAATATTAGATCAAATAGGCTCAGCAGGGGTATCAGCGAAGGGTCTAAAAGTACCGGGCCGAATTTTCTTGGTCCACTTCTTCTTTGTAGAGATCATAGGCAAGCTATCCAACTCTTCGGCGGTTGCCTTGTCACGCTGTGACATATGGTCGCGCCATCGGTAGATGTATATCCTCGTGCCCTGTAGGCAATTTGTGTTAGTATAGAGTTGCAGGGCAGCTAGCTAGTCGAACAGAAGCTTACCGATGAACCAGCATCCAAAACACAGCCATACCGCCCTTGAGAGCGAGACGAAGGACAGGTTAGTCAAAAGGGAGGAGATATATGACAGAGAAGAGCAGTGAAGGGACGATGGACATACAGTCTTTAGCTATTCTGGCCTTTACGTCGGGCATTATTTCTCAAGTCATCCCAAGATGTCGGACGACGACGACATTAAAAACCCTTGGACGAGCGTGGATCAAAGAAACAAAAAACGGAGGGAAATGACAGCTATAGGGTGTGCGTAATGGAAGTCGAGGGTGAAGGTGCCGTATTGTACCGTATACCTGTGCGGATGATGATAATAACGGAGATGGAGATGTTGAAACGATGATGCCAGGACGAAATAGCTGAATGCGCCAAGGGTTTCCCATTCGGATCGACCCGCCAACCTTGGAAGGAATAGAATACCTATACCCTGGTTTATTTCATTATTTTATTTTATTTTTATTTTTATTTTTATTTTTGGTAGGCGCCAACCTCGATTTGCCTTAGCCCCTTCCCAACGGCTGCAGGTACGTTGGCCTTGGTACATTTGCATTTGCTTCAACAGACTTTTTCTCACTTTGGTAAATGTGTGTTTGCACAGCTGGGGAAGATTTGTATGTACATATGTATGTACATGCACATGTCCGTGACACATACACTCTTGGTCCTCCGCCTGCAGCGCTCACAAGCTCTCAGCTAAGTATATAGGCCAGGTCTGCTCAATGTAGCCTCTTCAAGGTTTCCACAATATTCTTCATCTCTTCAACAGTGCAATCAATCCGGGCATTTTCTTCATCGCCTAATCCGTTAACAACCATGTTCATGGCATCCTCATCAAGGTCTAAGAATTTCTCGATCAATTCGCCATCCACAAACCTGAAGGGCTCATCCGGCTGTTTGCCCTTTGTGGAAAAGGCTCGGTATCTATTAATGCCGTGGATGTTAGAGTCCACTCTTTGGCTTTTCCTATTAAAACCTTATGTTCTACATGATCGTAGAAAACGTACCTATTGAATTCAAGGTCGCCTACTCCCTTGACTACTCGTGACATGTTGGACTGGCATCGCATCAATGTGTCAAAGTAATCCGGATGGATCAATCCAAGCATAAAAAGGCCTCCGTCAACCGTCCCTAGATATGCCTTTGGCTGCACGACGTACCCTTGCGTTACCGGGTCATTAACTCTACGGATGCGATTTACCATTTCGCCGAGCCTGAGCTCGCTCAAGGGGCGCATCCGTCTAGTATCCTCGTCTGTTGCCCCGGTGGATTCGCGACGGAGAAGCGTCAAATTTCCTTCTGAGTCGGCGGAGATACATGTCTCCTCATCGAGACCTTCTAATGCCGTCACCCAGCTCACACCGTACTGTCTGCAGACTTCTACAAGCTTATCATTCTCGCCATCCTCTCCAATCTCTAATGCTAGCATCATCACACCTTTATATAGATCACCCACAAAGATTGAAGATCCGCAAACAGATAGGACGACAGGAACAGTGGCTGCTCTAACCGAGGAAATTCGTTCTATGGAGCCTTCCACAGACTCATTCGGATAGGAGAAACGGTACAAATCGATCTAATTGAGTTTCAGTTCATCAATCGTCGTAAGAAGAAGAAGAAAAGTATGGAAGGGCTATCCCTAGTGGTCAAACCTCCTCCCCCCATTCTCCTAGGTAAAGGTTGTTATCTTCTAGACTTACGCTCTTATTTAGGCCGGCCACGATATACCCGTTTACTATGGCGAGTGAATGACAGGCACCATGTAACCCGGTTTCGGCAACGAGACGAAGCACTTTGTCATCTCCGAGCTCAAAAAGCAAAAGCCGGCCTGTTTCGCTTTCATCATCGTCGGTACCAGTTGCTGTTCCCACTATAAACTTTTCGGATGTCGAACCGTCCGGCTGCGTAAGTTTGGCGCAGAGGAGACTATCAACAAGCTCACCGGGATTCATTTCATATGCATCGATTTGATCGTAAAAGTTCTCGTCAATGATGTGCAAGTAGCAGCCACTGGTCTCTAACCCTGTCGCACTATCTATCGAATTTCTGATGGTAATTGCCGCATATGCCTTCTTCTCCTTTGAAAAGGCTACCCTTCGAACAAACTGACGTAGAGGGGATGTTCTCGTATGGGTTGTCCTAAATCCATCCACTTTTGCAATAAAAACGTTTTCATCAGCCGCTACAACGACTGTATCTGGGAATGCTACCGTATCGAGAGAAGCGACGCAAGCCGCTTGATTCAAAGTGATTGCGGAATACACTATTCGACCTTCTTCCTCGTATATCATTGTTGGTCTTTCGCCAGTAGCTACCACGTAGCTGAATTCTTCCTGGAACTTGCGTGGAAGAATCTCAAACGTGACGGTTTGTGTACCCAGGCGTATTCGTTTCTGGTCAGAAAGAGAAATCGGATTTTTCGTAACGGTGTAAGTCAGAACCTCACCGTCTGCCATCCCTACAAAGAGGGTCGAATGTGGTCCATTACCCATATTTGCAGCTACGATGGATCGAGGGACAGAACCTTCGGGTACTATCAATTGTTCCTCTGATATAACTTCGAGATCTAGTGTTCGTAGCAAAGACAGAGTTGTTGGCATCCAGAAACCCACAGCTAAGAACTCTGACGACGCCTGGGGTAGATGAATACAAGAGACCTCATTTTCGAAAGTTCGGCTTGCAACTTGTCTGATAGAATCGCTCAATAAGTCGAACAGTATACATGTACGACCGCTTACTATAACCGCTAGCTTCGTACCAGATAGAGAAGCAAGATCAATCCTTGTTCCAGGAGATGGCGCCCAATTCCAGATTTTTTTTGTTTCCTTCTCAAGAAGAATTATTCCATTGGGAATAACTTGCAGAATTCGATCACGACCGACATTTCCGGTAGCCAAAGTTTTTGTATTCAAGGAAAAGTGTTCAAAAGTCTCGACTTCTTCTACTTCTCCTTCCTCGCTGAAAGTGAAAATACGGGTTTCGTGCGCAAATGAAAATAAAAGAGTATCGTGAAAACTGCAAGCCCATCATTAGCTAGAACTTTGGATAGAGATTGGGGAAACCCGTACCTGTTATTTGTGGTGGTTCGTTTGAAAGCCCACATGTTTTGAACGCCGGTCATCTCACCTAGCACACCGATCTCCTGGATCCCCACACCGCTCCTAACGCTCCGCAACCCACCGTCATAAAAGCCACCGCTGCAGGTGAGTATCATGGTCTGACCGGCGGAGTATTGATGGACTTCTTCTCCACCAACTTCCGTTCCCAGCACTATGAAATCGGATATCGGAGCTAAGTTTGGTAGAGAGTGAGCTACCTCAAGCCTGGGATGGCCTGACGATAATTTAACCAGCAGAGAATCCCCGAAATGGGACCCTAGAAATACGTATCCATTGTCCAGGTATACTATGGTTCGGGCTTGACATGCCTGCAATCGAATTTCATGGTAAGCTCCTGCTGGAACCTCTGCTTATTTATTTGATCCGTAGGGATGTTACTTACCTCCCCGAGATTTTCGATTTTCATATTGACGATTTTATCATCATCTATTACAAGCAGGAGAAGGTAGAGGTGACCAATTTCATCGCTAAGTAGATATCTTTGTGAGTCTATTACTCCGTAGCTTACAAATGCTGTAGGTTCATATAAAGGCTTTTTCATAGGTACGATCCTTTTAGGGTCAAAGTATGCCACCATCTGTTCTCCGATGACAATGACACCCCCTATATGCTCGATAAGTTAGCAATACTTACCAAAAGATTACTATAATTTCTATGTTGTGCAGCGGAAGTGTTTAGGGTATACCTATGGGATCGGGTACAGGAATAAGTATTTTGGCCGCGGGATCCAAGTTGTTCGCCTTGATGCTCCATGTAGTGAATTCGGGGTCTTTGACAGCCTTTTTAGTTAAATTTATCTCATAAGTTGCCAAATGAACAGCGTTCTTAGAATCTCTGTAGAGCATAGCGACGACTGGAACTGAGGTGCTGTATAGAAAAGCCATTGTGATCACTCTCAGCTCATTTATGCGAATAGGGCAGGGCTCGTCAAGGTTCCCGATTTCGTTTTCTGGGATTTGCGTATGTCGTCCTCGGCCCTTAGTCTGCCGCTTGATAGGTATTGCCGTGAATATTCCTTCGTACAGGTAAAGGCCTAATAGTCTACCCTCAGGGTCCGCTAAATACAGATGACCCGAGTGGGAAGGGCGTTGGAAACGATCCGTTACATCTAGCGCTTTTCTTTCGTTTCGAACATTTCCAGTTGTGGGATCCCACGAAATGGTGAAATATTCACATCTATCGGTTGCGATGAATACATGATCTAGCTGAGATTGCTGGGGGCGGAGAGAAAGCAGCGCTGTCACGCGGCCGTAGACAGTGAAATGGGTGACTTGCTCAAGGCCTTCGGGAACAAGATCGTAAATCTCGATGCGATTGGACTTCCTAACAGTGAAGAAATTGTGAGTATAATAGAGTTAGCTACCACGCAGTGGTATCCATTTGTATATGCTTATAAAGCGTGCCATAGATTCGGAAAGATGGGAACCTTACGCCAGCACCAGAGAATCCCTATCTTTATGAACCAATTTGCATTTTAAGGCATGGCGAATGCTAGAAGCTTGGTGAATAGGAGCTAGATACGCCATCTCCGAGAGGGTTCTATATCACCGACCACTTTTGAGTGGAGGTGGGACCGGCTTTGGAGGGATGAATTCGAGGCTTGGTTTCGGTTGTGATGTCAAGAGGCGCGTTGCAGGATGTTTGGCGGAGGGAAAAGGGCAGGCCGGTTCAAGGGAGCTAGCCGAAGCTATGCCCAAGCTAGCGCCTAGCTTTTGAAGACAAAATGCACGTGGGATTTGTAATCCCAAAATTTAATAAAGTGGATACCTTATTAAGTAGATTTTTACTTAAGGACTCGAATTAATAGAAATAAATACTCAGATGAAAAAATAAACATGAACAAGAAAGAGGGGGGAAAGGGGAGAAAAAAAGGAGGAGAAAAAAAAAGAAAAAAATCTAAGAAGTCGAAACGGATGACCTCTCCGTCCACAAGAAGCTTGCTAGCTGTTCCCTTGTTTATATATAATCATTTTTTTGTAAAGAGACTCCGGCATGATCCAACATAAAGAAACCTAAAAAAAAGAAAGGCAATGAAGAATGAGAATGGGCATATAGAAATGACAATGAGAATGAGTATCTTCATAAATAGGTCTTATGAACCGAAACGAAAGACTAGACCGGTTCAACATCAACCTGAAACACCAGTCCCGAAGAGAGAAAAGAAAAAAATAAAATAAAAGAGGATGGAGCATAAATAAAAAGATGTGGTGAGGTGGAGAGGCTAAGTCGACAATAAAAAAGGCGACAATTTGACCGAAATGACTATTAAAAGAGATCTGTGATTGAAAATAGGGAAGACGAGGTATACCCAGAAAGAAAAACCGTCACACCACAACAGAGGAGCAAAGCAAAAACGGAAAAAAGTTCACCACAAGCCTAGTAGGCTGGGGGTAGGAAAGGTTAAATAAAACTAAGATTCATGTTGGCAGTGGTACCGCGGTACACAAAGTCTAGGAACTTGATATTCAACGACTTGTAAGGAAGTGGAGGATTTCGTCATCTGCAGAGACTCGTCCAATTATAGGAGATTTGAGAAAAATGCAAGGCCGCTGGGAAGTAAAAAAAAAAAAAAAGGTAGTTAGTAAGTTTGAGATTTTGCAAGGGGATGAATAAGGATGGAGTAAGACTTACCCGATTGCCACAGTTGCACCAATTCCGATTAGTGCCCTCTTTTGGAACTTCTCTTCGGTTATGACGCCGATCACGCGAGCGCGTTTCGATTTCTTTGGGGAGCTTATCTCAAGGTTTTCGATATTTAGGATTTCCTGAGAAGAGACATCCTCGATTTTCCGTTTCTTGTTGGAAATAGGATCAGAAACATCCTTCATTGCTTCGGCGACCATTTCCTTAGCCTTGGCTATCATTTCCTCCGGGCTTTCTGGTACCAGGGAGGACAAATCCGAAGGTTGGATCTCGACTTTGACATGGGTTGATTCGATGATATTGTCGCCTTTGGTTTCCGTTGTCGTCTCGACCTCCACATCAGCTTTTAGATCTCCCTCCGTTATTTCTGATTTGATTATTGTATTGGAAACGGTATCGGAACCGTCCTTGGTGGGGGTTTCTGCATCCTCTTCCGACTTGATCGCGGCAGAGGAATCTGTGGCATCCGTTATTACAGAAGTTGTAGCTGTGGTGGTCATAGTAGTTGTGGCTATCGCGGTATCTCCATTTGGATCATCCGTCTGAGATGAAGGAGCGCCAGAAATCAAAGAACCTTCAGAAGGGATTATTGAAGTTGTCGAGAGGTCCTTGGTTTTGGTGGCACGCGGTTTCCTCGGTTGGGCTATTTTACGGGTAGGAGAGGCAGACCGTGGGACGGTCCCCGACTTGGTGGAATTGGGGCTCTGGGAGCCAGTGCCGGCACTAGTCGGTCGGTAGGGAGGGGGCGGGGTAACAGCTTTGTTGCGAGCGTCAGAATTGACCGGGCGGTCATCCACGAGAGCTTCTATCCACACTCGACAACGATAATCGGAGGCAAGAGTGAGGGCTTGAGGTGACAAAAAGAAAAGAAACAAAAAGTTAGCGAGGCTCGTGGGCACGGAACAGTGAATAGAGCGACCGGTGAGAGAAGGAGGGACTGGATTTCTCAACATACCATCGTCCGGGTGAACCCAAAGATTCCCTGCGGTTTCCTCGGTAGACGCATCGAAGGTGTTTTTGACAAACCTACGTTCGGTTTCCTCTTCGGATTTGGTGGCCCAGGGGAAAGAGGCTTTGAACCTGAAAGATTGTTTAGCTAAATATCGACGATTGAAAGGGGGGTTTCGGGAAAGAAAATAAAACCATGGAGAGGGAGAATTTGAGGGTGGGGTAAAGAATATATTTACATTCCAGTGGAGCTGACGAATCCATCCTTGCTCCTGCGCATGAGGAAATAGGCTTCCGGCTTGGTACCATTGCCAAAAATCTCAGGATTTATATCATGGGGAAGAGGGGCACGAAGATGAACATAGGAAAAGAGAGTCATCTGCGGGGTGGACTGCGCCGAAGCAGCGGCGGTGGCAGTGGTAGCACCATTGCCATTGCCGACTGAGGATGGTGTTTTGGGATTGGTCATGAGCTTGGTTTGGCCCAAGCGGCGCAACTCGACGAGATCATCCTCTAAATGGGGAGGGTGTAAAAAAATGTTAGCGAGATTCGTAGAAGAGATATCAATCTTGAAGAATGATGCGTTGGTTCTAGATATTTGTTGCGTAGCTGAAAGGGTGGGTTATCGGTGTTTTGTAGAATGACGATTTTACGCGACAAATAATAAAATATAATAAAATGTGAAAGCGTTACAGGTGTTCAGCCAGACCAGATCGGACCAGGTTTGGTCTGATCAGTCCAGGTCAGGTCAGGTCGGTTCGGCCAGGTTAGAGCGACAAGGGAACAGATGACAGGCGACAGGCGACGGAGGGCAGGCAATGCCACCCGAACTCGGCTCGCTCGATTCCACGATCAAGAAAACGAAAGAATAAGGGGGAAAATGAGATGGGAGAAAGAAAAGAGCAAGACTCACTTGAAGGATTGTTCTCGGCGAGCAGGTGGTTGTACTGGCTGGGGAGTTTTCTGCGGGTCATCGTGTAGCCGTGGCGACGGGTGGTTGTGGTGGTGGTACTGCTGGTGGATGTTGGTGCTTCGTGTTGTCGCCAGTCGTCAAACTCGGCGATGTAACAAGTATATTACTACACTCTTCTCTTTATTTGATTTTTACTGTTTACGGTCGCTCTATTGTTTTCTTTATTTATTCGTTCAGGTATGACGGTTATTGGTGATGGATAGATGGTGATGCGGCGACGGTGGGGACAGCGATGTCGGGGTGTTGTCGGAAGGGGAGGAAGGAAAGGCGACGATGAGAAGAGGGAGAATTAAAAGGAGATTTCCTTCGCGGCGGCGATGGAAGAAAATCGAGTCGAGTCGGATTTTGGGGGGGTGGATGGGTTTGTGTTGTGCTGGGTTGCGTTGCGTTTGCGTTGCGTTGTGTTGGGTTGAGCGAATGAATGAATTGAAATGGATGAAGTGGGGAGGTCCTGGTCTCGTTTGTCAACCGTGGTTCGTCCGGTGTTCCGTTCTAGGAATCCGGGGGCCATCTTCTGGTGTCCATTTCTGGTGTTCGATGCTTGTCAGCCAGGCGTGGGGACACAATCCCGGACGCCGCGATGGGATAAGAGACAGGCATTCAATCGTCGTGGATTGGTGACCAACAGTTTCCCCATTCAAACGGGGACGCGGACATTGTTTCGTCGTCAACCCGGCCGGACGCTCGATGCCAAGACGTGAGCTCCCGTACGATCACGTGATAACAGAGAGCCAACACATCAATCAACAACACAGCAGCCGAACGGACTGGCACCGCAAAACAACAAGAAGAGAAAAAGAAAAAGAAGAAAAAGGAAAGTGGGAAGAAAAACACAACAGGCGCGAGAACACCCTCCGACTTCAACAGTTCCCATACTTCTTCTCCTTCTTATTTGACTTCTTCCTCCTCCTCCTTCTCCTCCTCCTGCTCCTTCTCGTTCGTTCGGGAAGAACACAAATAAAATAAAATAAAATAACAATATTAAATCATTGAAAGTTCGATCCGTTCGAAGAGACTGGATTAGATACTTTTACCATTCTACCCTCAACCTCAACCTATCCAGCTCTCCCTCCCTCTCCCCTTCTCCGCTCCGTTTCTCTCCATCGATCACGCTCCTCGACGTTCACAATGTCCGCCGGTGCGCGCCGCTCCAACCGCGCCGTCCCTGCGTTCACCGGCAACAATCTCATCCACAACAGCAATCCTCTCCCTCCCGTCTCCAGTCTTCCTAGTTTCTCCTACGGTTCCCCCCAAACAACAGCCCCCAGACCTCTCAGCGCCAGGGACGCCAAGGTCACCATCGCCGACGCCCTCGAATCCGCTGACGTCGCTGCCAAAGCCCGTCTCGAGGCCGCCGCCCGAGAACGTAAACTCGCCGAAGAACGAGCCGCTGCCGAAGCTGCTGCTGCTAAGGCCAAAGCTTCCGCCAGACAACCTTCTGTCGAACCCGTAGCCACCACATCCACCACTGCTTCCCGAAAACGCTCTCTGCGCAGCCAAAGCGTCTTGTCGCAAGGTATACACGCTCGATCCTTTAACCACCTGAATCTACATATATAAATCTCAATACGTTCTCAATTCAGAACATAAATGTAAAACGCGTTCTAACCACCATATTTTTACACCCAATATCTGTAGATGAAGACACCTTCCACGAAGGCGACGAAACCAGCCTTGAAATTCACCGTATAATAGCAAGCGCTAGAAATCCCCTTCCCGAATCTTCCATGCTGAAATCTAGAAGCGTTAATGCCGGCACAAAGGAACCTCGATCGGCTATGAAAGGCTCGAGAGAAGAAGCCCTGCGACCTTCCGCCAAAACTCGTGCCAAACATACTACTTCCACCAGAAGAACAATTCCTGTCACACCGCTTCCAATCGTCGGCGAGAGAGATGCTACCTTTGATGAAGAAAACCAAGGCATCGGTCTCGCTCCACGTCTTGTCTCTCCATCCCCAACTCCCCAGCCTTCCAATCGTGGTGATGGCGATGGCGATGGCGATGATCGTGATGTCTCAGCCTTCAGAGATCGCCAAGGGACCCCTCCCGATACCATTGACTACGCAGGTGATGTTTCGCCGGACCAAGCTTCGGTAAGCAGCCCGGTCGCAGCTGAAGACGCTTCTGACAAAAAGTTGCATTCGACCCAATCTTCATCTCGACAGGCCATTTCCAAACCCTGGTTTCTTCTACCTTCGGCCAAAACTAGTTTTCGCACGGCTTCAATCGGTGTTAAAAAGACCGCAGCGATAATCAGCATTTTTCTCAAAAACTTGTTCGGACCTCTTCTAAACTATCTTCTTCTTGGGTTCTTCATTTTCGGAATTAGCACCTTGTCTTATAGCTTTCTCCAGCGTTCTTCCTCTTTCTCTCCACCAATTCTTCCCCCTTCCTCCTCCGAAGACGTCATTGCCCGGCTGATGGAAGTTGAAAAACAACTTGGAGCTTTATCCCGTGCTTACGACAATGACAATCGGCCGTGGGACTATAAAATCGATAAAGAACAACAGTTGGCCTCCGTCAGAAGTGTCATATCCGCCTATTCCTCTCTCTCGACTGCTTTGGATAAACATACTCGCACCTATAAGACTGAGCAAAGGGCGTCGATGGCTACAATGTCCGCTTTCAATGCCAAGATGTCAAAATTGGACAAATCAGTCGAAGATAACAAGGGCACACTGAAGGAACACAAAGCTAGTGCACAGTCCCTGCGCGACCAGCTCTCGAAAGTGCAAGGACATATCAAAAGTGTGGATGCCGATCTTCAACGCCTCAAGAAATCCCAGGAACTAACCGATAGAGCCCTTCGCACGATTGAAGCAACCCTCCCCAAACAGATCGCTGCTCGCCTCGACCCGGATACCGGAAAGATTGTTGTCGCGCCCGAGCTGCTTCGATATCTCCAAACCGTTTTGAGAAAGGATATGCAGGAAGAAGTCGCAAAATTGGTTCCTTCCGTCAGAGGAAAACCGACAACGTCAGGAAACGAAGAAGCAACATACAACTGGGATGGTTTTTTGAAAACCAATGCAGCCAAAATGCGAGGCTATTTCGGACAGATGTCGGAGGAGAGATGGAAAGAGGCGATAGCGGATGGAGTAATCGTATCCAGAGAAGATATGATTAAAGTTATTCGAGATGAGTTCGACTCTGTGAGAAATGTAGCCGATCGGGACCACCAAAAACTCTTGAAACAGCTCACTGTCGAGGCGGAAGGTGCAGCTAGGAACGTTGTCTCGACTGCTGCCACTAGCATTTCTTCCGCCGCTCTTGCCGCAGTCTCAAACTATATTCGCCATTCCAAAGGCGCCTCCGGATCAAGCTCGAACCAGTATGCCGATGCTCTCATACAAGCCGCACTTCATCAGTACTCTGCTACAATTCGCCAAAAGCCGGATTACGCCTTGCTCGTCAGAGGCACTCTTATCGACCCCCGTCTCACCTCTTCTACTTTTGATCCTTATGGAAATCCCGGAGTTTTGGGGAAACTATCAACTATGTTCCGACCAGGACCCAACGAACCCGCTCACGTGCTCACCGAGTCAACCAACCTTGGGGATTGCTGGAGCTTCCCCCAGTCAAGTGGACAAGTTTCTATTTTACTCGCGGAACACATCTATCCATCAGATGTAACTATAGATCATGTCCCTCGAGGTATATCGGGCGACGACACCTCTGCCCCCAAAGAAGTCGAATTTTGGGTTCACATCGATGACGCCTCGGTTCGTCAACAGATTAGCAAGGCAGCCTCCGTAGCAATCGGTGATGTCTCTGACAGCGCCTCGTCAAACCATTACGTAGCTAATGGATACGTACGGGTCGCTTCTTTTGTATATGACGTGAACAGCCAGTATCCTGTGCAAACTTTTGAGCTACCGGTTGACCTACAGAAACTCCATATTCCCGTGAGGAGTGTTTCCTTTCGAATATTGAGCAACTGGGGTAATGATGAATACACCAGCATTTACCGCCTGAGAGTACATGGCAACCCCGTCAGCCAACGAAACAAAAGTGGTCTAGCAGATAACGTCCGACACTTCAACGAGCTCTAATTGCCCGAATGCTGAATAAAAGTGGTCTCGTTTGCCTCTGTAATAAAAGACGGCCTCCTTCGACTCTTTTCCTTTTTCGATTTAGCTTGGTTTTTCTTTCGGCGTTTTCGTATTTTCGGTGGAGTCAACATCTTTACCATCCCTATCGGTTATTTAAAGGAGCATATGGAACAAGCGTGAATAAACAAGTATTGATATCCTGGGGTTTCCCTTCCCTTACCTTTTTTTTTCCCTTAGCCTTTTTCGCACTATTTTGTTGAATGCTTTTTGGCCTTCGATTCTTTGTATACTCTTTCCTCCCGCATGCCTATTTTCTGGTCATCCGTTTTTCTCAAAATACTTATCACGGTTCTAGACGGCTTTCCCCGAGATTAATGGCTTTCCTACTTCCCTTTACTCGCCGTTTCTCTTTTCCTTTCTACGGTAAAATAATGGAATTACTCAACGAATTAAAGTTTCTTTTCCCCTTCTGGGTATATTCACGAATTCAAATGTCTAGAAATTTGCGAGGTTTTAGTATTTAATGATACGAATTTGTTGCTTGCTTTCCCCAGAGTGAGGCTTTGAAAATGTATTTTATGTTAAGTAACTTTCCTTTTTGAATTTCAGATACATTCATATATTAATGGTCAAAAATGACGACTGATCCTTGGTACTTCCGAGGTAGAGAACGCTTATCCATACTCTGAATTGATACAAAAATAACTAAACATACGGGTTTTAGGTTATATACGCAGAACTGTTCTCCCTTTGATCCCCGAAACGCCAACAAACGCGCACCAGAATTAACAAGAAAGAAACGAGGCATATCAGTCTCTGGCGACAGCTTTGATATAGGAGAAATAGCGTAAGAAAAGACCGATTCAAGAAGCAAGCTAGCCCAGTTGGAAATGGATATGGTAACCAAGGGCAAAAGCTGGAGGGTGAAAAAAAAAAAAGAAGGGAAGCTTCTATTCTTTGGTATGTGTGTCAAGTAGGGTATCTATATAAGCTACCGACCCCGCGTCTTCCCTTGCACTAACTGCTGCGGGCTTCCAATCTTTTGGAGGAGGCTCGACGTTTTCTGCGAGTTCTGATTTGAGAAGGACAGCGAGAACCTCAATGGGAGGTTCGAGTCCAAATCGGTCCGCCCGATTCCAACGCCTGAAACGAGAGGAGCCGACACATGGCCCATACTGGGAAGAGAGGTCAAAGTGACGCAGAATCTTCTCATAATCGGTTAAACCTTCTTGGTGGACTAGACAGTATCAACACCGATGTCAGATTAGTTGTGGACGTTTCGCACGCTATTGATGGTCAGTGGCAAAGGCAAAGGGAACCCACCAGGAGGACCGATTCTAGAATTGCGAATGCTTGTATAGTATGCCTTTATTTGCTGAGGCGTGATCTGGTACGCCTCATCGGTGCGATCCTTCCCGATGAAGGAAATATCAAATTTGGGTCGTTCGATGACTTGTTCTTCGAAAGGCACTGATTCTTCGGATCTCTCCTCGACTTGGTCTTGTTCCTCCGACACAGTTTCTTCTTTTTCTACATGAGTTTGTTCCGTTTTAATGGAAGTCTCGGATGGAGTTTCCAGAGGACTGCCCTTGTCAACTTCTGAGCTCAAAGCTTCGTCTTTCTCGGCCGAGGATATCTCAATTTCTTCGTTGTCCTCATTGCTGCGAGCTGTCGCCAAGTTTTTATCAACTTTGGGTTTTTTGAACGGAATGTCGTGGGTAGACGGCTTGATAGGTTTGCTGGTGACATTTTTCTTTGAGGTAAAGTTGAGCTTTGTCTGCTGGCCTGCGGTGGTTGCCGTGGAGGCCGAGTGGCGCGTGGAAACGGGCATAGTTATAGCGGTGGAGTAGGCGATTCAACGGATAGGTTAGCGGCAATCGACGAGACGTCAGTTAAAATAAGGGTATGAGGGTTGATTTTGCTTATCGGTATCGGTCTCCAGGGCATGTCCTTGATCGCTTCGATATCTTGGGGGTTTCTGGTGCGATCAGTCACTGGTGGAGGAGGGGAGGTCGGAGGAAGACGCGTTTGGGAACACAAGCAGATGTGCCCAAGTTGACCGGGAAACACGACTGTGTTTTGTTTGGAAGCGAGTCGTCAGATCAACCCTGTCAAACGTGCAAGCCTCAGCACACCCCGAAGAGCCTCTTCATATATCATATCAAACTTGGTCCTTTTGCAATTGGCAGTCGAGAAGGCCCTGCATTCAACGAGCAACATGTGTATCTGGACGGTCCAAAGAATTTGTCGGTTTCTAGATACTGATAGCTACTATAACTTTTTAAGTACGTCATATTCTCAAGTACTTCAATTGAAACAACGAAATATCAGCTAATCAGCTGAACCAGCCAAATAATTCGATCCACTAAGTTTATATAAGCAAGTCAAGCTTTTTTATTGATATCGATCCTCTCATTGGCGCTTCCGTGCTTCGACTTCTCCTTGCTCGTGATCATCATGGTCTGCATCCCGGGTTCCCCACCAAACGCCAGCAATCTGTACCAAAATAGCTCCAACCGCAAGCGCAGAACTTGCTCTCGTACCTATACAAACGTCATGCATGCCATATCAGTAACTTGCCGCTGATAACCAGTCCCAACATGAACCACTCACTTGGATAAACGTTCCAGGCATACTCTTGGACAACCCAAACAAGCACCACGAATATTGGACCCCATCCGCTCCTCCAGAGCAAAAATGGGGTCGTCCAAGCCATCCACGAGTAAAATTGATAGTGTAATGATCGCGCACACAGCATACCAATCAAATTGCAGGTAAATAGAGTGGTGAGCACATATCGCCCATCCACTCGCTGAGCTACCTGCGTTTGTTCGTCCGTGCTCATCGCCCTGATTACAGGCGATTTGATGAACTCGATTACCCCTCGCCCAGCAGGCCGTAACCATCTAGTAACCAAGAAGAACAGGAGAAGCGATGCATGAAGTCCAAGCAGGCCATATTTAAAGAGAGAGGACGTAAATACAGCCTCCCCCACAAATCGCCAATTCACAGTCCATCTCCACAAAAACGCGCGACTAAATTCAAATGCCCGCCCCACGTAGCCTACCAGACTACCATTCTCTGATGCGATGAAGGGCAATGCCAAAATGACCTGCAGTTGGAGCATCAATAGCGCCAGTCGAATCGCCTTTTCGCTACTCCCGTCGTTAAGGATGAAAACTAAACCAAGAGCTGGTAAGTACAGAAGTGAAGACATTTTAACGGAAACCGACAAGGAGTAGAAAATCGCGGATAGAGTGCTCTGTCGCTTTTGAGCACAGAGCAAGGAGATAAGTATTAGCAACGTGCAGAAACAATCGTTGAAAAATCTGAGCAGGTATATGCTATGTAACCTCTTCGAGAGAACTAGGAGGCCCAGGATCCAAGGGGGTGCTTTAGCGGTTCTATAACAGAGCATAGTAATCCAGAGAGTCACCATATAGGTCAACCAAAAAATTGCTTGGACCCTTTCCCTTCGAACGCCACCGTCGGTCAGGCTGTACAGCCAGTTGAATATATAGACGTGGCCGGCAGGATATACCAAGGGGCCAGTACCGCCTTTTATATTTCTATAGTCTCGTTCTCCGGCTCGGTACTGGGCAACTTGTTCCATATAAGCCTCCCAGTCAATTTCTGTATCTGAAGCCACGAGTCAATATACGTAGAGTATCGCTTTAGTATAGAAATTTCCAATCCGCACGCTCGTGGTACGTACAAGGTACCTTCCTGAGAATGGCAAAGCTCAAAAGGCCGTCAAAACAGAGCAACGCGTACGCAGTGGGACGTGCATACTTGGGATTCTGCGCGGCTCCAATCGCCCATCTATAGACCGTTGTTAAGATCTCCATGGCTCAATGACTCCAGTGCGCTACGCTTCTGAAGAGATTCGGAAGGAGGACAGAGGTTGGCGGGTGTAGATACCGGTACCGGGGCGCACCGTATTTAAACTTCGGCGTCGTTAGTTTGGTGGGTTCGTCCTTGTTGCTAGATGACCTGCGCGCGTGGTGACGAATTAGTTATTGCTAATGGCCAAACAGGATCGCAAAAAGTCCAACAAGGTCGGCCACCTGGACGTAGAATTATCGCGTGGTCTATGGCGCTATAGCACGCACCCATTTGTTCCCAGCCAGAAGGCTCTCTCATCAACATTTAGATCGCAATTCTTCTCACGCTCTTTCTCCGCCTCGCTTTCCTATCACATCCCTCCCTTCCCAACCTGCTCTAGCACTCTCGAGCTCCCCCAAGTACGCCACTGATACAAGCTAACGCCAACCATCATACATCACATTATTATATATTGGTCGTACAGTTCAATTCAGTTCAATTCAATTCAATTCAATTCAAAAAAGTTTAACCATTATAGTATCTCAAGATAATAAGTCCTTCGCGAAACGACTATGGTCAGAACAGACAGAGGTCGAGACAAGTCGGCCCAAAAGTCTCTGGGGCCCCTCCACCGACAAATAAAACAAGTAAGTTGACTGGGTAACAATTGCACCATCGCAGATCTATTACACAGAAGACGTTCAAGCTAACGATGGGCCTTCGCTTTGTAGTCTAAAGTTCTCATGGTCGGAGCTGGAGGGATCGGATGCGAACTACTCAAGAATCTCGTCCTCACCGGGTTTGGCGAAATCCACGTTGTGGATCTCGACACGATCGATTTGAGCAATCTAAATAGGCAGTTCTTATTTGGAAGGCAACACATAAAGAAATCGAAAGCGCTCGTAGGTGCACCTCAACCTACCCACAGACATGCATCCAATGAATGATTTTGAGTGCTGAAAGCGTCTGCATCGGCATAGGTTGCGAAAGACACGGCGGCTAAATTTAATCCCAACGTCAAGCTTACCGCCTACCATGCAAACATCAAAGAGCCGGCATTCAATGTCGAATGGTTTAAGTCGTTTTCTCTGGTTTTTAACGCATTGGACAATTTGGAAGCAAGACGGCATGTCAATCTGATGTGCTTAGCAGCCGCCGTGCCCTTGATCGAAAGTGGTACCACTGGTTTCAACGGGCAGGTTCAAGTTATATCTAGGGTAATGATTAATTTCAAATCTAATGTTCTTGAGAACTTCGTTTCCGCGCTAACCTATAAAATTCATTTCCAGGGCGTGACTGAATGCTACGATTGCACCTTGAAGCCGGTTCCCAAAACCTTCCCAGTTTGCACGATTCGCTCCACACCTAGCCAACCAATCCATTGCATTGTCTGGGCGAAGAGCTACCTATTCAAGTAGGCATTGCAGTCTAAACAAAGAGAGAAACAGTGGCATGCTTAAACATAACAATTTATAGTGAACTATTCGGCACTTCAGAAGATGATCCTCCCGAATTCGACCATAGTGAAGACGCAGAGAACGGTAAATATCCTATCCTCTTCATGCTAAAAACCTGCTATAACACAGACGGGACTAACAGTCTATCAGCTCAGGAAATCAAAAATCTGAGGCAAGAGGCTGAAGAACTCAAGATGATTAGAGAAACACTCGGCCAGCCCGAATTTGCCCTTAATGTCTTCGAAAAAATATTTAATAAGGACATTGCTAGGCTTGCCGCAATGAAAGATATGTGGAAAACACGCAAAGCTCCTACTCCTTTATCTTTTGAATCCTTCTCATTCAGTCCCGCTGGCATCAGTTCAATTGTTCCGAATAATGACCAGAAGGCTTGGAGTCTAGAGGAAAACTTTGCTATGTTTTCTGATAGTTTAAATCGCTTGAGTAAGCGAGTGCTAGAGTTGAAAGAAATTGGTCAAAGCAGCATGGTCTCATTTGATAAAGATGACGACGACACGTTGGATTTCGTTGCCGCCAGCGCCAACATCCGCTCAATTATATTTGGTATTGACGTTCAGACAAAATTTGACATTAAGCGTAAGTGAAGATACTGTTTTTTATTTGAAGGGTCTGAGTATCTCATGAATTACGCACGATAGAAATGGCGGGGAATATCATCCCAGCTATCGCAACAACGAACGCTATAACAGCTGGGCTCTGCGTCATGCAGGCCTTTAAAGTTCTAAAGAAGCAAGTAAATGATGCCAAGATGGTGTTCCTATCTATGTCGACAGACAGAGGGTTGACAACAGAGCCGCTGAGTCCTCCGAACTCTCTGTGCCACGTCTGTGGGGTGATAAGAGTCGATTTCGAATGCGATATCTCCAAAATTAAACTTGGCGAGTTGATTGAAATAGTGTTACGAGGCGTGTTCCAATACGGCTCGGTAAGTTTAATACATGAGAAACTTATTTATGACGAGGATTACGACGACAATCTCGAGATTCCTCTGGCACAGCTAGGAATCCAAGATGGATCCTTTTTGACAGTCAGGGATGAATCGGACGAGAGTCAAGCTCGAATCAATTTAATTTTGCAAATCAGGAATAGGTAAGTTGCCTTCAAATAGCCACAATCCGTTATTGAGAAGAATTTGCTTCACGGCGATATCCAAACATAAATCTAACTTGAATCTAGATCACAAGGAGATTCGAGGCTGCCTTTTCTAGTACCAGATCGAGTTGACATACCCTTCAAGCCTACCCAGCCTCCATCTTTGGACTCACTTGTTTTGAGCGGGACGGACGTTGTCAAAAAGAACGATGGTGATCACTCAAGGAAACGTAAAGCCGATGACGGTCCGGATTCAGGTTTACTGGGAAAGGAGTCAAATAAGAAAATTAAGGCAGCTGACGAAGTCATCGTGATCGACGACGGATATATTGAGATTGACTAAGATAAGATATTCTCTAACTTCTATACGTTTTTACAACGACCTTAAATCCTCGGTGCAGGTATTTTTGTTGCCAGTACCGATGGGTTTCCTTCAACTTCTTGCGTTAATTTGATCGATAATAGATGGTCCAAATACACTTCACTACTTGTATTATTATGATGATAATTGTTTTAGGAGGCTGAATAGCCACCGTCGACGACAAGGTTGGTTCCCGTAACATATCTAGATGTAACGAGGTAATGCGCAGCGTTTGCAATATCCTCGACCGTACCGAATCTTTCTAGAGGTATTTTTGATAAAACCATCGACCGAGCCGTAGAATCCATGGCTTTCAGGTCCGTTAGTTTATCCATCAATAGCGGATACACATGTACATATACACTATGGCGGATCTTACCGGCAGTCATGTCAGTTTCGATATAGCCTGGAAGAATATTGTTGATACGAATATTGAAGCGTGAGACTTCAGCCACCATCGACTTGGTAAATCCTGTAAGCACATATTATTGGTTCAAAATGTTATCTCACCACCGCCATCATCAACTCGATTTGGGTTATAATTTGTTCTGGATGCTGGCCGTGCGAACCTTGGAGACCAGCTTTGCTAGCAGCGTATATCGCAGATCCCGCGCCTCCTGTGTCCGCAAGTACAGATGAAATATTTATGATACAACCTGAAAAACCCAAAGCCAGGGGATTGTGTTCTCAATATTCGTTTCCTCTGAACAGACGAAATGAAATAGCCTACCTTCCTTGCGCCGAGACATTTCACTAGCGTAGAATTTCGTTCCATAGATAGCCCCAAGAAGGTTGACCCTTACGAGGTGGTCAATCGCTTCTGGTGTCGTCTTGCGTAGAAGAGAGTTTTGAGGCTGGCCAGCAGAGTTCACTAGAATGCGGATATCAGGCTGCTTGTGGATTTGAGGCGGCGTTCGAGTCAGCCGCTGCAGCCGCCTAATCCTAGAGGAAGAAGAACTATTGATCTGACCGCACTCGCCTTGGTCTTAACCGAAAGCTCCCAGAAACTCTCGTCGCCAACATCGCCTACGAGAAAGTCGTGTTCTTGTTGCTGATTGGGTGCTGGGAGCGAAGAAACGGCATTGCGAAGCTGGGCCTCATCGCGCGCTACGAGTGTGCATGTTGCCCCAGCTTGGGCAAATCGTGTGGCGATGGCTAGACCGATTCCTCGGGAGCCGCCAGTGATGAGGCAGCAGCGCCCCAGCAGGTTGAGCATGCGAATGGTGTGAAGAATTCGGACCTTTGGCCTTTTTATGAAGGCTCAAGCGAAGCACGAGGGACAGTTTGGTTTGTCTGTGGGATGGGTGAAAGAAGTGTCTTGGCTCATGCGCGTCATAACTCACCATCAAACATCTATTCTCCGTCGCGGGTTCTATCCCAACCACCACCACCACCACCACCACGACGGACACCATCACCACCACCACCACGACGGACACCATCACCATCATCACCGCTGCCACTCACAGTACTGCGTCTCCGTTGCTACGATGATAACCGGCTACGACTACGGATATGCAGCGTTGACTGCTGTGGTCGTTGGCTCATGTGAGTTGGCGAGCACCCCCGGCCAAAACTTCTTGGATATTTCCTAACCCTTCTTCCGCTCGTACTCCAGATATTGTTTTCACCGGTGATGGAGAGTACTTTAATGTCGGTTCCTCAACCCCCCCGGCTCCCACCCGCCTTAGCTAATCGATGCTGCTTTTCGAGGGCAGGTCGGAAAATTCCTCGAAGAAACATCTCCTTACAGCTGGGCCTCGGCCGGTATCGGTTTGTGCATCGGCCTAAGTGTGATCGGCGCGGCATGGTTAGTACGAAATTATTCTGTTACAAATGGAACGTACTGAAGTCAAGAATTAACGGATATCACAAGGGGGATATTCATCACTGGCTCAAGCATTCTCGGAGGCGGAGTCCGAGCTCCCAGAATTCGGACAAAGAACCTTATTTCCATTATTTTCTGCGAAGTCGTGGCGATTTATGGTGTCATTATGAGTAGGCCCTGCCCTCCCTGGACACCACCATGGCGAAGCGGTTACCTAACCTGGCGAGCTACGATTAGGCATCGTCTTTAGTTCCAAAATTACGTCAATACCGACAGAAAATCTTTACACTCCCGAGAACTTTTACACCGGTTACGCTCTATTTTGGGGAGGCATAACCGTTGGTTTTTGTAACCTTATATGCGGCGTTGCCGTCGGTATCACAGGCAGCACGGCAGCTTTGGCTGATGCGGCAGACCCCACACTGTAGGAGACAACATTCTCACATTTCCTTGACCCCTGTGAATACCAAAGCATGCTAATTCCGCCGATAGCTTTGTGAAAATCCTTGTGGTCGAAATTTTTGGTGGTGTTTTAGGGCTCTTCGGCTTGATTGTTGGTTTGCTTGTTGGAGGGAAGGCGACGGAGTTCCAGAAGTGAGAATGGTAACCCTAGTTTGTATATTTGTCGCCAATAATTAGCGTCGTCCTATCACACTAGCATAATACGGAGGGGTTTAGTCATTGAGAATTCGGCTCATTAGAATGTCTTTTTGTTATTTTGATGGTAGATATCCAATGCGTGTACAATATTTTCATTGCTTGGTTTATTTCACGTGATGATTTGTATTTTTCCTCTAGCCCAATTCCGGAAGAGCATTTCTAAACCCCCCCAAAAAAAAAAAAAAAAGCGAGGTATTTTATTATCGACCTTTGTATCAAGCCTTTTAATTTGAATTGGGGATTCCGATGATGGTTTACTCATAGACTGGTCTCTAAACAATTGGTCTGCTACGAAAAGGCCATGATTATGTGTTCAGAAGACTTTACCGTTCACCTGGCGCTCAATGATCGTGTTCGTCCCCGCCCTGCCGTTGTTCGGGGTCTAATTTAATCATCGTGTCGATCCGCATTATAGCAATGCAAGCTTCGACAGCAGACTTCAACTGCTTGATCTTGCTCATGCTTGGCTCTAACACTCCAACTTTAATCTCATCAACCAATTTCCCGTTAGTCAAATCCAGTCCATAATTTTTATAAGCCTTTATTTTTGATTCGGTTTCAGCAGCAGATTGACTGGCGGCGTGACGGTGCCTCAATTTTGCGACGAGCTCAGAAGAGTCTTTGGCAGCATTGACGGCGAGAGTCTTCGGTATAATCAGTAAAGAGGACGCAAACTCAGCGATAGCGAGCTGCTCTCTTGAACCCTTTAGGCAATTATTAGAACCATCCTCTTTTGCTCTTCAAAAGCTTATCAGGTCCTACTTACCACTGTTGTAGCAAAGTTTTCTAGATATATACTAAGCGCTGTTTCCACCGCCCCACCCCCAGGAACTACCGAGCCACTTTCAAGTGTTCTTTTCACAGCACAAAGCGAATCATGTACCGAACGTTCCATCTCGTCCAATTGATAATCGTTTGGCCCACGGAGAATTATAGACGCGGAGCTAAATGCTTTTGTTCCTTTGATCAAGATGCATTCATCGTCGGATATCCGTTCTTGTACCACCTCTTCGGCGTATCCAAGACTTGAAGTTTCGAAGACTTCATCCCCATCTAGATTGGAGAGCGTCGAGACCATTGTGGCACCGGTTGCCTTTGCAATCCTTCGGAGATCCTCTTTCTTACACCTACGAACCGCCATAGCTTTC
Source organism: Orbilia ellipsospora (assembly GCA_036971675.1). Lineage (NCBI taxonomy): Eukaryota > Fungi > Ascomycota > Orbiliomycetes > Orbiliales > Orbiliaceae > Orbilia > Orbilia ellipsospora. Next base: position 1,992,937 of record JAVHJO010000006.1, read on the forward strand.
GCCTCAACGAAAGTTTTGAGACACAAATCATCAATACCTTTGGTTGTTAGTATTACATTTGCTCCTGCATCTAGGATTTTCTTAATCTTCTCCAGAACAATCCCAGCTTCACGTTGACGGATTGCTTCGAGTTGCTCTGGGTCATCAATAGTAATATGAACACCAAGCGCCATTCTCGTCTTTTGCAGGTTCATATCAAGACAGGCGATTTTAGCGTTTGATATTCTTTTTTCCATAGCCTGGGATGCAACGGTACAGTTAAGCGCGTATCCATTAACGAGAATACTTTCGAGAGCGCTTTTGCCATGGGCTTTTAATATGTTGACAGCCTTAACGGGGTATTTTGTTTCCTGTTTTTGGTTAACTGATCTGACAGAGAGCATGGCATCAACGACAATATTTGAGAAAAAGCTGGAGTCGGAGCCAATGATTTTGGAAGACATCGAGGTTTTGGCGATATTTATGAGTGACTCTCTCTCTAGGCTGTCTACTTTAGTGGACATCACCTCCGAGATGTATTTGACGGCTTCGCGTAGAGCTAGGCGATATCCGCTAATGATCGTGGTGGGGTGTATTCTATTCTTTACGAGCTCGTTCGCACGACGAAGGAGTTCGGATGCGATAATGACAACAGATGTAGTTCCGTCTCCAACCTATGCAAAACCAGCCGTTAGTTGATTTACTGATAATTTGAAGCGATAAAGAGGGCTTAAATATTAGATTATAAGCTAGACAAAGCGAATCGAGATTCAAGCGGATTCCGGCTAGCTCGTACCTCTTTATCCTGTTGCTGAGCTAATTCGACGAGGATTTTCCCGGCTGGGTGTTCTACATCAAGCAGGCTCAGTATTGTGGCTCCATCATTAGTGACCGTAACTTCCTGTACTTCCACCCATGTTATTACTTTGTTCTTGCTAGGAAAGAAGGGCGAGGGGGAAAAATCAAGGGTGAGTTCCTACTCCGATATCGTCCACCATCATTTTATCGAGGCCAGAAGGACCGAAGGAGCTTTTGACGACATTCGCTATGGCTTGAGTCGCAAGGACTAGTTTGTTAAGATACGCGTTAGAGTCAAAAAACAAGAAGAGAGATTCCTTTCCATCCACGTGAAAAACTCAGGTCAAAATTACCGCACTGATCTCGAATATCCGAGCCGCTTACTTTGCTTCCTCCAAGGACTATAAAGCAAGTTGAAATGATTAGTCGAATGATTGGAACGGGTTGAAGTCTACTTGTGACTAGATTATGGACCTTACACAGTGTTCCCGCGTTCCGCGGCTGTTGGAATATTGTCGTCATATGACTGGTGGAAATGTGTGAGGCTGGCGAGTCTGTGGTGAACTGAGAAGGGTGGAAGCTTCGACGGATCTTTAGTCTTACTTCGGTATCGTATTGTTTTTGCTTTCCTGTGGTATCTGCTGATGAACGGTGCAGGAAGATGGTAGATTATTCGGGTGGCCGTGAGAGCTAAGAGATAGTGACTGATAGCTTGGGTTGAAGCGAGGGGAAAAAAAAAAAAAAAAAAAAAAAAAAAAAAGAGGGTTGCCCCTCTGGTCAGGTTGTAGTTGCCCCTCAATTTTCTCGTGCGACACTTCGAAAGGAAATAATAGCAGGGTTCTAGGAACCCCACACTTCACTCGCGCCTGCCTGGGCCTAATATCAAGATATTCTTGCAGTTGATATCCACTTCCCTCCCATCAAGCAGAACTCAACCGTCTCCAACGTTTGATCAATTCTGTCATCTCAACAACGGCGTTCTATTTACAAATGGCTACAGGCATAGAATCGGAGCTGAATGCTCTTTCGATCGAGTCCCTCAGTTTTCCTCACGAGAAATGCAAAAACATTGCAGAATGGCACACACAATTGGACAGCCTTAACCCCAAGCCAGAATTCGACTACAAACTCGTGAAGACCATGGTGTTTAAGCCCAGTAAGTTTCAATCTCGAACATATAAAACGGCTTCTCAAGTCAAGCTAATCATCATGAGCAGAGGCCCCAAAATCGGAAACGGCCCCTCTCATCGTTTTAATTGCTCTAGAGGACTCCCAAACATCGTCTGCCACAATTTGCAAAGCAGTCAGCGTTAAAGAAGCCAGACTAGCAAATGAAGATGCTGTGACCGGCGCCCTATCAGTCTCGACAGCCAATGGTACGAGAATCTTGTTTGTTACGATGCCCGTCTTCTTCGCCTCGTATTCTTCAAGCTGATCGAAGATAGTATCTCCCTTCTCTATAACTAGTGCGAACGCAGCCGCGGTAAAAGTAGTTCTCGACAAGTCCCTTCTAGATTACACCGGCAAGCTTGGTGTTCATCCAAATGACTCTGCCCAAACTATTTTCCTGTCGCAACTAGATCTCCAGAAATATCTTCTCAAAACGGAAGTTGAAATCCTTGAGGTGGATTTTAAGTCTGAGGTTTATTCTGCAACGTATATACCCCTACTGTCTCCTTTCTCTCGAAATTTCCTCTATAAATCTCAAATTCCGTATATATTAATACCTTGTTTTCCATTTTAGCTCAAGCTCAGCGGCAGGGGGCAGTAAAAGTGATGCTAAAGGTACCCCGGTTCAACAAAAGCAGTCTGAGAAAATTGAAGGTGCAGCTTTGATCGGAATCACTGTGGATAAGGAGATTGATTTTCCTGGTTGGTACCAACAAGTTCTCACCAAGGGGGACATGCTGGATTATTATGATGTTTCAGGATGTTATATCCTCAAGGTTACAATCACCTTCTCTAGATTTTCTTTTGGCCCCCGTAGTACTAATGCCTCCGCTAGCCGTGGTCTTATACTGTGTGGGAACGAATACAAAGTAAGTATATAGCCCCACTCGCGACTTCAGTTTTAGCACTTGTGCCTGGCTAAGCACCGTCGTGGGTAGAGTGGTTCGATGCGAAGATAAAGGGAATTGGTGTTGAAAACTGTTATTTCCCAATGTTCGTGTCTTCTAAGGTGCTCGAGAGGGAGAAGGATCATATTGAAGGATTTGCACCTGAAGTTGCTTGGGTGACCCGAGCGTAAGTTAATAAAACGACTAGCTCCCAGGTTAGTTATGCTGAATATGAAATATTGATTTACGTTATCATATCAAGAGGGAGTGCCGAGCTAGACGAGCCGATCGCTATTCGTCCAACATCCGAAACAGTCATGTATCCCTACTACGCCAAATGGATACGGTCACACAGAGACCTACCACTTCGCCTCAACCAGTGGAACTCTGTCGTTCGATGGGAGTTCAAACATCCCCAGCCGTTTCTCAGAACCAGGGAATTTCTTTGGCAAGAGGGGCACACCGCCCATCTCACATTCGATGGTGCAAATCAGGAAGTGCTCCAGATTCTCGACTTTTACGCAGGCGTTTATGAACAACTTCTCGCTGTACCTGTAATAAAAGGCAAAAAGACAGACAAAGAGAGATTTGCAGGCGGCCTCTTCACAACAACCTGCGAGGGATATATCCCAACTACTGGCCGCGGTATTCAAGGAGCTACATCTCACTGCTTAGGTCAGAATTTCAGTAAAATGTTTGGTATCACCGTTGAGGATCCATCGGCCAAGGAAGGTGAAGAAAAGGAGAAAATCTTCGTTTGGCAGAACTCCTGGGGTCTTTCTACCAGGGTCATTGGTGTTATGGTAATGATTCACGGTGATAATAAGGGCCTGGTTTTGCCGCCAAGGGTAGCAGGGCACCAGGTGGTCATTGTTCCTTGTGGCATCACTACGAAGACTTCTGATTCAAACAGAGAGGTCCTTTATAGGGATATCACAGATATTGCAAACAAGCTGACAGACGCAGGTATCAGAGTAAAGGCAGATCTTCGTGACAGCTACTCCCCTGGTTATAAATTCAACGACTGGGAGCTGAAAGGTGTCCCTCTCCGTCTCGAATATGGGCCCCAAGATGCAAAGAAGAGACAGGTTCTCAGTGCCCGAAGAGATACTGGCGACAAGGCACCTATATCACTCGATAATCTTGTCGAATCAGTCCAGAAGCTTCTCGAGGCTATACAGTTAGACATGTATCAAAAGGCGAAACAGTCTTTCGATGCCAATATTGAGACAATTACCGATTGGAGCGATTTTGTGCCGGCTTTGAACAAGAAAAAGGTTATTCTGATGCCATTTTGTCTTGAGGAATCGTGCGAGGATGACATTAAGGAGAGAAGTAAGAGAACCGAGTTGGGCGAGGCAGAAGATGCTAAAGCACCTAGTATGGGCGCAAAGAGTTTATGCCGACCATTCGATCAGCCGAAAGGAATTGTTCTCGGCCATACCAAATGTTTAGCTTGTGGTAAAGATGCTAAGGTGTGTGATCACTCTCTTATATTATTAAAATTAAGGTCTAACTGCATTTTTTTCTTCCGGTTAGGAATACTGCCTTTTTGGGCGAAGCTACTAAACAACCTCTATTATTTCCCTTCGCTTTTTTCTGTCTCACGTCTTGCCATAGGTATTGCAAGAGTTTCCAAGCTTGTGTATGTCTATAAAAAATATTATTATAGACTATTTTAACTAGTCTCGCATATTTTAGGTTTATGGTCGGACTAGCAAAATATCACTGTTCGGCTAAATTCGCAGCATATTCGAGCAACTCATGACCTAACCTTGTGATATAAAACTGGCGGATGTTGGATTCTAGACCACTAAACCTTTGTAGTATATCCGAGATCATATCCCTGCCCTCTTGGTAACATTTTAAGTCTTTGTTTCCGTAGAGATCCTTGCCCTGAGAGTAAAAAGCATTATTGAAGCTATAAAAAAAGGTGTTCACAGCAATGCAGGGCTCTAGTGGGAACACTGCATGCAACCTATATTAAATTCACATGTTAGAGTGTATACTATAGATTGATGCCTCAAGCGCGTTCGAACGCATACCAGAAGGGAGGTATATATAAAATATCACCAGGGGACATGATAAGTTCTTTAGGGTTAGTACCGCGAGGTATATTTTCGAAAATGTTCTCAATGGAACTAGTAGTTTTTCCAGGTGGGAAATCTAATCGATGAACGTCACTTGGTGGGAACAACCTGATGAAATTTCTATGAGTGACCCACTTAATTTTCGATAAAAGGTCGTTGGAACTTACAAGATCCTTTTCTTTCCTAGTATTTGAAATAGAAAGTTTGCACAAACATCATAGTCTGAGCCCAAAAATTTCAGCCTCTGGAGTGGTTTGAGAAATTCTCAATAGATTTACTCACGCAACCAGATTCCGACTCCAGGACTTGATATCCTTAATGGAGAAGAATGCAATGATTTATCGATGAAACTTAGTGCATCTGGGATTTCGAAATCTTGGGCGATTTCAGGGAAGTCTCGTCCCAACATTGATGGATATTTTGTCGGCTTGCTAGAAACCGACCTCAAGTAACACAGTTCCTTCGGGGTTTCATCGAAGATAGTGTCGATCAACTGAGAGAAAGGGCAGCGCTCGTATGTAAAATTCTTCGCGTTGAAGTTTAAATGAATAGAAGAAAACCCTTGGTTACTTTCCACCGATTCGATTTTTGCTTTGTGAATTGTAACCTATATATAGAGTATGAGTTCGATTCAAATCAATACTAAAAACAAAACTTAAGCGCACGGGGCTCACCTCTTTGGAATCACCAACTGCCGACTTTAGGTATTCAGGGGCCCAACAGCTGATACAACGACCAAATGAGAGTCCCTCGAATATGAGAGGCACATTTCGTTCAATAGCAGCTTGTATATTAAGTGGATGCGAGGTTATATTGTACTTCTCAACATTCCCTGGGTGATTAATCATCTTATTTAAGTCTACCTGTGAGATGTTTGATGGAGAATTAAGATAGGGTTTATCTTCTCCTGTTGAATCTGGATGGTCTCCGAGCCGTAGGGACCCAAGACCTTGGTTCCAAAAAGCGCCCATACTATAGACGAGATTATTAGTAGAGAAAGAACCCGAGTATGAAATCTATCTGAAGTAAGAGCTTCAAACCTGAAAGCTATAATCCCACCTCCTAGTATTTCTAATAACTTATTTCGCCATATCGCGCTGAATCCCACTAATATTAAAGGCTTGCCCCCGTTGCTGTTGCATAGGCTCGGCTTCAAGGTCTGTATTCCTTGATTAGAGCTATCAATGAGGAAGAAACTTTGGGAATAGTCACTAGGAGAACAATTTCTACCGGTGACTCCCCCGCATAGCAGTACTTTAGTATCGCTAATCGTGACTATCTGCGCCCCCGCTCGGTGAAGGGCATATGTGGGTCGCTTGGGAGAACTCCATTGGCAAAGTTGTAGATTTCCCTGGTCAAGAGACCAGGACCACATATCCGAGATTATTTCACCATTTGAACGTAACCCACCGCTTAAAACTCCCTCGGTTCGTGAATTAAAACACGCTAAAGATGCTGAAAACCGAGCCTCAGGAGCTATTAGAGCAAAAACTGGGAGCTCTCGCCAGCCAAAATCCCTAGACCAAAGTAGCCAGCTGTCATATACGATTCCACCATTGCCACGACCGCCAAAAACTAATACGTGACATTCACCATGTATAAATATCAAAACAGCACAGTGTCTGTATCTACCAGACGGTAAATCATGAACTCTCCTCCAGCTTGAGTCACTGTAAATCCAGCAGTCAGAGAATACTTCGTTTGGGTTACCGCGGCCGCCAATCAGGATTGCATTGTCATCCTCTAGCGTCGTTAATGTATGAAAAACGCGTGCAGAAGGCCCAGCAGCTTTACCATGTTGAAAGGTCTTCTTGTTTGCATGATTTAGCACTAGTGTGAACGACGATCGGGTTTTGTTGTCCATTCCACCATTGTATACTGTGTTTGTGGGGCTTAACACTGCCGCTGCGCCAAATTTTCGACGCCCAATGGCGAACTCAGATTCATTGGTGCCATGGTATGTCAGTATTGCCCCGACGGGACAGAAGGTCGGACTGTCTAAACTTGCAGACCCCTCTTGATTGTCTCCCCAAGGGAACTGATACCTATAGCCACAGGACCATTCACTAGAACCAATCGGATCGTAGCCTATTGTTCCTGTGCTTGCGCAAAGAAAAAAATAATGTTGCCCAAATAGAACGAAGTCTTCATACTCATCAAAGGCTTCGACGGATTCCACGAAACTCTTTTCCTTTTCTGAGATCAGATTGCACCAGGCTCCATAAAAATCACATGCGTTGATAGACGTCCAGCCTGCCGACCGAAATCTCTGTACCTGCGAAGGCAGAGTTGGGTACTTTCCTATGTTTTTGAGCGGAGAATTGATTTTACTAAAATGAGATAGCATGGTGCTAGCAAACGGATGGCGATCTCCGGCCGGTAGTATCTGCTCAACAAGGACAAACCTCCCTGTTGTTCAGTAGTTAGCCCAGTCCCCTAATTTTTTGGTAATCCAATAATTCTCAATTGAATTCTATCAAAAGGAAGGTACCATTTTCAAATTTGCTAGCCCATTCTATCAAAGCATCGGCGTCTTTCAATGGCATGTACGTTATGGCAACCTCGGAGATAAATAATAGCTCATCGTTCTTATGGCATTGTGCTTGGATGAAACCATTTAGTTGATCGAGATCTCGTAAGTCAATTCCAACAGCCAAGTAGTTTGCCGACGATAAGATGACTGGGGTCGAAGAGGCGTTGTAAACAGGGTCACTTAGAAGCTCATATAGCTCAGGAGTACTGCTAATGATCTCACACTTTCGGTGTATAGATTCTGAATAGTCGATATCGATGAATTTAACTCGGGGGTAATCTTTTAGGTAGTGAAATGGGAGTGGGTCGCTGGTATTAAGAGTTAGCATTGAGGAGATTGGACCTACTAATTTTTCTCCGCATAATACCAACTTGTACTTACAATCCACAGCCTAGGTTTATCACCTATCAGTGGAATCAGCGTGATCTAGTTTTTTTTTTTTTTTGAAGATCAAGGGATGGCATACGTGCTTGTTTGTAGTCCCATTTGTTTTTAAGAATTGATTCACTGCTTCGCGGATCAATCTCATTCGAAGCCAGTATCCTCGATTTATAAGGGGACTTCTTCTTTGAAATTTCGGTACAAAGTGACGAAGAAGATGATCTTTGCGACTTGGGACATAGAACTTTTCAACACTCCTGATCCAGAGATAAGTTTGTATGAATATACTGAACTTTATAAGAGGATATTAAGTGGGGTTTGGTCTGATATCATGATATGGGACGCACCGTTTAGAGACGATGCTACTATCGTTTGTCTTTGTCTCGAAATTAATAATATTCCATCGAAAATAGTAGTACGGTTTTCTTCTTCTGCTTCGTTTTCATTTTGGGGAAGATTAATTTGGTCAACTTACAGCTGCTACCGCGGTGGTGATAACTTCTAGAGTTTTGGCATTGGCGGGATCTGGAGCCATATCTTTAGAATTTAGGCTAGTTAATGTCATCAAGACGAAATCCAAGTTGGCTCCCGAGACTCTTTCTCTCTCGTGCCTGGGCTCGAGGCTACCTTCCAGATATCGATTTTTCTGAAATACTGGTCGAGGATAAAGCAACATGCGCGCTTGCACATTGTAGAAAGAAGCATTCGCCTATTATTTCGGCGCCAATTGTGTTGGATTGATGTTGAAATAAACGCGCGCTTGGCGTCTATCAATCCATTTATGTATTTGCTTACGTAATATCGAACAGGGACACGTGAAACAGTCTGATTACCTAAGGAATGGCTTGAGTGCTTGGTGGGCCTGGTCACGCTGCCTCCTAAACGAACAAGCATCTTGCGGCGATGTCATCAACTTAGCACTTGGCAACTTAATTCTCATATCAACATCCTGATCTCGATCCTGATCCCGATCCTGATCTTGATCCTGATCTTGTCCACAACTTATGCTCTGCCATCACTCAGGCCCGACTTTTTAATCCCCAGGTCCCAACCCATCAACACACGCGGGCTATACATACCCAGAAGTCTTCAGACGAAACCATCCAAGGATATTCTGTATTGCATCGCGATCAAGTAAATCTATTGGCTCTTCACCACCTTGATAAAGCCGGCCAACCACCAAGCGCTCCCGCTAAGCTAAGCATCCCATCAAAGCTAGCGTCTACAGATATCTGTGCAAGATTGTCATATGAATTTTGTTACTTTCAATCAAGACTTCTCCTGCCTAGCAGTGGGAACACAAAATGGCTACCGAATATACAACTGTGACCCCTTCGGAAAATGCTACGAGAAAAAGGATGGCGATATTACTATTGTTGAGATGCTTTTCTCTACTTCTCTTATCGCCGTTATCCTTTCCCCTCGAAGACTCCAGATAACAAATACTAGAGTATGTTTCATCCAAGCTAATCGCCCACATACCACTAAAGGTTCTTTAAAGCTAATTTTGCTGTCCTTATCGTAGCGGGAGTCCACAATCTGCGAACTCACATTTCCTACCGCCGTTCTTGCAGTCAAGCTGAATCGAAAGCGATTGATAGTAGTTCTCGAAGATCAGATATATGTCTATGATATCAGCAACATGAAATTACTAACAACCATCGAGACCTCGCCTAATCCGAACGGTAACAGCCCTTCCGCCTTAAAAATCATTAAATCAGATGCTGACAAACTTTTGTTTCCCCTTCTTTTTGTTCTAGCAATATGTGCATTGTCGCCATCATCCGAAAAGTGTTTCCTTGTCTACCCCCGTCCAGTCCCCGCTTCTTCTTCACCATTTGCACCCCCCTCGAATTCGCCATCCGCTACCCCCTCTGGTGTCAGTGGCTCTGGAGATGTAGTAATTTATGACGCTTCAACGCTAAAGACAATTGGTATGATCTCAGCTCATAAATCACCTTTGTCGGCACTGGCTTTGAGTAGCGATGGGACATTTCTCGCCACGGCTTCGGATCAGGGTACTATAATCCGAGTCTTCTCCCTTCCACTTGGGACAAAAATGTTTCAATTCCGTCGAGGAACATATCCCTCAAAAATATATAGTATGGCATTTAATCTTGCTTCGACTATGCTCTGTGTTTCTTCTGCTACGGAGACTGTCCATATATTTCGCTTATTAGATCCTGGTACCTCTACGCAAACTAACGAAAAGGCGACCTCACAAATACATTCAACATCTGGAATTCGGCCGAGAAGTGGCAGTTCCGGCGGCTCGAATAGCTCTAATCCCGATATTTCTGGTGCCCCATTCGATATTGATGTTGAGAGCAAGCGACGCAGTACCACCTCATTCGCAAGTCTTATTCGACGTTCTTCTCAATCGATTGGTAAATCCGTAGTCGGTGCCGTTGGCGGGTATCTACCTCAGGCAGTAACCGAAATGTGGGAACCACAGCGAGATTTTGCCTTTGCTCGATTGCGTTTAGCTGCAGGAACCAAGAGTGTCGTTGCTCTCAGCAGCAATAGTCCTCAAATAATGGTTGTGACATCCAACGGTTTCTTTTATCTATATAACGTCGATATGGAGAACGGCGGGGAGTGCATTTTAACGAAGCAATACTCGTGAGTACCCAATAATCAAACCAGCCCCTTTAATTGCATTTTATGAGAATGTGCTTATAGTTATCAATAGACTTTTAGATGCAGGGGGACGACAGGGATTTGATATAGAGCCTTAAATATATCCTATGTATCATGTTTCCATTCAAACTTTATCTTCTCCGTTGTCTACACTTGCTTTGCTCTCTTGGCGTACGCGGATAGTCTATGTAATTTATTCGGGTGCTTGGCAATATCAGCTTTTTGGGAGTCACAGCTTTGGTTTAGCAAATACATTGCGAGGTTGGATCCTAGCGAACTAAATTAAACAGAACGTATTATATTCTTGTTGTATTTGTCACATGTATTATCTGAACAATAGGCTATAAGTTTACCATAGGAATACTGTTATGAACCTCGAATGTTGCAGACGATCGAATCACACACCGCAACATTCACCTAGATGAACTTGCACACAGGCCAAGCGAGATCTATCCCTCTCTTCAATTAAGCGCTTGTAACAGAATTGCAGCATGTTAATGACGGTACATGACCACTTTTATTTCTGACTAGCAACCGCTCTAACCACCTAATATGAAGGCGAAAGCTTAACGTCATTCTACCTAGGCTAGACGAGCGAGGAAAAGGCGACAGCGTGTTGTCCTGAATGGCCCGAACCAAGAACGAGGCGAAAAGTGGCGAGTGAATACCCCCCATCAAGCTTCTCCAGGCTTCTTCGAACTACACGAAACTATTTTAACCCGGTCACTTTGAACAAGCTGAGAGTTGTCTAGCTTAAAGGTCACATCTTTAATTAAAAACGTCCAGACCTCATCACAAAATCGATAGGTGTCGAGATGTCCCTAAGCCATAAAATATATACGTAAGCTATATGTATCGCTCTCACTAAAGAAGGTTTCTAACTTTGAATGAAAGCCGGGCGTGGACTTGTGCTGCAAGAATATCGGTGATAGAGCGGTCAAAGTTAGAGAGGATTTTCATCGCCAGCTGAGGAGCGATACGGCCATCCGAGATTAGATCGTCGAGAGCATCGGTTAGAGCGACACCGATACTATAGGCCCAGTTGTTAGACAGCCTCGAGGAGCAAAATGGAGGATGTTGCTGACCTAGACCGTCGATATAGCTCGTAGTAGGTTTGATTATTCATTGTAACGACTTGCGGACGCGTGGGATTGTCTCGATGTAATGCGGCAGAGCGAGATCGAAAATGGCCCTGTTGGCGAGGACAAGACTAAGGAATGGTTTGTTATATATGCAAAGGCTTGGGATTCGTGTATTACAGCAAACGCTTCTTAGAGCGAGCAAGCAGTTGAAAATTGGAGGAACCGGAAGTGAATATTGTTTGACAGGCTATGTTCAATGATGTTGCTCTGCGAGGGGGCAGATTTGAGAGGATCCGCTGACTAAGCGACAAAACTTTGGTTGCATTGGAACCGAAACTTCAGATGCGAGCCCTTTCAAGGACTTACCGGCATAATCATAATTTTAGTTCTCGACCCTATACTTGCACTCAAGTACAACCTACCAACTCAAAAAGAACGGGATATACTGATGAACCCCAGGCTCGTAGCCTACTCGAGACAACTTCATTGCTACTTAGTTCCTTCCCACCTCAACCAGCATCTCCTCCTCCAAAGCTACAACAGTCCTGTTCACCTCATCAGAGATTTTGCGCGCATATACATGTCGGGAGCAAAAAGGGCAAATGAATTATCCTCCTTCCCCCGCCTACTTGACAACAGACAACCAAGAAAAAAAAAGAAAACGGCAAATACCCAACGTTCTGAGGGCAGTATCGACGATGTCCGCCTTCATGATATTCAATGGCTTCTTCAAGAATCACGACCAAACAACTTCGAACCACCCCTAGAAGTGGAGCCTCTTCCTCCATTACTAACGCAAATAGAGTTGTCTATTACAATGTTGTCTTCCACCGGCGATGGACTTGCGGTCTCTGAAGATTTATTGAGAGTATACGTAGTTCCTTTTTCTGTTCCCGGGGACAAAGTTCTCGCCAAAGTAGTAAAACACTTCCCTTCGCATTCAACAACAGACTTGCTGGAAGTTAAAGTGCCATCAAAAGACCGGCAAGATGACCTCGTATTTTGCAAGTATTTTGGCAAGTGCTCTGGCTGCCAGTTCCAGATGCTCTCCGACGATTATCAACGAAACCACAAACACAAAGTAATCGAGAAGGCAATGGCTAACTTTTCCAATTTGGATCCATCTTTGATCCCCCCCATTGGAGAGATAATGCCATCGCCAATTTCACAAGGCTATCGCACAAAACTAACTCCACATTTCGATGGTCCTCGCAGGGGTGGGTTTAAACCAGATGCGCCAACACCAGACATTGGGTTTCAAATGACGGGAAGGCATTTTGTCCTTGATATTGAAGATTGTCCTATTGGCACCGAGATAGTTCGTACAGGTCTCAAATCTCAAAGAAAATACGTCCGAGATAATTTACAAACGTTTAAACGTGGTGCCACTCTTTTGCTGCGAGAAAGCACCGAGCGAAATATTTCGTCCATAGATCCTAATGCTTCCTTGCCACCGTATAAGGAGCTCAAGACCTGTGTTACAAATTCGAAAGATTTCGTAACAGAATGGGTCGGAGCATTCAAGTTTACTTACCCAGCAGGTGCCTTCTTCCAAAATAACAACTCTATACTGTTGAATGTAGGTTTGAATTCCCTTCCATCTTAGGCGTGGTGGATTGGTCTCGCAGCTGGTGGATGTGTTACAGTCATATTAACCGAAATGAGTTCGAAATAGTTTACTAATTTCGTCCGCGAGCAACTTTATGTTCCTCCAACGTCTGATCACCGGGGCGAGTCCACCGATGCATATCTTATTGATGCGTATTGCGGTTCTGGGCTTTTTAGCATTTGTTGTGGTCATAAGTTCAAAAGTGTAATGGGAATTGATATCTCTTCGCAATCTATAGAATCAGCAAGGAAAAATGCGGAGGAAAACGGCATCTATAATGCTAAGTTTATCACAGGAAATGCTGAGGCACTATTTGCTGATGTAGATTTCCCTCCCGATAAAACAAGCGTTGTTATTGACCCGCCACGCAAGGGATGTGATGAACTTTTTCTTGACCAGCTTTTGAAACTCGCCCCGAGGAGAATAGTTTATATCAGTTGTAATGTTCATACAATGGCAAGAGATGTTGGCTGGATATTACAACATGCCACGGGTAATAATTATATGATCGAGAAGTTGGGAGGCTTTGACTTTTTTCCCCAAGTGAGTTTTATTAAGGCATATTCCTATTCCGATCTGGGGCAATCAATTAACATCACCTGAATAGACACATCATGTCGAGGGATACGCCGTACTTTCAAAATCAACGTAAGCAGGGATGGACAGCCCAATCCAGTTCCTGTTAGATGATTTGAAGTCGCCTCGCTGAAAACCTTCTCGGTAGGATCTTGGTTTGTATTAACTGTAGCGAACACCTAGTTCTCCTCATTTGATTCCATTACGGCATTTTTTCCCGATAGTGCATTCAGAGGAGCTAGCCTACTTCTAAATACGGGGTATATTGAATAAACTGTCAATTCCAACAATAACCCTATATATACACATGCTAAAACTCGAAAGGATACCCAAGTTAGCTCTAAGACTAGCTCATTTGTAGAAAGACGACTTACAAAATCCAAATCTATGAGCGGACCGTTGTCTCTCTAAACCGTGCCGCTAATGCAGATTCGTATAAAAGAAGCCACTGTCTTTATTTGAAATGCCGACTAAATATGTTAAATTAAAGGTCGTTTTCGAAACACTAGGATGTTAGAAATTTGCCTCCCAAGTCCCAGGAACAGTCATACATATATACGCTATTCCTGAGCTATCGGTGGCCCCCCATGTCTGATGGTCGTCGAGAAAGGCTCGTCCTGATCGACAAAGCTGGCCGCGAGCCTTGGTCCGAGATTATCTTGTTTAGACTTAGAGTCGAATAACAATCCTAGGCTTGCCATCCGCTCCCATATCCGATCTTGCCGTAACTTATTTTGAATATCGTACACCAACCCATCTAGGTAAGTAATTTGGGGGCAATGTTCTCCGATAAGGATCTCATAACACCGACGCGCTACAGCCGTGTCATCTGTCATTGAAATATGGTGTGCTTCGTCGTCGTCATGATTTTGATGCGACATAAGGAACGGGCTTGGGTCGGCGGTACTGTTTGAACCTATTGTGATAGTGGTGCACTTGGGTATCACAGAGTAAAACCCAAGCGTAAGCGGATTATGTCTAACAAGAAGGGTTAGGATTCGTGGTTCCATTGGGGCCAATACACGCAGAGCTCGCATACCTCAGGTCCATTTCTGAAAGAAATGGTAAAAACCTCAACACCCTACTGATTTTTTGCAAGTTTGATAGACGGTTTCCGACGAGATAAAGCTTTTTTAATCTCACAATCCCATGTAGCGGCCGGATATCGGATATTGCATTATTATTAAGGTTGAGTATTCGAATATTACTCATCAATCTACCAAAGTTAGGAGTGAGTGTTCGAATGTTACAAGATGCCAATTCGAGGTATTGTAAATTAATAAAATGACAATCAATTGGCAACGACGAAATTGGATTTCCAGATGCGTAAACTTTCCGACTTTCGAGGAGCATTCCAAATGGTAGGTTTAAAACGCTGAGATATTTAGTAAGAGAGGCATAAAACGCTATAACAAACTGATCTTAGACGTACGTAGACTGGCTTTGCGACCTAATAGAGAAGCTATCGAGATGGCAAACCTTTTCAATCCCAAGCACTGTATTAAGGCTATTCGCATCTAAATAAAGGGTTCTGATGTTCGGGAATGGTAGAATATCAAACTCTTTGAGTTTGTTCTTTGAAACATTAAGCGCGCGAAGACTTCTCATTTCTTGACCAGTCACAAGTTCGAGAGTGGAAAGCTCGTTTGCCTCTATTTTTTTGTTAGCAAATGGTGCTTAATAATAGATAAAAGTCGGACGCACCTAGATTGAGGTCCGACAACTCTGGTAGATGGTGAAGGCAGTTGACATTGTCGATTCGATTGTTCCCCAAATCAAGTGTCTTTAGCCGTTTTCTATGTGTATGTTAGTAACTAATCAACCCGAATGTTTTATTCCGGGATCGTAAAGCAATTGTTGTTCTTACAAATTTGAGGCACTAAAATCAATAACACTGATAATATTATGTCTCAATCGAAGCTTAACTAAGCCATCTAGTTGTAATATTCCTTCAAGCGATGTAATTTGATTTTTATCTGCTTTGAGTTCCCTGAGGTGAACGAGGCTTGCAAGTCCTAGAAAAATATCTCATTTTAGCTAGGCTAAATTGGCTTAAGTCAGGAAATAGATTGACAGAGTTGAATATACCAGAAAGAATTTCGATTTTGTTACGGGAAATATCAAGAAACTGAAGGTTTGCTAAATGGTTCCAAGCAGTAAGGCTTGAAATTTGATTGCCAGCGACTTTAAGATCCCGAACCGTTACCGGCATGCCAGTTAAATGTGTGAGTTGATTATTTTCAAGATTTACCTCGACGAGATTGGGATGGAAGGATGCGAGATCACCAAGATGCTCAAGGCCTTTTTCTTGAATTTGCAGTGCCTTGTTTTGGTCCCAATAGGGTCCGAACATGTCGTTGTCAGTTAAATGCTTAACGACATTCCTTACCACCAAAGAGCCTTTGTCAGACGTGAACTTGCGAGACGGTTTTCCATGTCTTGGATGGTAACTTCTTGAAAAAGCAGAATGCATTCTGCTATCGCCTTCTAGGAAGTGATAGCTTATGTCTGTAAGAGGCGTGTTCCAAAATGAGAGTTCCGACTTCCGGATACTTAAAAGCGCTCTATTCGGTGGACGCCCGTTGGGTTGCACAGAAAAGGTATATTGCTGCAACGATTGTGGTGTGCTCCGGTGGTGGAAAGTTTGATGGTGGTTCCCATCCATATCTCTCGATATTGAGGAAGGAGTTGCAATATTAGGAGTCGCATCAACTTCCGGTCGTTCCTTGTGGAGTGCGATGCTTTTATTGGTCAGCCTTGTATTCCCTGGTTTCTCGGCGACAGATGGGCTATACTCGGATCGTAACATAGTCTTGTGTTTCTTGGGGTCGAAGTTTGGCGAAACGAGGCGCACACCAGGTTGGTTTACAAAATTGGAGGTACTATGCGCAGAGTCGTCGGTTGACACACTAAGCTTTCGAAAATCTCGTAAATTTAAATCTGGAGAAGAACCATTGTCGTCGCCATGATGATCGGGTTCCTTCGAGTTTGGGATATCGTTGGTTGATTGCTTAAAACGGGGTAATTCAGCTAGATCTTCCGGAGTAGGCGAGGATGGCCTGTGGGCACCGGTAGAGCTGATATATGATTTTCCCTTTTGTCGTCCATCTTTGTTCTCTAACCCCATAGCCTGTGGACTTGCCGTCAAGTCAGATATCTCATAGAATGGGTCATCTGCTTCTGCAGAATGAAGTGAGTTTTCATCCTCGGCAGCTTCAACGCCTTTATCCATAGTTGGATCATGGAATGATCCCTCTACGGAGTTCTGCCGGTGCCGCCAGACATGCGATTCTTCGTCGAAAACCATGCTACCAACTTTCCTTGGCATCATATGTTTGACTCTCGAAGCAAGGATAACATTTAAAGAATTGAGGCTCTGGCGGCGCATAAAAGTCGAGGGTGGCTCTGATAGAAAACTGGCGTGGGGAGAGCGCGAGAAATCGATCTCCGGTTCCATCAAAAGCCTGTTGTTTGGTCCTCGCAATTCTGATGTATCATTTAATGACGGGCACTCTTCCACAGTTAGGTCCGCACTCGTTGAGTCTACTTCATCCGAATCGAACGACAAGTCGCCATTTTCACTACTGTGGATTGTTTCTGCACCAAAAGAAGCGCTCATTTTCTGCCTTTTCGCTTCGCTCTCTTTAACTGGAGATGGCGGGTGGAGAGACCGGGACGGTGTTATTTCCCCAGATCGGTAAATCTGAGGGGATTGTAGCGAACCGGCAGGTGTACCATCAAGAAGACGTTTAGATCTATTCACAAAAGAGGTTTCGGTTTGATGTTCTGCAGAGAGCGAATTCTCCTTGTAAGGTGAGTTAACAAGCCCAAGCTGGGACATTCGACCATGAATAGTGGTCCTGGTAAAAGCATTACGATGGGAGGAAAATAATTTAAGATGCAACCAGTCTTTTTGGTCGATAGTAGAGAATTGGAGCGAGACATCATCCGCTTCACTCTGCTGCAAGCCTTGGCGGTCAGGAGTAGCATAGTATATTCGCTCGCTCTCATCCATATCATCCACTCTAGGCGTGGGCTGCTCCACGTCACATTGATAGGCATCCCTGCGATCCTGGATATGCTTCGAAAACTCGCTCTTTGATGTGACATGAAGAAGCTCATTTAGGCCAGGGGATTGGTCAGAGAATGCTGAGGTTGAAATGCTATTTAGATAATCACCGCCTCTGAGAGAAGCTATGGACGCATGATCTTTAAACAGCGACGTATTAAGCTGGATTGAAGACTTTGCGTGTTCCCATGCGACAAAAGGAGGCGGAGTAGAGTTCCAAGTAGAACGTCCAAAGGAGTCGAAGGTTTCGGGATTCCGATGTAAAGTTGAGTAAGATGTTGAATTCTCTTGGGATTGCTCGACACGAGGGTTGGGGGAACCTGTTGTGATCGACGAACAATTTTCCGCTGAGGTGCTTGATGTGAGTCTAGATAAACGGTGGTTGTAATATGAGTCCAGTTTGTTTGATTCATCAGATTGTTCCTCTTTCTCCACTACTGATGTTCTTCTTGAAGTATTCCGAGATCCCAATAAGCTTGCATGATGGTCTATGCGCGAAACGTCCTCAATGTCGGGTAATGGCTGCTCGAACATGCTCTCCAAGCCCAGGGGGCTGAACAGATCTCCGTTGCCAGCATCGCGCGGAATGCTGGGGCGCGAAGTTGCGTTAACTTTTTGAACTGTTCCCTCTGGGCTTCTGTCTGGGTTACTGGGCAGGATGGGTGTAGGTTCTAGAGTTTCGTCCTTGACGCTTTTTACAACCTGTTTAGTGTTACCATGGGCGATTGGAGGTGTTTGAGCGCGCTTATGGGAGTTAGATGGTTTTTTGGCAACAGGCCGGGGTATCATGGATTTCGCAAAAACGGGGTTCGACCTGGTGTTTTCAATCGTGTGGGAAAGTCGGGTGTTGGGAAGGAGGGGCGGCGGCCCAGATGTCGGTTGAACATCGGTGATCCAATCGTCTTCGAGATCCTGAAGCCAGGAGGCCATAATTCAGGTCGGAGTCTGAAGGCTTGTAGGGCGCCTTTGTTAACAATTGATGAAAATTAAGCACAAGGAGAAGGAGGATGTGCTGGTGCTGGTGCTGGTGGGGGAGATGATGATGATGATGATGATGATGATGATGGTGGTGGTGGTGGTGATTTGAATAACTGAGAGTGCTTGGGTGCTTGGACGTCTGGATTAAAGCCAAAATTGATGTTTATATATAATAATAGGTCAATGGTCAAGCAAGCACCAAGCTTGATATCAACCGAACCAGAGCAAGGAGATGGTCAACGACAGAAATCAAGTACCGTACAGGTCCACACACATACATACCTTTGATGCAACTGAGGGTGAAGCAGTCCCCGAGGCTCCCCGAGGCTCCCCAAGGGGGTTGTTTGTTTTCCCCGAGTCCGCGAAATTCGCCCACGCAAGAAAGAAAATACACTCACTTTGATATATCCAAGCTATCCCCCGATTGGATGGACCGGTGGTAAGGACTCGCTTGGGTACTTGGGTAATTAAGTACTCAAATACTCGCTCAAGCAGTCATTTATCGTTGGTATATTGTTTATATCCTCAGGCCAGGAAAACAAGAGAAACAAAACAAAAAAAAAAACCGTGTTGTTTTGGTTGTGCTTATAGGTAATAGTAGTACCTTTAATCAACATGAAGCCTACCTAGGTCCTTGCTCGGGTACTTAAGTATTATTAGCGTAATGCCATCCATGCGCCTGCATGCGCCTGGTCTTGTTTGGTCGGACGTGTGTGGCTACCTCAAAGGACAGCGGGTCAGTGCTCGCATCTGGGAACGGGCCCCATCCATGTCGCGCGGACATGTATGTTCAGAGAAAGGCAGATGCAGCATAAACTGCTTGCTTGGTATATCCAATCAGATCTAATCAGGTACATAAGTGAGTACTTGCTTGCCATTGATGGGGAAATAAACAAGTTTCTTTCTCGCGAAACCAATAGAGATTCGCAATCACCCTGTCGCTCAGACTCCGAGCCCTGACGATGCTTATGTCTTCATGGTTTATGCTCAAAGACCTTCTTTCTTCCTCTGCTCTCTATCTTTCATGCCTCAGCTCAGTAGCCAAGTAAGAGAACACCTGAGCACATAGGTACTTAAGTAAGTAAGCACTCGAGTAGGTGACCAAGTAATTAAGTACGAATTCATTCGCAAAACCCACACGATCGATCAGTCGGTCAATCGAAAACCATGTGGGCCGGTTCCTCCTCCACTTCTTTACCTTCCACCACCCCATTCTCGTCTGCAGCCGTTAGTTCACCAAACGAGAAAGCCAAAGTCTCTCACTCAACCCAAAGCTCCCATCGACGGCGCTCCACCAGTAGCATTTTTTCCGATCCGAGAAATATTACTTCCCCTCGAACTCATCCAAACTCCACAGCCTCTGAATCAGCTCATCCGAAACCGAAACAGCCCTCGAAGACCAGCGAGAGCTCTCTCTCCCGCGAGGTCCAGCAGGACGCGATAGAACTCAGCGGTACTCCTATCGATGATGCAGAAGCTCAGGAACGTGAGGAGCTGGCAGAGATACTCGCCCAAGGCGACTGGGACCAGAGCGAGATCTCATTGTTCAGAAGGCTGAGAAGACGTGGAAGAGAGCCTCTTCTGCCAGCGCCATGGCGCTTGGATTTTGCGACATTCCCTGAGGCTCTCTACTCCCCAGTTGGCGAAAGAAGTTTCATCTGCGCGCTTACTCCGTCCATGGAATTCAGGGGTGAGGATCTTGTAGATTGAGTTTCAATTCTTACCGAAAAGACGGGACTGACCTTCAATATCTTTTTCCTTATTCCTATTCAAATTGATATTTCCAGGCTCTCAAGCATTACATAGGCTGGTGAACGTTGGCGGGCAAGTCCGCGATAGAACAGAAATAAACCCTTCTGCGCCGGTCGAGCCTTTGATTTATCAGGAAATAAAAAACTTTCTCAGCTGGGCCGAGAAAGATGCAGACATATGTACGCTCGCGCATTCCTATTCATTCTCATGATACTTTATATTCTCCTCTTTACCCGCTAACTAAAGCTGGCCGTTTTCTTAGCTATATCTTCAATACTCACCGTCAACTACAGCCGCAAAAAGGCTAGTTCTAAAACTGCTAGCGAACGAACGGAACGTAAAATGAGAGTATTGGCTAGTGATCTTAGCACAAAGAACAAAGAAGTTTCCGTAAAAGCAACCCTACAAGTCAGTGTCTCTAAAGATGATGTCGAATCCCCAAGAACGCCAACTGTGGTTTATGGGGTAACAGTGTATAATTGCGTCGCAGCGATCAGCAGTCTCGGTTGTGAAAATACTGGGGCGAACGTTAAAACCCTTGCGGTTTTAGACTGGACTGATATCGGACTCGACATCTGGAATGCGATCGCTGTTGCCATTCTCATCATCTCATGCAGGAATGATATCTTGGATTCCGATGAAGAGGCCAGGCTGAAATTGGTGCAACAAACTGATGATGACGCTTGATAGTTAGGTAAACGATCACGATTACCTGTTGCTTTCTTTTACCTTTCCCCCGTACATCTAAACCGGTAACGCTTGTACTACTTGGATCTACCTATCAGCGACATTTTACCAACCCAGGAAAACATTTGACACTGTCTAGATTCTGTATGCAATGATTACTCAGCCAGATTGCTTTTTTATTTTTCGTAGCATGCACTCCAATCTAAGTGTTGAGGCTTTAAATTCACATCGTTAGAATCCAATCACTACAGGCATCGTAGTAAGTAGGAAAGGTTTTATTATAGTACGGCAGCTTGTTCGGGGTTAGTTCTTTAAGTAAATTAGATAAGTACTCAGCTATCAGTCTGGGTCAGGTATGCACTTTAGGAAATAACAAATGAAGAAAGGTTTATGTTTGAATAATATTGCTTAGTCAGGTTATTTCTCAACCCAACTTCCGAGCAAACCTATATGGCGATAGCAGCCGAATATTCGAATTATCTTTCTTTTTCTTCTCTGTCTTCTCTATCTTCTCTTTCTTCCTTTTCCATTTCTTTCATTTCCCTTAATTTCTCTTTTTTTTTTCCTTTCGAATAAACAAATACAAAGAGAGAGAGAGAGAGAGAGAGAGAGAGAGAGAGAGAGAGAGAGAGAGAGAGAGAGAGAGAGAAGCCATGACACCTGTTCCATCTACCGCAGTCTTCAGCACAGGAAACATAATAACCACCGGCCGTACGATTGCAACTCTCGAGAAATCCAATCAAGAGTTGATAAACTCGCTGCGGCAAAACCTCAAAGAGGCACCCGAGCCAAGGCGCAATCAAAAGATAGACTCACTGTCATCCCCCACCGCCCAAGCCGGCATCGCACCATGGGTACAACAAAAGAATGGATATCTTTACATTCCCGGTCCGACAGAACCTGCGGGCTTGAGCGAGGAGCGAAGTGAATATGATATCACAGGTCTGGCTTTCTTCTACCTTTTCTTTTCTTCTCTTTTTTTTCTTTGGGATACCTATAATTAAATACCATTGGATAAATTGAACCCAAAAAGCTGACTTTTTGTCAAAGTTAAATTATTTTACTTACCAGGCGTTCCGGTCTCTGACAGATGCAATCATACTCGAGCAGCTTTGGACTACGTGCTCGAGGAGCTCCATGTTACATCTATAGATCTGTTGATTGTATCATTTCCAAACATATCCTTTGATGCCGAAGATCTTTCATTGAATAAAGAGCCTTCAGATGAGGAAGTCGATGAATGGATACAAACATATCGAACGCTCGAGAGTCTCCACTCATCCGGTAAAATTATGCGCATAGGTCTTGCCGAGTTTGGAGTCCCACGTCTTTCTAAAATCCTCCCAAATACGCGTATTAAACCGTCTGTAGACCAGATCAACGTCCGCGATTGTTGCGTCGTTCCGAAACCCTTGATTCACTTCGCCAAAGAACACAAGATTGAACTGCTCACTCATAACGATTGTACCAACATCCTTCCATCATCTTCATTGCAACATTTGTTCCAAGAAGACAGCACGCCGTTTGCAAATTTCGGGAGAATAGACCCACAATGGGTTATCAAATATACAGCGGTAATCCAGGACAGGGGAGTTGTTGAAAATAAAGGGTATGTTACTCTTTAGACCAGGTTACATTAGGTTAAACGACACACTGACATTGATGACTTAGATATTTTGCCAACATCAAAATAGAACTTGAATAATGGCTAGATGACTATATTGCATCATCCACCACATATGCTAATAACCCTAACATGGGAGGATTTCCACGGTTGACTGGTGGACTCAGTCAACCAATCATACTTTTTTTTCTTCCTCTCAGTCGAACTTCTTGTAGCCTTCTTAGGACAACCGCAGGTGAAACCGAATTGTCCGTATATGATTCAATAATTCTGCGGAATAGAGCCGAGGCTTTTGGGTGTGTGCTCAAGAAAGCTCGCTCGAGTACGTATAGATCCACTGCTTTGTCCTCATCGCTCGCAGAAACCTGCCCAAGACCGAAATCTATTAAAACCACATCATACTCCGGCAAAGCCTCACATTCATCCGCCGTTTCTTGCTCCAGTTTCCGAAGCATCAAGTTGCTTGTCGTCAGGTCACCATGGACAACCTCAATATTATGTAGCTTCGCAATTATTCTCCCAATATCTTCCATTAGTTTCCCGAGTTTAGTGTTATCTAGTTCGTTGGTATCCTCGACACCAAGTTCAAGGGCGCTGTTCAGAAAATCTCGAACTGATGGTCCCTCAATCCATTCCATTGTAATTTCGCCTTGTTTGTCGTCGACAAAATAAAGAGCGGGACAAGGAACTCCCATTAAGCGACAGCGGTTGAGCAGTCGAGCCTCCGATATACAACGATGTTTTGTCAGTCGAACGTCGAGGATTGTATGTCGGTAAGTCTTAGACGGGCGAGCTTTGATGAGACATGGCAGGGTGGGAAGCAAGTAAGCAGATTTGTAAACATGAGCTTCGGCACCCTGTTTGAGTAATATCCTTTCAAAAGGCTTCGAAGATGCCGTGTTGCCAAATAATTGAGGATTGGACATTTTGATGATGTTCTCAAATTCGTACGTATGATCTCGATCATACATAGCCTGCCGGCGAATAGTAAAACGCTCTGGTTGCAGAAAATCTATGCAACATGCATGCATCGGTGTGCTTATGTAATCACAAATGCACAACACAAAACCTCTGTGGGTTGGAATGAACACGTTCCGCCTTCAATGCTCCTCTCAGTGTAGCAGCCTCTCTCCATGCATGGCCTGGCGAAAATATCGAATTTCAAAACTCAGTCTAGCTAACGAATATCCGCTCTTTATCTTGTTTTTTTAGCCGGTGCTACAGCTCCAGAATTTTCTAAAATCCTAGTATCAAACCCATAGCGGATCTACTCGAAGATTTACCTTGGCCCACTACCGTGTACTAGCCGCATTATATGTTTCCCCGCTTCACTATATATCTCTCGAAATACATAGGACCAGAATGCCGCTTCCCGTCCCATTATACCAGCTGAGTTGTGGTGAGTTGAACATGGTCAATGAGTCCTCTCTTTGTTATAACACATCTTTTGGCGTAATTAACGAAAGATCTCAGGTGTGAATAATTATGACTGGGGTATGCTAGGAAAACTGAACTGCGAACCCTTTTGCTGCGGCATTGACCACATCGGTGTCTCCAAGTTATTCATGATCACCGCTGAATAATTTTTCCCAGGTAAAACCGGCTCTACGTCTTGCGCAGCTCGATACGCTTCCCAAGGAATAGTCATCGAGGAATCAAAGCCATATGCCGAGGTACAATCATATTGACAAGCATAGATAGATTGAAATTTATATCCCAGCTAACTTTTAGCGCTAGCTTTGGATGGGAACACATCCTTCGTTGCCTTCCAAGGATATAGAGTCAGGGCAAAGTTTGCAAGATCTCGTTTCTCAATACGAATGCTTGCTCGGGCCGGCGGTCGTTAGTAGGTTCGGCGCTGGCAAGTTACCTTTCCTATTCAAAGTTTTGAGCATACGGAAGGCGCTCAGTATCCAGGCCCACCCGGACAAAAGACTTGCAGAACATCTTCATGCTAATGACCCCAAAAATTACCCCGGTACGCAGTGAAGCAACGCATTGGATGTGTTTCATGAAACAGAACTATGCTAACAAAGACTATAGATGACAACCACAAACCTGAAATGGCTATTGCGATCACACAATTCACGGGGCTTTGCGGTTTCCGCCCATTGTCCGAGATTAAAGCGTTCATATCCACTGTGCAGCCTCTAGCAGAACTGTTAGGCGCAAGTGCAATCGCATCATTTCGGAGCGTGGACTCTTCTCAGGATGAGTCTAGGCAAAAGCGGGAATTGAAGAGCCTCTATGAAAAGCTGATGACAGCTAGTCCTGCTATGATTGATTCCAGTGCGAAATTACTTATACAAGCTGCAAAGGACGAATCTAGTGCTTTTGCTGGAGGTGCTAAACTTCCTGACGGAAGAAGTTACGCGGAACTTGTTATTGAGTTGAATAATCAGTTTCCGTCGGATATTGGTTTATTTTCTACATTCTTTCTAAATTTCGTATCACTATCGCCTGGCCAAGGGATGTTTCTGCAAGCAAATGAGCCGCATGCTTACTTGTCTGGAGGTTAGTTACAGCAAAAGTCCAGCATCTAGGCCTTAATAGCAGCATAGCTAACAAACTTTGGTAGATATCATTGAATGCATGGCTTCATCGGACAATGTTGTCAGGGCAGGCTTCACTCCCAAGTTTAAGGATGTTAGGACGTTGGTCGCCATGCTGACTTACCGGTCAGCACCTGTATCAGCGCAAATAATGAAACCGACTTCATATCCGTTCAAGGCATTCCTCCCAGACACAACCGCTGAATGTTTGCTCTATGATCCCCCAATCGAGGAGTTCGCCGTGACGCGGACTATCCTTGGGACGGGCGGGATCGAATTTGATGGTATTTTCGGGCCTAGTATCATTATTTTTACTCGTGGTACTGGTTTCGTTAAAGGGGGCGGTGGGAGTAAGAAAACCATACAGATCAATCCGGGCACTGTTTTGTTCGTTGGTGCTGGGCTTTTTCTTCAAATCGAGGGCGAGGACATTGAATGCTACCGAGCTTTTTGCAGCTTTGAGCAAGTAAAATAGTATACTCTAAAGTTATTATTTGACAATGATCACATCTACAAGACGGAATATTTGACGCTATTGGGACTCTATTTATTCTTTTCGCTGCTGATGCCATACATCCACAATTTCTGCGCTCACCTTTTAATGATTCGCTGTTCTTGTGATATTCGTGCAACGACTAAGGATGTGAAACAAAGATGACTTGTATATAAAAGACCACAAATCGCAAAGCATGTCCGTGGAATATCGTTCAACCAGAGTTTCCCAGTCACGGAAAATCGAGTCGCCGGGGTCGCTCCTATCCGCCAGCGTTATCCTGGTCCGATCCTTGGCCTACAAATTGGATTAGTAAGTGATATCAGTATATATGGCGTCACAAATGCATTATTGAGGATGAAATGGCAAGATATTTGGAGGTGGTGTCATTACATGTCATGATGTTCACTCAGGTTCGATAAATATTTATTGAATTCTTCAACTCTTTCCTTGTGTGATTTAGCAGCATCTCGAAGAAGCTGCTGATCCAGCTACAGTGCAAAAGGTAATTAGTTATAAGTTGGCGGTGTTTGCTAAGGAATATAGTAAGAGCCTACTTTTTTCTTCCTGGATTCCTCAAACTTCCTCTCGGCTTTAGTTTTGGTAGGTTTCGGTGGCTCTGTTTCTTGCTCTGCAGTCAACTGTTCGTCGCTTGTGCTGGCACCAGCATTTGCCCCTTGGTCAGTCTGTTCGTGACCCGTCTTTCGTGCAAGGATTTGTTTTGTCGATTTGCTCTTCTTTTTGGGCTTGTGTTTCGAAATTCCAGCAGAGCTCTTGAGCCGGAGCGATCCCCCGACGGAGGCGTAGTCATCCTTACCCATCGTCGCGTCAAGACGTTGGCCCAGGCGATTCGTCTGGAAGGATGGGAAGTTGGGTGCGGTTGCGTTGGGTATTTTGGGTCTGTGTTGTCGCTGACGTTGTTGTCTAGCCAACAGGACTGCCCAACAAACGATCTCGAAAGACATAGCCGCCAAAACACCACGACAACACCGACTCCGCCAGTCGACGCCTGCCCAGAAAGATATACCAGCAGCCACCCATCAGGCCAACCTTGGTCACAACTTTCCAACCAACCATCTACATCATCACCAACAACAAAATTCGTCGTTTGCGCCTCTTCGCCGTCATCACTCCGCTTTAGAGCTCAGTAGACCTAAACACTGTTTACTGGTGTCCCTGTCTCAAAAGTCCCTTTAATTGCCAATAGATCCAAGTCTAATAAGCGGCTGCCATCTCACGAAAATTGGCGGCAACAAGAGAGAGCTTGCGGATTCCCTTGCAAATTTCTGATACAACCATCTTTGCACCCGTCCTTGCGACCACTCTTCAATATTCTAGCAGAAAAGGCAGGGTGTCTAGAATGCCAGCCTTTGGCAACCGTCTAACCCCATTCTCCTCGCTCTCCATCCAAATATACCTAACTGGCCATAAGGACCGCTCACAACAATAGTATCTCAGCAATTTAAAATGTCTAGACCTCACAACAGCCTAAACCAAGGCGATAATCCACCTGTTGGACCAGGTGTTCCCGCAATCCTGTCAAAGAAGCTTGTTGTGGTTGGCGATGGTGGATGTGGAAAGACTTGCCTATTGATTAGCTTTTCACAGGGATACTTTCCAGAAGTATGCTCATAACCGGAGAACATGAGACCCTGAATAGTTGCGCTAAAAACCTACTTGAGAATAGAAATATGTTCCAACTGTATTCGAAAACTATATTGCGCATACTACTCACAAACCCACAGGCAAGCCGATTGAATTGGCGCTCTGGGATACTGCTGGTCAAGAGGATTATGATAGATTAAGGCCACTCTCCTACCCTGAAACAGATGTTCTGTTTGTTTGTTTTGCTGTAGACTGCCCGACAAGCTTTGACAACATAATGGAAAAGGTACGAGATATGTTGCAGAGGACTCCAACGGAAAACAAAAAAAAAAAAAAAAAAGACCGAAAAGACGAGTTTATATGATGCAGATATTGATCAAATCTACTAACACATTGCTCAGTGGTATCCGGAGGTAATGCATTTCTGCCCCGCGGTCCCCTTGATATTAGTGGGTCTAAAGTCCGATCTTCGATTCAATACGAATGCTATCGATTTGTTGCGCACCCAAGGACTGGCTCCAGTGCCAACCGAACAAGCCTTAGAAACTGCTCGGAGTATGGGGGCACTGTATATGGAGTGTAGTAGTAAAAATATGGAAGGCGTTCATGAGTTGTTTGATTTGGCGGTGAATACGGCAGTGGGGAAGACCTTTTCAATGCCTGCCAGCTCCCGGGTCACGCCGACTGGGAAACCCAAAAAACCCAAAACATGCAGGATTTTATAGTGTCTTTTGTTCTTCTCTTTGGGTTCCTCTTCACCATTTAATCGCCTCATCACAATTACCCTACGACATCAGTGACAAACAATATTAATATGTGGGCGTTGACGACGAAGTCATAATAAATTACCAGTTCTAACTGAGCAAGAAGCAATTTATCTGACTACGCTAGGCGGAGCATCATTATCTTTCACGGATGCTAGTGGAGAGAATTCATTTTTGAGGTTCCGAACGATTCTTTTCATTTCTTAAGTTTTGACTTGGTCTTTGGCAAGCACTTAGGGTGCTTAGTACTTCGGGAGTTGTGGTTTGGTACACATGTATATAGAACGGTTTACGTCGAGAGACATTGGGAGTATGGGTGTGTCGAGCACATACGGTTATGTTCAAACCCGAGATTGCAATGAATTTTGCTGATACTTAGATGCATTGGAGGTACGCACAAGTAGGCAATCAAAAAAAAAAAAAACACAACCAAAAGCTTCATCTAAATAACTCTTCACAAAGTGGTATGACAATTGTAAATCATCGATTACAAAATGGTAATATAATACATTTTATATAAAGATAAACACACAAACAAAAAACTGAAACTAAAAATGAAAGCAATGCTTCAAAAATCGAAAAATTAAAGAAAATTTCGAACGCGCTAAAATATCTTCAAAGACGGAACAGAGAAGCAGAGGTGAAGTTTTACAGAGTTGCTAAGCTGCACCAAAAGCGGAGACCCGTGCTTCTGCACGATTTATAAGGCCTTCAGTACTCTTGGTTTTAGGAATCGTCTCAACTCCGAATATACCAACATCTCTCATAGATCGCTTCTTAGAAGCGCCGAATTCCTGGTTTCCCTGAGACTCTAGTACCGACTGATCACTATCAGGGTCATGCTTATCTGCCACAAAAGTCGCATCTTCCAAATCTTCTGCTTCTACGATCTTAGTTGGGACATCAATTTCGAGTGGATTTCCGAGGGAAAATCGATCTTGACCAGTTGAAGCCATGGAGAGCGAGGTTGATGACCGGTATGTTAGATCAGGGGTAGAAGGAACAGAAGAAAGAGCATCACTCGGGTGGAGGTGATTCTCAGTTTCGTTCACCAGATCAGCATCTCCCGGTATCTCCTCTTCGGAAATGCTTTGTCTAGCAGTGTTGATGGCAAGAATCTGTTCTTCTTGTGCTGCACGATGGGCGAGCTGCAGACCTTCAACTGCAGCGGCACATTGTTCGGAGATACTTCGAATGATGTCAGCAATAGCATCTGTTTTCTCGCGAATGTGACGATCCGCAACATCGTTGAGGCTCATTTGTGAGTACCGTTTGGAACCCCGGGGACTATTGAAGAATCTCCGTTCCATTTCCGGGGAAACGTCTTCGCCTTGGGTAATATTAGTGACCAGACTTGTCCGGGATTCCGCCCTCAATGGAATTGGAGGAGGTTGATTGGTGTTGTTCGTAGATGCATCGAATGAGTTCATGGGCTCATCTTCTTCCTGTTCCCCTTCCTCTTCCTCTTCTTCTCCCTCAACGAGGTCTGCCAACTCCAGATTATCACCAAAAGAACGAACGATGTGCTCAAGATGGGTTGTTTGGCCGTCGATAAGAGATCTTAGCTGCAATACCACTTTTTGTGCCTGGTCGCGCTGGCGGAGTAGGTTAGCGTTGGTGTGATGGAGAGCAGCGAGTTCCTTCCCATTTTTCTTTCTCTCTTTTTCAAGCTCTTCTGCAACCGCCTGTTGTAGAACGAGTGCTTCCAATGCTTCGTCTCGCTGCTTCTCGGTACCTGAGAGTCGGAGGGTCAATCTATTGGTTTCGTCTTTTTGTTGGTCTATCAAAGTAGAAAGGCGGCGGTTTTCTCGTTTGTGTGTTTCTATTTTCGCCTTGAGGTCGTTGGTCTCTTTAGTCAATTGTGCAGCAAAAGCCTGGAACTTCTCAAATTGCGCTTTCCAGCTATCAAGTTCTTCCACCAAAAAGTTATTTCTTTTGGTAACCTTAGTTAATTCTGTATCCATGCGATTTTTCAAGTTGATAAAGTCCTGCCAGGCTTCGAGTGCGTCCCGGGAGAACTGGTTGCGTTCTCGGATAATCTCGTTTAGATGACGCACGGAGACCTTCGTCATAAGAGGCTTTTTGACAGCGCCGCCAAATAGGGCTTTCATACCAGTGTTACGAGTCTGGACCAAAATATTAGTAGGTTTTTACTATTTTAGAGGCTCGAGCTTCTACTACATACCAACTTCTCGCAGACGTGGTCAAAAACTGCCATAACTGCATCCTGGCGCCACCAATCTGGATCATGGATATTCTCAACCTCCCCCCTCATAACAATTATCTGACCTGCAGGGACTAATTTCCCTCCAGCGTATGCAGATCGGAGATGCATTGGAACACCCGTTGGGCTCACATCTCCGTTCAAGGCCTGCGTCAATCGCGAGATCATTTTAGCTCGCTGACCGGGGCTGAACACAGACGGCGGACTGCTGGTAAGGACAAAATTTCGATCCAGATCTATCACCAAGGCATCATTTGGTGCAGAGAATAGGCTACGACATTCGGCAGTAAATCCGAGGATATAGGGACCCGGTTCTTGAACGAGATCTTTCGCGTGACGTGCATGAACTAGTGGCACATACAGACCACTCCATTCATATACACGGACACAAAGTCGTACAGTTTCTGCCGCGATAGGTAAGATTGCGGGATAATGGCTGACAAAAATAATTCGCCTAGTCGGTGAAAGTGCAGCTTCGATAACGCCGACAATGTTTGGTATAGAAAGGCAGCTGAACAATGGCCACATTGAAAACTATTCAAATTAGCGCGCTTCTAGACCAACGTTAGGAGCTGGAAACCCACATTCTGGAAACCTGTTGGGGATGAAGGAAATTGGTAACAGAGAGCATAATCTTTCATATCAATCCTAACCAGGTCGTTTAAACGTGGTGCAGGAAACGAGAGTATACGAGAGACCTCCCTAAATAAAGGGATCTTACAGTTAGCATATCTGAGCAGAACATGTACGGAATTCTGAAAGTAGTTCATGAGGACCCTTACTCGGCGTGGAAGAGATTTGTAGCTTTGTTCCAGTGGATCCACATTCCTCTCAGATAATCACCCAAAAGGTCGAAAAGGGGATATCTGGAAAGAAAGCTGAGTGCGTACGGTATCCAGTAGGTTTCATCAGGTGAATCGAAAAAGTCACCTCCCTCTGTCCGTTTTCTCATTTCCCGTATTGTCTCTGCTCTTTTTTCATCTGCCCGCGACCAAACCCGCAAAGCGATGCCATATAGAGTCTGCGCAGAATCCTGCTGTAAGACAAATGTATGATGCACACAATGAGGTTGAGTTCGACCGGTACATATTTCCACATCTTGGGGAAAGCAAGCCTAAAAAACAGCAGAATGGGTGAATAAAACTGCCACGAGCGAGTATCTTGTTCGCAAACGGGATACATACTCTCATAGCGGCATGAAGAGCCTTTGCAATATCATTTTCCTGTTCGACTCGGGGACTGCTACCCAAAATCTCAGGAAGCCAAAACTGACTGACCGCTCCTTTCATATGGGTGATTTTCCCCTGAGGTGGTGGAGGGGCCTTGACCCATTGAGAAGGCTCCCTACCCACACCACATACAAGGTAAGCATGCGTTAGAGTTTTCGGTGTCCTTTGTGTGACTTTGATGTTTAATGTGGCAGGTATAGGCTGTGTGATCCTGCTGTGTAGCGAAGAGGTTCGACTGGGAATTGGGAGCGGATTATCGCCAGCTTCTCGTGTTGGGGGTCGGTCATTGTTCCCGCTCGGATTCCCAGAACGGGGTCGCGAGACAGTCGACGGTCTCCTGTGTAGGGAAGACATTTTGGCGTACTAAAATAGTTAGATCCATGCAGGAAACTCAGTCTACGGTATGCCAGTATATACTTACTTAATGCAATAGCCCTTTCCTTCAAGATATGACTATAGTATACTAGTGCATAGAGATGCTATAGGTTTGATAGCGACTGATATTGCCTGAAGATATAATTGATGAAGGTCAAGTGGGAAGGGAAAACGGAGAGTAACAGAAGAAAAAGAAATGGGAAAATAAAACAATATATAGTGTCACCCTATTCTGTACACCCAAGTATACAGAATAGGGAGGTATTCGTGTAGATGAAATATGAAGGAATGAAATAGACGAGAAGACTGATGGATCGAAGACGAAAGGGAATAGTAAGAGAGCTGAACAGAAGCAATTCGAAGAAGGAAAGGGGTGGGAAAGATGTGGAAAAGGAAAAGTCGACGGAACGGGAAGAAAAGGAGTGTGTGCGGGCGTGAGGATTAGAGAGAGAGAGAGAGAGAGAGAGAGGCACAAAACAATCGCGAACTGTCGCTAGACTTCACCGTTTCCGCGTCCCCACACGTCCCCGGGAGGTGTGAGCTGATAAAGTTTGATATTTCAATGAGGAGAAGGGAAATCAAGAAAAGAATTGCAAGAGGGAACAGCGATAAGATGTACAAGTACCTTTAGCTGGGCCAAAGGGAAAGTTACACACACACATATAATTAATTGAACGAACGTGGATGGGGTGAGATAGGAGGGGCCATGTGCAATATGGATACAGGGGAAGAGCAAAAGGGGAAAGGAAGACACCCAACGAAGGGATGCAAAGGATAGCTAAATCCAGATCGGATCAATCAAATCAAATCAAATCAAATCAGTTTACGTTGCATCAGTTTATTATTATTATTATTATAATTATTATTATTGTCGCTGTTGTCGTTATTACTATTATCATTTCAATAAGAAGTGACCAATCAATCAATCAATCAGTCAGTCAATCGATCAATCAATCAATCGATCACACAATGGCATCTACCAACTTAAAGCACTAATTCATCAGACTAACATCTCCACACCATTCGAATATACTTATCCAAGCGCTTGTGTACGGGCATACGAAGCACTCGGTACTCGTCCTCAAACCCATCGAGAAAGAACGTTCGTGGATGGAAGGGAATTAGAAACCCCCCCCCCCTTTTTTTTTTTTCTAATTGATTTTCCACTCTACTGCAAGGTACCTGTACCTGCATGCTGGACTCTCGAGGACACGGGCTGGGTCCCGCTGCACTGGGCCGCCGCCGCTGCCGCTGGTTGGCCGGTTCAGCTGAAAGTTCTCCACCATTCTCAAACTCTTTGCGTGTTTTAATTGATATTTCTTCGCCCCTCAACCCTCATCCTTGAATCATCGCAAACTACTCCTACACCCATCCGACCCGATTATTTCACACCATCTCATCCCAGCTGCAAGGGAAAGAAAAAAGAAAGAAGAGGAGGAGGAGAAAAACAAAAATAAAAGCGAGAGAGAAAGACTGAGGGGGACGAAAAGGGAAATCAGGGTAAATTAAAGGAGGGGTAATATATGATATGTGTATCAATGAATGATCGATAACATACAGATATTTATGTTACATGGCAAGGGTCCCCTTCTAACTTACCTGCTCAGGCAAGATTCAAGAAGCTAGCAAACAACGTCGCGTCGATGATGCAGGGTAGCATTGCTCCTTCGTCTTCTTCCAGGCTCTGCTCAGTCTGCTTCGAAGCCGACTTTAAGTACGCCTGTCCTGTTTGCCCGGCCAGAACGTGCTCTGTCGCCTGTTCCAAAAGACACAAGCTACGAGCCTCCTGTGATGGCCGACGGCGTCCGAGCGCCTTCAAAACGAAATCCGACTTGCAACAGCCACACCAGGTCGCCGCCGATTTTGATTTCCTCGATTCCATCCAACGTTCCTTGAACCTTGCCACTCCCACCACTGACACCACCGGGGAGCACCAGCTCCACACCGACAAGCAGGCTCGCGAGCGCTGCCTGGCCCAAGGCGTCCGTGTTCTTAACGCACCCCCGAACTCGTCGCGTGCAAAGCGAAATAAAACATCTTCCCGCCAATGGTAACCGATCAATCTATCCAACCCCTCCACGTTACACACGCCCTCACATCCCAAACTCTCAAATATAAAAAGATCGCTGACCCTAGCCTTTCAAAAGCGGCCCGGATTCAGAATCTACTATCGTTTGGACCGTCGATTGGGTTTTGGATGATGCCAAAAACACGATTACAATAGAAATGTGCAGCTCCAATCATTCCTCTCCACCCCGCCTATAATTTGTCCAGATCTGACATTGCCTGATAAGGGATGAAAACTTACGCCTTAGGGACGCCTTCCAAGATCGGGTCATCGACTCAATTCGTCATATGGCGTCGTCCCCCTTCACCGAAAGCTTCTCATTAGAATCGGCACAGGTACCTCTCGAAGAAATAGAATTTCGCCTCCAGACATTAGATCCAGTTAACAAAAGTGCCACCCTGTCGCCGCTCGTCTCCACGAATACTCTCTCACAAGCCTTAGTTAACACTACAATACTTGAATATCCAAGCATTTGGGTTTCTCTCCCTAAAGTTAAATATGATACCCACACGCTGCAACTGCACTAGGCGCTTCCACAGTTTAGAGTTTATCGATAATACATTTCTCGAATCCAAGTTCTCGCATTCCTCGTCTCTCTTGGAGCAAACAATGCGCTTCTGCTTGTCAGTCAAATTGGGCCCATCTATCGTATATGATACACTAAAGTATATATTTCATATCACAAACTGGCCAGTATTCTTCAAATAATAATATAAATATAAATACTTAAATAAATATAACGAAGCAAACCAACAAAATGCAACGCTAAACTCCTCAACCCCATGCTACCAATATCCTACAGTGGTACAGCACCATATCCTTTTTTTTCTTTTCACATTAGACCTCCCCGATCCCTCATATATCCCGAAAATCCAGTGCATCGCGATTCGGAGCCGGTTACACGGATGTTATGGACTATAGATGTGATAGCTAAGAACCAGCAACAAAATAAACATTCTCGGTCATAATCAGATAGTATCATCGACTAGAGCATCTATTCCATAAACCTGCAAGCTTAGTATCATTATGAGGCTCGTGACATACTCCCGGTCATTTTTGGGCTATCAAATTCTATATCCAAATGATGATGATGGTCATGATCTCCGTCGTGATGAAGGGTGACTATTCAAGCTTGTTAGTTCTTTTGAAAAGGGGAAACGACGAATAAATCACTTTGAAAACTAAATTGTTACCTGAATTAAAGTCTTCAAAAGGGTCAATCCCATTCTCACCAGGTGTAACCGCATCTTGCTCTACACCTGTATTTCGCGTCGCGCTGATATCAACGCTCTCGCTCTCTTTGACGAGTCGAAAATTGACGGCGTCGGCACCTTTGCCAACGGTTGGGATCATGGGGGGCCGCATGTGTCTAAGCAAGGCCCATTGGGTAGAGCGAAAGAACGGATGTGCTTTTACATCGGAAGCACCAGCTCGCGATCCTAGTCGCTTGTGTTCATCTTTGACTAATAACTTTTTGATTAGAGATTTGCAAGTGCTGCCAAGCGTTAGTCTGAACTTCAGAGGTGGAATGTTGAATGATATTGCCTACCTCGATATCTGCGGTGAGCTAGCCGATTCAGGGAAACCAACTTCGTCACGCAATATATTCGCAAAAGTTGCATTTCGGTTCTTGCCTTTGAATGGTGTCGTTCCATAGAGCATCTCATATATCAGTATTCCCAAAGTCCACCAGTCAACCGCGCTTGTGTGTCCGCAACCTTTGATCACTTCAGGCGCAATATATTCCTCAGTACCAACGAAAGAATTTGTTCTAAAATCAGCGATACAGGATTTTGTATCTATTGTAGGTAAAGAATGGGAAGAACTGCCAACTCGTGAGATGATCATAGTTGGGGCACCGCCCGGATCAGACTGCTT
This sequence comes from Orbilia ellipsospora, assembly GCA_036971675.1. NCBI lineage: Eukaryota > Fungi > Ascomycota > Orbiliomycetes > Orbiliales > Orbiliaceae > Orbilia > Orbilia ellipsospora. Next base: position 2,028,980 of record JAVHJO010000006.1, read on the forward strand.
TGAAAGATCGAAATCGGAGAGCATTATGTGACCTGATTGATGTAATAAAATATCTATATAGCGCCGTTGGTGAGCGGCTTAGAGACGGAGCAGATAATTTTGGGTTGGTCACCTACTCTCGGGTTTAAGGTCCCTATATATAAATCCCATTAGGTGAAGATATTCAAGAGCAGCTGTCACTTCCCCTGCGTAAAACCGGGCATCATCTTCCGGTATGCACTTTCCCGGCCGAGTCTGAAGAGCTTTCACAATTGTCAGTACCTCTAGTGAAGTTCGATTTGTAAGGTGACGGTGATATATAATTACCCCTGAAGAATTCACCGCCACTACAGTATTCCATGCAGAGGTAGAGATGTTCATCGGACTGAAATGAATGGTAAAGAGTAACGATAAATGGATGATTACTTGTGGCCAAGATTTCTTGTTCAGCCAACGCGCGTTTGATTTTGTTTCGCTTGATCATCTCCTTCTTGCTAAGAACTATAGCAGGGCATATAAGTTTTCTACGTTCCCGATCCAACAATATTATATTTTCAATTAAAAACCAAGAACACTCACCTTTCATCGCGTATAACCTCCCTGACTTCTTTTCACGGACGAGATATACTTTTCCAACATCCCCTTTACCAAGAAGCTTTATCTTATCGAAACTTTGAGGGCCAACTTCCACATTCCGTACTTTTATCGAGTTCGAACTGTAGGTTCTTCTGAAAGCAACATTATTCGACCTTTGCTCGTCTTTAAATGGAGCTACTGGAAGTGTATAATCAAGAGGTGTCTTTAGATGCCCCTCAGTCAAAGGGGGCGACCCCTGCGAAAACCCCGGGGCTAAAAGCCCGTTTTTTGATTCTGTAGTCGTAGGTCGGTTAGGCGACCCGGGCACACCATTGAATAAACCCTGTGCGTTCGGAGCGGATGCTACCCTCCGAAGTTTTCTAGCCATCTCATCCTTCTTACTATTCGCATCCCCAACGGTAGCTATACCACTACCTTTTGGAGTCTCTGGTGGTGAGGGAGGCCGACTACTTTCATGGTGATGCCGGATTGCAGGAGGACCTTGGTGAGCAAAATACGGGTTTGCATGGGCAGTTGGAGATATATCTACTGGCTCCAGAGCAGTCCCTGTGCTTGCTGACGAGGGACTACGCCCACGAAAGAGACGCGTCTGCCGGAAGGGGTGGAGACTAGTAGACTGCGACGTTTCGTGATTCGGGGAATTATGTCCGCTATTAGTTATCCGAAAGAAGTTTTTCAGCTTTTGAGGGAAATGCGAAGTAGCGAAGTTGGATTGCGCAGATTTAGACCCGGTAATAACCTGGCCCGTCATATTCGCCTTTTTCTCGGTAGACCCAGGAGAGTTTGATCCAAACAATTGAGTCATTTTGGGCAAGGACGCGGCGATGTGATTGAGCGGATGTGGGCTTTCTTCCGGTGCCCCTACCTATCGCAGAGCCGGCAAACGAACTACAGTTTCAAGGTCGAAAATGTCCGAAAGGTTGGCGCAAAATGGTGTGGAAGAGCCACTATAGCAGCAACCTCTGTCGTAAAATGGATCGAAGCATAAGAAGATGGGCTTTACCACCAGCGATGGCTACAGACCGGGGGAGGGATGATTAGGTTAGCATAAAAGGGACGGGAGGGTACGGAGGAAAGTATTATGGCTACACGGTGGCGCTAAGTATGTCGGGAATAGCAAGAGAAATACAAGTAGATGTTTCCGCGAAATAAAACAGCGTGAGAAGATTCAGATAGGATAAACGGAGGGAGATGAAAGGGCAGGAAGGAGAGTTGTTATACATCCCCAGTCAACCTCATCATTACTCAGCTCAGCCACCCAAGCAAAACTAACTTTAAATTTAACCATGAACCAACATACCTGTCCTGCAAATTGGATCGTATTGCAGCGGAACCACCTCTTGATATGAGTTACTCGGCTTTATCATACAAAGGTCAAGTACCCGAGCCCTTAACTACTTATCTGTATATGCTCGAGGCTAGAGGTACATTCACGAAGCTCGGAGGCATATTTGTGGACCCCCGAATCTTCGAAGTCACACATATAAGAAGGGCTTCGGTACTTCAGTCCTCAATTTAAGTATTTAAAAACGATTCAGGACATACACTTGCTTCAGTAAACAGGTCCCAACTACCCAGGTACTTAACAAAAATATACCAGCATTTCTCAATGGGAGCCATACCCGCTGTAGCTAGATATCTCATTGATAAAGCAGGACGACCAGCAAGAATCGGCAGGGAATTACGGACACCAACACAAGCACAGGATTTGAGGAGAGAAATTCCTTGGCATCCCTCACTGCAAAGCTAAAGTCACAGAACAATATCAACCATGAAACTACGTTCGTAATCAAAAGAATTCGCGACGGCCATTCTAATTGCGGCAGCATATGTTAATAAATATAAAATTTTGGGTTTAAAAGAATTGGCATGAGAAAAATCTAGATAAGCAGTATAACTTTCTGAAGAGTATTTATTAATTCTTTGCCATTACTTTTGAGCAATCATACAAGCATGGAGTCATCCAGGGTTCAACTTTGGAGGGTTTGGGTGGGCATATCTGACCAACGAGAAAAGTCCAAGCGCCTGAATTAATCTAGATTAATAAACCGAATTCTTTCAGCTACACAATATGATCTTTCATGACACCTCGATTGAAAAAGTCGGTAATCGTCGCAAATCTATTTTTAGGGGCTACTTCGATTGCAGTCTTAAAGATGCCCAGCGAATCCGCCGCTTCGTCCTGCGCTGTAAAACGATGAAGTCAGAAGTTGCGTTTGAAAAAAGTAATGGAATCACTGAAGCAAACCTACCTTGTCGTATAGCCTTGATTGCAGCATTCCCCGATGTGCAAGTTGGACACTCCGGGGGCTCACCTGTCACATTCAAGCATCTCTGGTGAAAAGAATGTTTGCAAAGGAAGTGAACCGCTGGGAGGTCAAGACCAGTCCCACAAAATGAGCAACGGCCAGGCTGAAAGACCACCGGCCTTTCTTCTAGATCGACAATCTCCTGTTTGCGTGCGATGGTATCTTGGCGATATCCGTCGATGTAACTTTGATCCTAATTCTCATCAATGAGCCTCACCCAGACTCGAAAAGTCAAAATAACATACCTGCTGGATTTCTTGGCGCTCTCTCTCTATCATGCCACTTAGATACTTCCGTATCATTCTAACTGTCGCGACGTTATTTTTACTAAGTATTTGCACGACCTGTAGTGGTGCCATCAGGCCCTCTTTCTCTATCACTTCTAAAACCTTTAATAGCTCGTCCCCCGCATCTTCCAACACTTTCGGACTTGAGATGAGATATGCTAGGGCAACTGGGTAAAGCTGGGGTTCTATCTCTCCATATTTTCTCAAGGCTGACATCGCACCCGCGGTATCATTCAAAGTCGTGTACGACCTAAATATGTCAAACAAAAGTTGCTGGTCTTCCCGAACTTGTGTCGTGCCCTCCTTAAATCCACACAGATGAGATAATAAAAGCACATCAGAAGTATCCAAGTCCGCACTATCCTTCTTTAGCATTTCCCGAGCCTTTTCGCGCCAGGCCTCACAGGTTTCTATTTTGCCCTGGCTCGCATGGTGCAAATACATTTCAAAAAGCGTTGAACGAAGTTCCAAGAGTGTTTCTGGATTATTCGTATCAACGGACGTTGCCTCTAGAAATTCCAAAAATTCGAGAGGGTGATCCACAAACAAGGAAAATACAGTCTGAGGAGCGTCGGGTTGATAGGGAAAGATTCTTGTTGGAGGGGTCTTTATCTCAGGAGCGGCTGTGGCGGATAAAGATATTGATAGAGGATTTCCAAGGTATGGAAATTGTGATAGGTAACCTTGAAGGCCGCTTGAAGCTGGCTGAGATACTGCCGAATCATCGCCAGAAAGCTCTTCACGAGGAATGTACTTCCCAGAATAGTATTCTATAAAAATGGCGGTTGTCTCTTTCGGCATTTCATCCAAGAGTAATCGACCCCATTTCATGAGATTCCTATGCATCTTGAGGAAATATCAGTCATTTGTAACATCCGAAAATATTTGGAGTCGCCTTACTACGTATGGTTCCAAAGTCATGAGGAAGTTTAGCCCATCGTGGAATTTTCGCATATCATCTAACAAGACATCCAAAACAACATCATCCTGAGAATTTCTTCTAGCCAAATATACTGCTTGAGCAAAGTAACCAGCTTGGCGGCATAGCAAAATAACCGTATTAAGGTCAAACCGTTGACCTGTATCAGCTCTGATAAATTTCTCCAGTTTGTCAACATCCTTTAGCTTTGCGTAGCAGTTTAGAAGGAGTGTGGTATGCTCTGTGGTTACATATCCAGGGTGACGATGTAATTCTTCAAGGTATTGAATAAGGTTTGGGATCCTTTGAATATCAAGAAACTACGAAATTAGAGATTTATCAGCAGAATGTTGCGGATTAGGCTGACTTACTTTACGTATCACCTGTGAAGGCTGAGTGCCCTCAACAGCTTGTACATATTGCTGCATCGCATTATCATAATCTCCCTTTGAAAAGAGAAAATCGGCGTATCTACAATTTATTTGTGTAATTTCGGTGCTTGTGATTGCAGATTTCTGGGCAAGTTTAAGCGCTGTGGGATACAAGTCGCGTTGGTAGAGGAGATTTAATCTATCTGGAAGCGATTTTTCTTTTAACCTAATAATCTATTAGAGTTAAGGTTAGTTAGAACATGATTACATCAAAGAATGTCATATGTATTGGCATACCTTGCTGTCAGAGGTAAGGATATGGATATCTCCCCATTCATACAAAATACCCTTTACGCCACCAGTGAAAGGCTCTGTATGCGCGATGAATTGAAGCTCCGTATCTAAAATTACCAATGTACTGATTTCAAACACGTTCTCGCGTTTAGTACCGATGATATTGCGCACACTGGTGGCACCGATAGTATTGTTCGAAGAGGAGACTTGAGGTGGTAATAAGAGCACGACGTAAGACCCAAAAGAACCAACGAAGCTCTTGGAGCCCTCGTATGCATAGCAAGGACCGCGGCCATCGGGGCCGTAGTAATAAAGCGCATCGTTTCTTGCAACAAGAACATTTCCCGAGGCTTTATCCATGGTGAGGCAACCTAAAGCGCAGCCTATTGTCTCAAGGACTCTCGGGGGTGGTATGTGTCCTCGAATTGATGTTTTGATTGTCATCACCCGTTCTACGGTTGTGACATATAAGGTGTATGAGTCATTTTCCTCGGCGAATTGTATACCAGTGATGGGTTCATCCGACTCAAATATAACTCTCTGTTTACTTCCCCGATCATGAACGAGGTCTCCGCGAACCAGGATAACCACACCATTTGCAAACGCAGCGGCAACATCTGACAGATCAGGGGTTATTGAAAAGCATGTCATCTTTCACAAACGAGTTAGTTGAGGCTTAGAGAAGAGGCTATTGCTGAAATTACAGCATCGTTCCTAATATAAAGAAGGCTGGCAGAAACTCACAGGAAATATTGTTTGTGTGTTTATTTGGAGCGTAGACTGGAGCTGGAACGAGGAGGTCCTTTTCTCGGAGCCGCTGAGCATCCAAACTTTCATCTCCGGTGGGTTTATAAGGTCTTCCTGTAACCCACCATGTAAAAGGTAAGAATACGGCTCATGGGAGTTCCTGGAAGGTCCATACCGAAACTGTGACGAGCACGCGACGAGATTCGAGACAGATCGCATGGGTAATTGGCCTAGCATCATGGGCTTTCCATAAGATAGTTTTGCGATATTTTGAAGACATCGCGACCATATTACCATTAGATAAACCTAGGAGAATGAAACGCATTCCCGAACACATGCTTGTGATTTGAGATCCCTGGTGATATTCATAATTAGGTGTTTATGCTCGATATAAACCTCGGGCTAGAAAGCTTTAGATTGAATGGATTAAACCTCATCTTGAAACTCATCCATCGGGATTTTAAAAGCAGAGGAGTCAAAAAAAGTAAATGTTTTCCACTGTTAAATGAGTAGCCCATTAGCTCTCGTCAATATAGGCTTAAATGCAGACGCCCAGATGCGCCGTATCGATAAGCTTACAATCTTGGACGCCATGGTTTCGATCGCGATACAAAGTCCTAATCTTGGCGACAGAGTGTGCGCGTCTGGACATAAATTAGGACGAGAAAAATTCCGGCTACAAGACCGATCGGGAGAGGGCGGCTTAGTTAACGAGAGTTTCGTGGGCGCATGCTGGTCCTTTTGTAACAGCTGTGATAGAATCAAATCTGCAGAGGCGAATGACGGGGATGACGGCGTTGATTATTCTCGGTGTGCCAGTGCACCCTTGGTATTGGTCAGAGCAGCTGCTACTTGAGTCCCGGCCAAGAAACCTTGTCTCTAGCTCACGAGCGACGCGCTTGCTAGCAATTGCTGAGTATTTAATTTTCACGAAAATATTTATTTACTTGCTTGCTTGCTTAGTTAAGCACTCGCGTGATCCCCCCAACTGCCCGGGTACTTTTTACCTGTATACTTGGCATCTTTAACCACTTCTGTCAACATTCCAACCTTGATCTCAACGTCCAAAATTAGTGGACATCAATATGCGACTGAGCGGACTTTCCCTACTTGAACAGGAAATCCTTGACGAGTACCGTTGCCTTCTCCAGAGCCTGAACAGGGTAAGTAGCATATAAATCTTGCTAAATATACTCCTCTTTACTTTTATACACAGCATCAGTGTTTGTAAAATAGAAGCATCAGCTAAGCACCCGAAGAAAATGCTCCATGGTTTTTAGCTTCTATAATTGAAACCTTTACGTATTACTAATACCACCTTTAATATAGCTTTCGGGCACAATCGGCACAATGGCAAACCAGCCGACGTCGCAAACAATTGATTCACTACGACTTCTCGAACGAAAAACGGGTCTAATCAGCACTCTAATGAAAGCATCGGTTTATAGCATTGTTCTCCAGCAAGAACTTCAGTACGAGGACAGCAAAGGTGAGTCGAATTTCGTGTTCATGCAAACGGATTCTTTCTAGAGGCACCCCATCTATAATTGTTTCCTAAAACGGGGATTACTAATCCCAATGCGTATAATACTACAGATACAGGAGATTTCACCGAATCGACAAGACAGGTAGTCGAATGAAATGGAAATAGTTTAACTGATGGCACTTTAATAAACACCTTTACCGTAATATGCTCTGCGAACATCAACTATCTTTTTGCCCCGTCCCCGAGCTATGAAGTCTGTTAAAATTCAGATTAGTTTTTTATTTTAAATTATCAAATTATCATTAGAGAATGATCAAGAGATGTCTCAATTTCTACTAACCCGGTGTCTTCTGTATTGTCAAGGCTTGTATAGTAGCCTTGATCACATTCATCGGGTTTCTTGATCTCGTAACCCTTGCTGCAATGTCTGATATACCCGCACAGCGACAAATTTCAAATATGTACTGTGAACATCTAAGACCAAAACCTATATTTCTCGGTGAGTACAGGATCACCTTTTCATAGCGAAACGTTTTTGGAAAGGAAAGATCATACCTGGGGGTCTTGACATCAACTCTAGCTCAACTGCACCCATTTTTATCTTGACATTGCCGTATATTGTTCTATCCTCATATCGTATTATCGGCCGCAGATTCTTGATAGCTTGATATTGAGATATACGAGTAGATAGCTCCCCTGTAGTGGAACTAGCTTCTCCTATTCCAATCATGCCATTTCCATCACCTGCTACTGTGAGAACATATTGCTTGGCAATTTTGCCCAGCCTTGTTTGATTCGAGACCCGGTGAGAGACCAGTTCGCGAACCTTTAGGATTTCAAGATAGGATATAGGTAGTCCTGTAAGACGTGAAAGATCTCTTAATTTATTCTCGTCATCTTCTTCCCCTTGTTTAAACTGCGCGTCCTCCATCTGTGGCACTGGTTGACTTGGCCACCGTCCTGATTTTGGTATTCCATGAGCCGCCGTGTCAAGGAAAGGGTCAATCCTCGACAAGTCGGTGAAATAAGGGATATTAAAATCATCTTGCCTTCTCGCTTTCCATCGGCTTGGGATGGAACGGGAAATTTTTTCTTCAGCATCCAACAGCGCAGCTGCTTGTTCTTGTTCATAATAGGGCTGAATAATGGTAGCCGAACTAGAGAGATCGTCTAGCAGCATGGGCGTTTGTGGGTTGTCGGTGGTTGTTTTTCTTGCAAGTTTTGAAATAGAACGAAGGCGCAAATGAGACAGGGTAACAGGCTGGAAGGACCTAGTAAGGGGCTTCGTTCTGACCACGGCTGTGATTCCTTTTAGGGACGACATTGTGACGATGTTTCTAGGTCAGGTGTCCAAAGATAAGAAACTTGTTTTTAAAAAAAGATCCGTACTGAATTTTGTATCCATCAGAGGTGCTAGTGAAAGTGGAAAAAAAAAGGAAGAATGAAGAGAGAAAAGGAAAACGAGAAAATATGAAGGCAGGGAAGAAGAGGTAGGTTGAAGGGTGAATCGCAAAACACCAAGAGCGTCCTGCATGATATATGAGCCATATCCGTTATGATTGGGCTGATTACCAGGGCTAGAAGAAACCCCCGAGGTTACCAAATGATTTGGGGAGAGATGGGTTACTTAGGGAATTATCGAGGCTTACAGAAGATATGAAATAAAAGGTGTCGGCTTCTGAGCGAACGTCCAAAAACCAGCGATCGGCTTGGCTAGGTCATATTACTGGTCTCAGAAACCGGTTTGAACTCTATAAACCGATTAAAGCGCCCAAGAAAACAAGTAGCAAGTGCCCAGAGCCCAAGCAGGAGAGGATAAAACTTCCTGTTTACGGAGAAGAAGATAAGTAGTTCGTAATCTGATTTTTGGAGGATAGTGACCTTTAAATGTTTGTTGTTGCATATTGTTGCTACAAGATTCGCGAAAAAAAAAAAAGGATAGGCAGGAAAAGGCAAGCAGTCTTGGCAGGCGAGCATCCTTAGCGATAGCTGCCCCGCCTCCAGCCCTCGCGCTTCTTGCCAGCTATCCCCGCCCCCCACCAGCTACCGCCCTTTCCTCCTTTCAATATCTTGTTCTTTACAAATACACGGGCCTTCAAATCTCCTAGTTCTACAAAACATCCGAGATAACTCGCATGTCAGTTGGGGACGAACTAGCTCCGCGTCTATGGCCTTTTTTGTTTGATAGCAAAGCATATTCTCCGGGTCTCCCAGAATCAACTTTTCATCCCGTTATCCTTTTAAATCGAACCCCCATTACTACACAAAGAATTTACTCCTAACGCTTGGTCACACCTTTGAGGTATCCGCGATAATTAGCAAAATCACGCACTGCGTGACATTAGCTCCCACACCGCACCGACTATTCACCTCGCTCAGGTTTACAGTCCCGGGAATTTGGCGGAGCTGTAAAGGTGTCCCCCGAAAATGCAGGTTCCAGCCACAAATAGCGGCGGTGCCGGCGATGACGATGCCGCCACATCGGTCCATAAAAAGATCGATCGGGTCCATCAGAAAATTGAACGGGAACGTGTACTTATAACTGCCGCGCGCTCCATGCGTCAATCGACCGACAATGCGAGCGTTCAACAGAGCCTCGACTCAAAAATTCGAGAATCACAAAGTAATATCAATTACCTCGAAGGTGTCATCCGCGACCTCCAAAATAAGCAGATTCAAAGTGTGGGTGCCGGGATAGATAGCTTGTCCCTCACATCAACCAATGCATTTTCCGAGAGCCCTCCTACGCCACCTCCCAAGAGCCAGAGGGATATATTTCAAGAATCCGACTATGGTGCGGTTCCAGGTGGCGGCCCAAAACCCCCTTTTGCCCAACCCGGCCCAGGGATGTCGAAGAGTCGTCCCAACTACTCTAAACTAGGTCTGTTTAGTGACGTTTTCCTAATTCCATCGTTAGCTACTAGCACTGATGTCTTGAAATATTTGCCAAAGACCTCATCAAATACGACTCGCCTTACCTTGGGCCACGAATTACATTGATGCTTTCACAGCTTGAGTTTAAGCTGAGCGTGGAGAAGCAATATAAAGAAGGAATCGAGAAGATGGCCAAGTTGTACCAAATGGAAGGTGATCGCCGAAGCAGGGCGGATGCGGACTCAAAGCGCGTCGAAAGCAATCAAAAAATTCACCTTCTTAAGCAAGCACTTAAACGGTATGAGGACCTACATGTTGACGTAGAGGGTGACACCCAAGGCGATGGTAGGTTTCCTTTCTTTTTTTTCTTATAGAGAAAAAATTTTACAATAATTAAAGCTGTATAACGAGTCGCGAAATGGCCGGCTGACGAGGTTTATGACTATAGATGACAGTATCAATGCTCCGAATATCCGTCGGCCTCTAACTGGGAGGTTGCACATAAAGATATTGGCAGTTAAAGATGTCGACCATGCAGCCACCTCCCGATTCTCCCGCGGACCTGAGACATTTGTTACCGTTAAGGTAGAAGATGTAGTAAGAACAAAAACAAAACCGTCGAAGACCGACCGCTGGGATGAGTCGAGTGAAGTTGATGTTGATAAAGCTAATGAAATAGAAATAACTGTCTATGATAGATCAGGCGATCATCATCTCCCGATAGGGCTGATGTGGGTCCGGTTGTCTGATATCGTAGAGGAACAAAGGCGAAAGCGCATCGAGCAGGATATATCTGCAACAGGCTGGGTCAGTGCGGATAATATGGAGGCTTCAACACAAGGGACTTATCCAACCCTTACTGGGGGTTCTTCATCATTACGCACAGCGGGCAATATGGCTTCCGGATCTACGGGCACTCCCCAAAACGCCATACCAGGGGTTGCTAACCAGGGATTAGAGGAGCCAAAACCAGTGGTGATTGACGCATGGTTTGTTCTTGAACCAGTCGGGCAAATTCGCCTGCAACTCAGCTTCGGTAAGAACAATCCACTCTTCCCTTGAAAATGGTTACTGATCCAAAACAGTTAAATATAACAAGAACAAACGTCCCTTCGATGTCGGGTTAAATAGAAAAGGCGCGGTCAGGAAGCAAAAGGAAGAGGTCCACGAAACTTACGGTCATAAATTCGTCCAGCAGCAATTCTATAATATTATGCGGTGCGCCCTTTGTGGAGATTTTCTTAAATATAGTGTGGGCTACCAATGTGCGGATTGCAAATACACTTGCCATAAGAAATGTTATCCTAAAGTGGTAACCAAATGCATCTCGAAATCCAACGCTGAAACGGATCCCGAAGAGGAGAAATTGAATCACCGAATTCCACATAGATTTGAGCCCACGACAAATTTCGGAGCTAACTGGTGCTGTCACTGTGGCTACATGCTCCCCGTTGGGAAGAAAAATGCTAGGAAATGTACAGGTAAGACTCGAAGCCTTAGAAATTTTGCTTTTCTTAGATCTGAAGCCCGATCATCTCAACCCTTGTTTTCACAAAAGCTAAACATAAGATTGTTAGAGTGCCAACTTACTTGCCATGCTCAATGCGCGCATCTTGTGCCAGATTTCTGTGGGATGTCAATGGAAGTTGCCAATCGTATTCTTAGTGAGATGGGTAAAATGAAACGAAATGGCGTTTCAAGCTCTGGCCATATGGCTACCCAGACTCTTAGACCAAGTCAAAATACTCCCACTAGTACCAGACCTACCTCGATTCAAAGTTCCAGAACCGAGTCACTCGTAGATTCACAAGCATCAGAACCTCGGATGACACCAGTGAGCGCACAATCAACACAGTCCCCTACTTCCTCTATATCTGGTCAGTCTACGTTATTCGACACATCGCAACCTCAAGGTTTTGATGGGAAAGGCGCCTACAATGCTGCGGCCAAAGCATACGGGCCGTATAGCCCAATACCGCCCCCGCCCCCGCCCCCACCTCAAGCTCGTCCGCAATCAGGCCAAAGGTCCCCATCTAACTCTTTGGCGGCGGCTGCTGCGATCACTGCACTTACGGGTTCCCGTCCTGCTTCTGGTGGACGTCCCACTGTCCAGCCGGCCCCGTATAATCCAGCGATGATGCCTAATATTCCCACGATGTATCAACAGCAACAGCTACCTGTTATTAGTCCAGCTTTAGTCCAAGATCAACAACAGCGCGTCGCAGCAGGCTATATTCCTCCGCCACCCCCGCCCCTACCACTACCGCCACAGACGGCTCCAACGAATCCAATACCCCCCCAAGCTCAGATTCAACCGTATACCTCTACCGGAAATCCAACACTACAAAAGCCTGCAAACTACACAACACCAATTTCGGGTTCGCCGCAGCCAACACAGCAAACCAAAGCACCGCGGTCGGAATCATCACGTAAAATTGGCCTGGATCATTTCAACTTCCTTGCAGTCCTTGGGAAGGGAAATTTTGGGAAAGTCATGCTCGCTGAAACAAAAGCTACAAAACAACTATACGCAATCAAGGTCTTAAAGAAAGAATTCATCATAGAAAATGACGAAGTCGAGAGCATCCGTTCCGAAAAACGAGTTTTCCTGATTGCTAACAAAGAACGCCATCCATTCTTATTGAACCTTCATGCCTGTTTTCAAACGGAAACTCGCGTTTATTTTGTGATGGAGTACATTAGTGGTGGTGATTTGATGCTGCATATTCAGCGCGGCCAATTCGGGACGAAAAGGGCACAGTAGGTTCAATCCCTGATACTAAATCCACCAGTTTTTTCCCTTTAAACCTCACAGTTTTCCGTAAATCTCATTTGTTGTCATTGCAACTAATTCAGTCGTCACGCCAAGGTTCTATGCTGCTGAAGTATGTCTGGCGCTAAAGTACTTCCATGAGAATGGTGTTATCTATCGCGACTTGAAGCTAGATAATATTCTACTCACATTAGATGGGCATATTAAAATAGGCGACTATGGTTTGTGCAAGGAGGAGATGTGGTATGGATCTACGACAAGCACGTTTTGTGGGACACCAGAGTTTATGGCCCCAGAAATCTTATTGGATAAACGCTACGGCCGTGCCGTGGATTGGTGGGCCTTTGGTGTGTTAATATACCAAATGCTTCTTCAACAGTCTCCGTTTAGAGGCGAGGATGAAGACGAAATATATGATGCCATACTTTCCGACGAACCTCTTTATCCTATCCACATGCCGAGGGATTCCGTTTCCATACTGCAAAAGGTAATTGGTCGTGTTAAACGAAAGAGATTCTTTTGGGAATAGATTTACCTCTATGCTAACTCTTTCTGAAGTTACTTACTCGAGAACCCGAATTGCGCCTCGGGTCTGGTCCAACAGATGCACAGGAGATAATGTCCCACGCTTTCTTTAGAAACGTGAATTGGGATGACATATATCATAAACGCGTACCGTCGCCATTCTTACCTCAAATTAGCTCACCCACAGATACCTCGAACTTTGATCAAGAATTTACGAGCGTCACGCCCGTTCTCACACCAGTGCAGTCCGGTGAGTACAGCAGTGGTATATATTTATGAACATGATCTAATGCGTTTCCAAAATAGTCCTCACCCAAGCAATGCAAGAAGAGTTCCGGGGATTTTCATATACGGCAGATTTTGTGTAGTTCCTGTTGGATTGTTTGAAGCATTTGGGGATTATGGAATGGCATGGACAAAGAAGTCTAGGGTATTACGATCGTAGTGGATTGGCATTTTTCTGTATTTTATTTGTAGCTCCTTTCATTCAACCATGTCAACTGTGACCTAGCGCCTATTTCTATGGGTTTTTTTTTTTTTTTTTTTTTTTTTTTTTTTTTTTCCTTTTCTCTTCTTTCCTTTCCCCTCTTTTGCTCTGTCTCATCTCTCTTCGCGTGATTTGCTGTTTAACAGTCATGGTATTTCACAAATTCTTCTGTTGACCGTTGATGGGGACAGCTGCGCAGGGCGGCTTGCAATCGGTTAGGTAATATGTTACCCAATCATCGAAGCTAGAATTAAGACCTTAGGAAACCTTCGGCCATCTCTTGACAGATGCCGGTGCAATCCGTGTCCGCTGCAAAGAGGACCTTGGTCTGCTCAAGTAAATCATGGATTTATTCAAGTAATACGATTCGCCTCACTTGATCCAACACTGACCGAACTTGAGTGGATCGAGCTTGGTCTGTTTAATCGAAAATCCTCGCAAAAACCAATTGATTATTCAGAGCGCATTACTTAACGGCGTTCGATTTGTAATTTCTTGGGAGGACGGGTTGTAACATGTATACGGAGGTAACCCCATCTCCGCAAGGGGCGAGTCTCTTTCTCTTTGTCTTCCCTCCTTTCTTTCTTTCTTTTTCCTTTCACCGATCCATCCGAGCGAAAATGGCCATTCGACCGGTGCCACCAAACTCCAAAGGTATAAAGGGGACGGTATGCCTCGATCAAGCACTCGGGCGAGTGATCTCTTTTGCTTAAGCGTAACCTAGCCCTCATCCTACCAATTCCGCTATCGGCGACGTCTAACCATACTCACGCATATGCACTACATACCTCCACGCCGCTGGACAAAAGTAAAAGAATTCAATTGGATCGAAAACTTCAACCCTGCCTGCAACACTTTCTAAAAAGGAAATCGGGAAAGTTGAAACTGAACCACAACCACAACCACAACTACAATCGCAACATCATTGCGTTTGCATATGACCAGCTTGATAGAAACTCTCGACCGAACATTGTTTTTACCATTGAGCAATTCTCTTCTTTCGTCTTTCTGCTTTTTCTTCTCCTTCTTTCTCCTCTTCAGTTACTAGAACATATTTTGATCAAACACCCGCCCTTCTTTGTTTTAATACATTTTGCTACTTAAAGATAGAGAGTCCCAATCATGGTGAATCTTCCTATTCCAATACTGGAGGATTATTCAATCTCAGCCACGACAGGGTTCCTCCCCGATCTTCCCCCCTCAACGATCTTACAAAATCCATACTATGCACCCTGGGAGGCAATAATATCTAACCTGCAGGCCCTTATATTGAGTAAAAAAATCCGGCATGTGATCGATAAACTTCCGATTCTATCCTCCACCTACCTAGAATCAGAAGCAGACTGGAGAAGGGCCTATGTAATACTCTCATTCCTTTCCCACTCTTATATCTGGGGTGATAAGGTTCCATCAGAGGTTCGAAAATTCGCATTTTTAACCCGATCAAAAGTCATGACTAATTTAGAAATTAGGTACTCCCATCTTCAATTTCAATACCATATCTATCAGTTAGCGCAAGACTCGAAGTGCCGCCGGTTGCGTCTTATGCTGCTCTTTGCCTTTGGAATTTCAAACCAATATTTGCAGACGATCCTTTTGATTGTTTAGACAACTTGGCGACTCTCCATACTTTCACTGGTGCTTTAGACGAGTCGTGGTTCTACCTTGTTTCCGTAGCTATAGAAGCTAGGGGTGCAGCCGTTCTCCCTTTGATGCTAGAGGCTATACAAAATGCTCGGAATGATGACCTTGATCTCGTCGTTTCAAACTTGCAATTCTTTGCGGAGAGACTCGGTGAATTGTCATCTATGCTTGGGCGGAT
This sequence comes from Orbilia ellipsospora, assembly GCA_036971675.1. Taxonomy (NCBI): domain Eukaryota; kingdom Fungi; phylum Ascomycota; class Orbiliomycetes; order Orbiliales; family Orbiliaceae; genus Orbilia; species Orbilia ellipsospora. Next base: position 2,044,450 of record JAVHJO010000006.1, read on the forward strand.
GTACGAAAACTGCGACCCTCATATATTTTATAGTCGCATTAGACCATATCTTGCAGGGTCAAAGAATATGGCCGAGGCGGGTCTGCCGCGAGGTGTGAAGTATCTTGATGGAACCGGCAATGAGACTTTTCGACATTATTCCGGGGGCAGTAACGCGCAGAGTTCTCTAATACAAGCCTTTGACATTTTGCTTGGGGTTGAACACCGACCGACTGGTGAGAAAGGCCGGGAAACCTCGGATGATAGAACATCATCCGGTAAAGAATCAAAAACTCATAACTTTATCTTGGTAAATCCAAACTCCCTATCTTCCCGACATTGAAACTTAACCGAGTAAAATATTAATGGGATTTTCCTAAAGGAAATGCGAAATTATATGCCTGGGCCCCATCGTCGTTTTCTGGAGCATTTGGTACAGGTTTCTAATATTAGAAGCTATGTCGAATCACATTCTGCCTCTGGGGCGCTCACAGTAGCCTACGATGCTTGTCTCCATATGCTGAGAAGTTTCAGAGATAAGCACATTCAAATTGTAAGCCGGTATATAGTGCTACCAGCAAAGGAACAACGGGTGATGATAGGGGATCGAATTATCTCGAAACAAAAACAGCTACCCTTATCATCATCAATAAATGTGTACCCCGCGCAACCGGGGGGATTAGCCCGTGCGCCTAAAAGTCAGTCTGATTTAAGGGGTACTGGGGGCACTGCTTTGATTCCATTCCTCAAACAAGCCCGAGATGAAACTGGAGAGCCCTCTATAGGCGCGTGGGCGCGCAGGTTGCTGACGAGTTCAGGTATAGCACCATTGGGCCGTGATGTGGGGTCTGTGCGGATCCAAGGTTTAGCTGGTCAGTGGCTAGATAGCGAGGACGTAGGGGGCATTTGCCACTGGTGATTATCTGTGTAAGCAAGTGCTCCTCGTTAGTAGGGCTTTCTCCCCTCTATAGTAATACTCTCACAGTCAAGGCATTTTGAATTTTAAGCTTCTACAGTGGCTCTAGGGTTATTGAAAATATCATCTATGGTGAGAAAACTAAAAAAAAAAAGCTCCAAGATATTGATTGATGTCAATTGAGGTGCTTGGATGGTTCGATTCTATAACATGAACTACGATGCCGATTCTCCGGCCTAGTATAATGATTCAAAACACCATGCCGAAAAGATTTCAACAATGTCCAATAAGCACACATTTGCTCATGGTCAAAGCGCTCGCTATGCATTGCCTATTACCCACTACACTTATGTCTTAAAACACGAGGCTAGATTTTTCGCAATACTTGGTAAGTGGGCAATATCTTAGGAAGACCGAAAGTAAAAAACCCCCAAGGGGCAGAGAGAGGGAAAGGAAATAATCAAAGAACGATACGTGAGAAAAATATAGATGAGAGCCTCCATTCATCTAAATTTCAAGAATCATCGCCATTAAGTACTATCCACGAATTGATCGTGATGTCAAAGAATTGCTATTATCAGTAGGTTCTGTTTTGAGTACAGATATAGACGCTGCTCGACCAGTGACCCTAGGGAGACTAGAAATAGAGGTAGTCGTCAAGGCGTTAGTAGTTGGTGTTCTTTTTGAACTTCCCATGCTAGCAAGAGAGGGGCCAACTAAGGAATGGCGTTTTGCCACGGATTTGGTGGACATAGAGAGACCATTGAGGCCCGTCCCTTTAGCATCTGCATTTCGTGGGTTTGTAGACGAATGCATCTGTGACATAGGGATTTCTGGTAGCGGTCTGGGGGTATATGGAAGACGCTTTCCGGGAGATTCCGAGGCCAAATCAATACGAGACCTCTGGATCTTCCTCCCGGTAATAAATTCATGTTGTATAGCTTCTTCGGGTTTGATGCGTTTCTCCGGGTCCCAACGAAGGCAATTCGTCAAGAAATCGAGAAATGCTTCGTCGTCGCATTTAATAGCTTGCTGTAAAGTTTTTGAGCTTGGGCGACGCCTTCGACCTTTTGATGAAACTATCATTCTTGGCTTCCCAAAAGAATCTTTTATTAAAATGTGTCAGAAGTTATCGTCGAGCCAGTGAATTGCTACAATTCACAGATATTCAGGAATGTTTTGACCTACCAAAAAAGAGCTTTTTGCGGCTGCTCTTTTCGATGAGATGCTTCTCCGGCGGTCCGAACACTTCCATGATGCATGCAAGCTGCTCCTGCTCATTTTCTCCAGGAAATATCGGATATCCAGTGTATAGTTCCGCGAGGATGCAGCCCAAACTCCACATATCAATAGGAAGGCCATATGTCATACCGAGGATAACCTCCGGTGATCGGTAAAAACGCGATTGGATATAAGTGTAAACTTTTTCGTGTTCCAGACAAGATGAACCAAAATCAATGACCTTGATGTCCGATTGCATAGGGTGCGCTAGCAGAACATTCTCAGGCTTCAGATCGCAGTGTATAACTCGATGTCCTTTGAGCAATATCAAACTTCCTAAGAGCTGTTTCGCAAAGCGCCGAATTAAACGTAAGGAAAATCCTCTAAAGTCGTTAGATTTGATAAATTCGTAAAGATTCATGCCCAATAGCTCCGTAGAGATGCAAAGATGGCTTCGAAAATAAAAAGATTGGGTAAATTTAACCAGACTGTGCTGGTCACCAGGATCCTAGCAATGGCTTAGTAAAAAATAGACCTTCAGAGTCATAGGAGACCTACCCATTCCCTTAGCTTCTGAAGGATATTGACCTCCACTAAAGCTTGCTGGTGAAATCTCTTTTTGTTTCGAATAATTTTGACAGCAACAAGACCGCCAGTCTTATGGTCAATGCAACGAACCACCTGGCCAAAGCTTCCTTTACCAAGGATATCAATAACCTCATAGCGATACGCAAGGTGATCACCCATAACAATGTTGTAGTCTCCCCTCTCATCATCATAGCCAAAGTTACACACAGACGGTCCTCCATTAAGTTCGCCAACTATCTTTTTTGCATCGTTTGAACCTGTAAAATAAACATCCTTATAATCGACGATTTCTCCACGCTCGAAAAGATTCAGTTGCAAGATCTTGAGCGCTTGGTGCGCTGACAATCGATCTTTGGGACCCGCGCGAGCTTGCAATGCCTGGACTTCAGCTGCAGCGGTTTCTAAGCCCTTGCGCTTTGCGGCTAGCTTTCTCATTTCCTCATCTGCTAGAGCATCATCGGCATCCGGTAGCGTCTCCAAGCGAACCGACCTTATTGAGGTTATTGAAGATTTGGAATTTAAAGTTCGGTGTGTCGAAGGTGCAGGTGTCAAAAAAGCTTTTTTGGGCGAAGCAGAAGATCCGGAATATTTTTGGTTATCTTGAGTTCGCGGATCCTTCATGTTCTGAGCAAACGAGGAAGAGCTCCAACTTTCACTTTTCGTTCGATCGTGGCCATTCGTGGAAAATCCGTAGATAGAGTTCCGCTTGCGAGTAGCTGAGCTGTTTCCTTGCGCCGGTTGAGCCTCCAAGCTCGGGCTTGCATTTACCCATCCACTTGTTTGGGGTAAGCGTGGTAGAAGTGGAGTATCGTGTTTTCCAGCATTTTCCGAATCTCGTTCTTCCCTTACATGAGATGATTTACTCGAACTCCGTTTCCAGCTCATACTAAGCTTCCGTCGTATGGAGGATCCACTGGAGGGTGTTTCGGGGGATTTTGAGGGTGAAATATCACCTACTATAGTATTGCCTAACTCATCCTTGCTTTTCCGACGCCCTGTGCCAGATATTATCTGCAAGTTTGGTCTCCGAGATATCTTTGGATTTGAATTCGCTGCACTTGGCTCCCCGGGCACAGAAGCAGGTTTGGACATGGATGATATATGGGGCGATATGGTGGATCTACTATATCTAATGTTTCCATTGGGATTAGGAACACTAGAGGAATTGGATGAAGAGGCTCTCATGGAAGAGGTCGATGGCGAATGTGCAAGCTGGGTTGAGCTTGTGCTTCGGGGGACTAGGTGCTGGGAATTACCACTTCGACGACTTTCTGCGAATGTAGCTTTAGAGGCCGTAAGAGGTGTGCTAGGGGCTCGCTGAGCAGATTTATTTGGCATTGATTCATCCAAATCGTGTTTTTGCGCCTCCAAAGCATTTACACGACTAATAGTTGGGCCGCTAAGTGGAAGAACAGTTAAAGGTGGAAGGCGTAATGGCTGAAGACTCTTTTGCTTGAGTGATGAAACAGATGACTTCGTATCAAGCGTTGGGCCCATAGTCAGGCCACGTTTACGCCGTATATCTGAATCGATCTTTAGATGATGGTCTCCCGCTCCAATGCCAGCCATTGACTGCCGAGTATGCTTAGCGCTTGGAATGACTGGCTGTGACAGCAAACTAGATTTCCGGGTAGAATAAACTGGCTGTTCTCCCTCAGTTGCAAGTCCCTTCGGAATGGGGGGGACTGGCGGTATATCTTCTTCCTCAGCAGTATCACTAGTTTTTGTTTTTGGGGTCGGCAATCTTGACACGACGAATGTTTGGCTGATACGAGGTTGTAAAGGGTGGTTTGAGGCTTTCACCGATGAACTATTAGAGCTTAAGGAGACCGTAGATGAGACCGATTTTCGCTTTGCGTCTGGTGTTATCCTCGCAAATGACGGACCATCTATCTGGGATGGTGAATGCCCACTTGGAGACGGCGGTTGCGAACTGCGCGTGGGTGGCAGCGGGGGAGGTGGCATTACAGACAATCGTTTCAGACGACGTGTGTCAGTTGGACTAATCGTCCTTGCTCCTAGACCAGTAGCATGGCTATGCCCAAAAGTAGATATTCTACGGTTCATCTTGATTTGCGATCCTTTCGACGCATTCGTATTTGGAGAGCGAGGCCCGGAGGGGGCTACCAAGGAATTGGATGCAGATAGTGCTCGAGGTTTCTCGGTATGCATTCGGTCCTCTTTTAGACTTGGTGTCTGGTTTGGGGGTTGGAGCGACTTGGTTTTCAAGCTTCTTAGACTAGCCGCAGGCGATATATTGCCTGTCTTAGGCGTGTACTCAGAATCTGGTAACCTAGCTTGCTTTGGAATTGCTTGAGCCATGTTAACCTGGCGAGTTGGCGGTGTGGAGACAGGGTCATTATAAATCGCGGATTTTCTTGGACTACTGGTAGTATTCATAATGGTAGGCCGAACGCTTGTCCTATCCGATGTTTGGGACAGTAGACCTCCTTCGCGACCTAAGCGTCCAACTGGTTGTTTCTGTTTATTCGGTAGAGTTTGCATTGTGCAAGCCAAATCTGGTGATAAAAGCTCTCGGTGTTTTTTCCTCTACACTTCTTCCTGCTATTGTATGTGATGGGTGGTTTTGATCTTGAAGGTCGAAGACACATTCGCCTTTAGAAATTGATTGTAGGTTGATTTCTGCGACTGTTTGAAGGATATTGGCAGTGTAATATACTGCCTTTGCGTTCCAAAGTGATTTCGTATCTCGTTTATCGCGAGGGTATAAGGATAAATGCTGGTTTAGTTGATCTAATTTCTTTGTATCTCGTTTTAAATAGCTTTCGAAGCTATCCGGATATTTAATCCTACAAGGGAGCTATTATTCTAACATGTCTCCGAGCGGATCAATGAGTTGATGCATCAAGGTTCGTGTCATTTCCCCGGCGTGTCGTCATTCAAGTATCGCAAATCCTTCCACCGGGGAATCAGTATTAACAAGACCGGGCGAGGATAAACTGAAACGAGCTGCTCGATTGCGACTAGAGTCAATTGCAATGTGTATCTATTTTTCTTGGTGATGAAGGAATTCTCTCCTCTTCAAAAAGTATTAAGCAACCAGGGGTTCGTAGATGTAGCTGGAAGAGAAACCGCACAAAAACAACCGAGGGGAAGTAGCGTCGACAGAGCAGATGTATTGTGAGTTGGCGAATTGCTAGCCATAAGAGAGGCGTTGTTGATAGAGAACTATGGTGGTCATACTCTTCGGGAACTTGGATTTTGGGAAATTTGTGAGCTCGAATCACCAAGATAAATCATCAAGGGAACTTGGTTTTTCCTTCGGAACAAAGCGTATGATGAGGGCCAGAGAGGTTGTTGAGTAGCCATCCTTGGCGTTTTGACACCCCTATTTTGCGACCTAATTTCGGCGGAACCTTACTTCTTTCATGAAAGAATGAGGAATGGGCAGTTCTCAACTCCCGCAAAAAGCAACTCATTTCATGCCTAGGTAAAAATGTGCGTAGTAGAGTTAAAAAATCCTGTGGGCGCAACTCGCAGGGCAGTCTACTTAGTCACGCCTCAATGAATATCTATTATTCAAAGCTTGTGGACTTTATAGACATTACTTTCACTTTACAATTCTAAAATAAAACGAAACAAAATAACACAAAATAAAACAGTGGAGAGGATAGGTGAAGCATCGTATTTTAAACTCTTTGGAGTGGATTTCCCTTTCCAAACGCCTCCAACAATTATTTTCAATACGATACACCAGCATCATTCTCAACTTTTAGAGACAGACAGCTTTTCTGAGCCTGTTCCCCCTTCAAGTCTGTGTCTATTTTTGCAGTATTACATTCCTTTGCAACATTGGTTTCGACCCTTCCAGCTCATTAACTAGCTTCGCAGCCAATATCCTCATTCTTTTCAACTCAGACACCAGCTCGCCTTCTTTAAACATCAGGTTTGGTTGTATCGTGCTCGAAGGGTCAGCCAGGCCATCGATTCTCTTCTTAGCCTCCAATAAACATTTGTGCTTCGCGCGAATGTTGTTCATACCCGCTGCCATACTCGACAACCGAGCCACCAATATTTTGTACTGATGACGGACTTCTTCACCATCATCATCATCATTTTCCGGCCAAGCTTCCGGAAGTTTTTCAATAGTCCTACCAAACGGTCAGAAAACACATTCTCGGAATAGAGAAACCCAAGCAGGAGTTTGTATACGTGCCGTAGTTGTGTTAAATCCGCACGACCCTCGAGAATATTTAAGCAACTGTTTGGTTGAAACTCATGGTTTGGCTGTTGGTACAACACCGAGAGCTGCTCTGTGACGTGATCTATTGCAGGTGAGTTGTAAAATATTTGATAGTGCCGACGAGAAATTCGATTCACTAGTTGATTAAACTTTGATGAGCATATTTTTCGGGGGCAAGACTTTGCGGCTCAGAAAGAAGTCAGAATTTACCTTTTTGAAGAATTCCCTCCAAAGCTGCTGAGGTTATCTCAGTATCACCAATGTCTTCGTTCCAGTGCTGATCCGGAACGATATCTTGTGAGAGAATCCGTATCTGAGACAAGACGAAGCCTCTTTTCGCCTCAAATGAGAGATGAAATTTAGACATATTGAAGCAGATGAAGGAATCACTGGTAATCGGCTACAGATACCAGCGCTTGCGCTTGAAACATATCATCAAATGTGCTTCATATGCATCCTTGGGTATTAACTGGCAAACACGCCGGCAAGTTTGTTGCCGAAGTAACAAAGCCCGTACCAAAAGCACCAACTTCAATCAGCTGAAACTATATACGTGTATTCTATATAATCATATAATATCGAACAAAGGACTTACAACCCAAACGGGTACTCATAGGTATTAATATATTGATATGAGCAGTTGAGGGCCTACGGTACTTCCTTCCTTCAGTTGTGTATTAAATACTGAGTGCAGAAGTGAGCGCGTTGTTCTGGAAATAATCGCCCAAAATAAACTGCAAGATGCAACCAAGCAGTTTGTGAGTAACATGAGATCCTTGGATTCGCAAGCTGATACAAAACCAATACCCCGCGAATATATATATTCTGTGCTGATCGGATCTAATCCAGAGACGGGATATCAATCTAATTTACGAACACAATGTCAACACCCAACACAAATAGGAAGCGAAATCGAGAGGAAGATGAGATAAATCCTCACTCAATCGCCTCTCCTGCAGCATCTCTGGGTCTCCCCAGTTCCCCTCCACGAAATGACGATATTGATGAAGAAGATCTTGTTGAGGAAGAAGATGGCATCCAAGATATTGAGGACTTGGAGGATATGGTTGAAGATGAGGATGGGATAGATTTATTGGCCTATGCCGAAGAGTATAAGACCCTTCCTTTTTTTCATCCCGTTGATGATATGGTTATTTAACGAGACCTGTTCCTTCCACAGTGATTACGGTTCAGATCCCGTCAAAGATAATTATGAAAGAGAAGGTCTTGACGATGCCGAATACGAGGGTATTGACCTTGGGGAGCGACGCATACTTGATGATCACATGGCTCGTCGCGATAGAGAAGTTCGCGCTCGAGGGGTGCCACGTGCATTTCTAGAAGACGATGAAGACATAGACTTGCTAGGTCAACCACGCCGGCGACGACACCGATATACCAATTACGATGAAATACCCAACGATGACGATTCCTGGGAACAAGAACTAAGTTTAGAGGCACTAGCTGACGTAAAAAATGCTTCGCTTCCAGAATGGATTGCCCTCCCAGCCGTTCAGCGCTCCATAGCTCGAGAATTTAAAGGTTTTCTTCTTGAATATGTTGACCCCAATACGAATGTATCTATTTATGGAGCGCGACTGCGGAATCTCGGTGAGATCAATGCAGAGTCACTGGAGATATCATACAAACATCTCGCAGATACAAAGGCAGTGCTCGCTTACTTTCTAGCAAATGCGCCAACAGAAATTCTGCCCATATTCGACTCAGTCGCTATGGAAGCTGTCCTTGTCCAATATCCACGGTATTTTCGCATTCACCCTGAAATACATGTCCGTGTTTCAGAGGTACCCGCTGTTTTCACACTTCGTGAGCTGCGACAGACACATCTAAACGCTTTAGTCCGCGTCTCCGGAGTAGTCACTCGGCGAACCGGCGTTTTCCCACAGCTCAAAGTCGTTAAATTCGATTGCACAAAATGTGGTATAACCATCGGCCCCTTTCAACAGGAATCAAACGTCGAAGTGAAAATATCTTACTGCCAAAATTGCCAATCTCGAGGCCCATTCACCCTCAATTCGGAAAAAACGGTTTATAGGAACTACCAAAAACTAACGCTACAAGAGTCACCTGGTACCGTTCCTGCAGGCAGGTTGCCACGTCACCGGGAGGTCATCCTCCTGTGGGATTTAATTGACTCGGCGAAACCCGGGGAAGAAGTTGAAATAACGGGTATTTATCGAAACAATTACGATGCCCAACTTAACAACAGAAATGGATTCCCAGTGTTTGCAACGATTCTTGAAGCCAATAACGTCATTAAAGCTCATGACCAATTAGCTGGCTTCCAATTGACGGAGGAAGATGAGGGCACCATACGTCGTCTAGCCAAGGAAGTGGATGTTGTTTCCAGGATAATCAACAGTATTGCGCCCTCTATATATGGTCATAGGGATATCAAAACCGCTGTGGCGGCATCTCTTTTTGGTGGCGTCCCCAAAAATATCCAGGGAAAACATACACTTCGAGGTGATATCAATGTTCTCCTCTTGGGAGACCCAGGGACAGCGAAATCGCAGATTTTAAAGTATGTCGAGAGAGTCGCTCACCGCGCAGTTTTTGCGACTGGACAGGGAGCCAGCGCCGTCGGACTTACGGCAAGCGTACGCAAAGATCCCATCACAAATGAATGGACCCTCGAAGGGGGCGCTTTAGTTTTGGCAGATAAAGGAACATGTCTCATCGACGAATTTGACAAAATGAATGACCGAGACAGGTAAGATATTAGGGTATCTCCTACTCAACCCCTTTTCCCGATGCGCTCAAGATCATATACTCATAAAATACACATAGAACCTCTCTTCATGAGGCAATGGAGCAGCAGTCGATATCCATCTCCAAAGCGGGCATAATAACAACCTTGCAAGCCCGATGTTCAATAATAGCAGCTGCAAACCCTATTGGTGGTCGATATAACTCTACGATCCCATTCGCTCAAAACGTAGAGTTGACTGAACCTATTCTTTCTCGTTTTGATGTCTTATGTGTCGTGAGGGATACAGTCAACCCCGAGACAGATGAGCTTCTGGCCAAATTTGTTGTTTCGTCCCACGGACGCTCTCACCCCCTCTCACAGTCACCGGAAACCGCTCTCACGCTTGCCATGGATAATCGTCAATTAATTTCGCAAGACCTTTTAAGAAAGTATATCTTGTTTGCTAGACAAGAGTGCAAGCCGAAAATCCACCACATTGATGAAGAAAAACTAGCTAGACTCTTTTCAGATATGCGACGAGAATCCCTGGCCACCGGTTCTCTGCCAATAACGGTAGGTAGATCTCAGTATACAGTGTTTACATGGTCCCTTTCGCATCGCTCACATCAGACTTTGCAGGTTCGACATTTGGAGTCCATCATTCGACTTTCCGAGGCCTTCGCAAAAATGAGACTCTCTGACTACGTCCAAACACGGGACATCGATCTTGCTATAGGTGTGATAATAGAAAGTTTTATCGGCGCTCAAAAACTAAGTGTTAAGAAGAGCCTTGCAAGGGCTTTCGCGAAGTACACGCTCCGAAGAAGTGAATAAGGCAGCTTTTCGGGATTTTAATGAAATTAATTAATTTTTTTTTTGCTATTGAACGTAAAAGGCCTACCGATTTCTCTATAAAATAATGAAATAAAACTTCTGGGAAGCAATACCGCTTGCCCTAGACACCTTTGTATAGTTCCTTTACTATTTACACACAGCTCTTCAGCAAAGCATCATTTAGCTGATGGTTTGAATAACTCACATTCTAAAATTTCCGCTGCGGTCTCAGGAAGTTCTTCAGTAACCTGACCAGGATGTCCCTCCACTAGTGAAAATGAGGGTATAACACTATTTGGGGCAATGACTGTCCCATCTTCGACTCGTACACAATCTTTGATGATTGTGAATTTCCCCTAAATATGCAGAAGCAACACTTAGGCAAGAGAACAGCTAGCTATTAATGATGCAAGGAGCCTCGTACAATTACACAATTTTTCCCAATGCTGACGTAGGAACCTATCACCGCTGCCTCTATTACACTACCTTCTCCGACGAACACATGGTCGCCTAATTTCATCGGGTAGTAACTAAATTGACTGTGAACTATTTAGAGTGTTCTCACACGTTTTCTGGGGTTTACTATAGTGGTATACCCCCTGTATATCTTGCTCGGAGGGCGAAGTAGGCTTCCTCTGCTTAAAAAGCAATAACGCCCAACCGCAATTGCAACAGCTGCTGCACTTTGGCCTTGTGGGACAAGCCTACGCAGATCCCCTCGAATGCAGCATTCTGCTTGGATAATTGTCTAGGCATATTCAATTAGCGAACGCGTGGTTATTCGATAGCATTTGTGGGTCGAATTTAAGCTGACCTTTCCTCCCAGTATGATATTTTGGCTTCCAATAATAAGCGATTTTCGAGATACTTTATTGCCTGTGATGGAATTAGATTCAATATCTCCATTGTTTTTCTCGGCTTTTGTAGATACGTACCAGTCTCTGTTTGGATGTATTCACTTTTTTGAGCCATGACTCCGCTTGGAAATGCAGTCTGTAACTGACAAAAAAGACCTTTAAATAGCCAATGGAGTGCTCAAGCAGTTTATTTAAAATGCTATAGGTGCTGAGACATGTTGATATAAACGAAAATGCCATCGTAATTAAGTGATAGGATTAGATATGCTTAAAAAATATAGGTTCCATTGCACCCGCTCAAACAATGAAATAAAAGGATAAATACGATATGTGTATTTCAATGATAACAATAATAATAACAATACTTGGTTTTTTTTTTTCTTAAAAAAATTTAGTAGATATTTTTGAGAATTTTGGAAGTTCCTGACTGCAACACATTTTTAAACCCCTCCTGTTGGCACAAAGTTATAGATTAACCATTACCACTAACTTTATGTAATTTACTATTAATATGATTAATTTTAGCAATTTTATTAACTTTATTAATTCATCAGCAAAAAAACAGACCACTTGAGAAGATGTTTGCTGGTGTTGAGAAGTTATAAGAACTATATAAAGATCTACTTCAGATGTTTAGAAACTAATATTATATCAAAATTCTTTTCATTAATTAAAACTAATTAATAATAAAAAAATATTATTAAAAATATACATGAAAAAAGGAATTTTCCAAAATTTCTAAACTATTTTTGAAAAAATTTAAAATTGATTAAATTTACATATATATAATTTGTACTATTGATTATTATATATATATATATATATTAACATTTAAAATTAGGGCAGGAAAAATTAAAACAAGTCAGAGAATTCCCTAATTTTAACCGAAAAAAATAAAATAAAAATAATTATCCCCAAATACTCAAAATCTTTAAAATATTATTATTGTAGCGGTATACATACAAGGCGTCAGCCGGGTTAATATATACCACCCTAAAAATACTATTATAAATAAATCTACAATATGTTAAGATCACAATCAATTGATGTTATAGCCACGGCTAAGACATGACAACACCTACTGCCAAAAACACGCTCTCATTCTCTTGCACAATCATTTAAGTTATAATAATCAGCATGTTTGCTTATTTGATCAATTACTTCTGTTTTGTGCATCCCATACAACACACGCATATTATGTGATTGATATGTTGATAAGGCAGCATACCAACATATTGATTTGATCAGTTGATATATTATTATATCAACTTATCACATACATTTATATAAAGTACCATCATGTATATAATACTATCGTTCGGATTGATAAATAGTTCTTACTCTTCATCAATTAATTCAAATATAATACAGACTCATAGTTTATTATAACTTTTATTGTTGTTATACATCTTATATATCATTCTTTGATATCATTGTTATACATACTCTACAAGTTCTGAGAATTTAGTATTTTAGAGTGAAAAATTAGTGTTTGGTTAGATGAATTTGATTGAAGTGTAACACTTTAACCAATCCTACTTAGATTTGATGGAGAAGTATATGTATATCAACAAATAAAATTGATTTAAAAGATTTCATTTTTTCAAAATATGAGACAATAAATGATGAAGGAGATTGCATACTTTTTTATAATGTATTCTTTTATTTAAATTAATTTATAGCCAATCGAATTAATCAAATTAATGAATATTTTAGAAGATAATTAAGAGAAGTATTACTTTTATTTGAGTTTGAATTAATTGTAGATTTATTGAACAGAGAAAATGATATTTTTTGGAAAAATGATAAGCTATATACTAATACTGGTACCCAAGTTAACAACAAACTAACCATACTAACAGAAGAATCCAAAGACAAACCTACAGATATCATTTTCATAGATAATTTGAGATATTTAAGAAATTTAGAAATTGTAATATAGATATTAGAATAGATTATAATGGTTATTATTTATATTTAGATTGAAGTATATATTGATATATTAGAATTTATAGAAAAAAACCTTGGATTACTGGGACCAAATCAACCAAAATTATTATATGAGAGTAAGATACACTCCAAATTTGTTTTAAAAGATAAAGGCAAAAGATGTTAACCATTATTACCTAAAGATCCTAACAAAGATCCCAATGATAACAATTCTATCTTAAATAACAACAATGAAATTACTAATCATAGGAACAATTGATGGAGCACCTTTCAAAGCAACATTAAACTACCAGAGCCAATCAAATTTGAAAAATTTTTTGCAAAACTTGATCAATTTCTCAAACAACTCAGCGATATTTTCTACTTTTGATTTAAAAATTACCCCAGCAACAAACACAAAGTCCGCTATGCATCCCTCTTTCTTGAAGGAATTGTTTTTAATACTTATAACATTTACTGTAAGAAATATGAAGAAAGTATTTTATATTAATGACAATATGAAATTTTCGATATTATCCTTATACTTACCAATTATACTGCATTCACCAGATTCCTCAGATAGACATATGGATATAAGAATAAGTAAGAAGAAGTTTTACGCAAATTCTATGAATTTCGACAAAAAGGATCAGTTAGAAGCTACTTCCAAGAACTTGATTAATACATTCTTCTTACTAACTATAATAACAACCAAATATTTTACCATACAAAAGAAGGACTTAAATCCTAATAAAGACAGGAAGTTATATAGCAAAAAACCATTAACAAAAAACTTACTTATAAAAAAATGCAATTCTTTATCATTAAATTCAATGATGCCCTTTATAAAGATAATAAGACTAATATCTTACAATTCCAAATTTTAGGATAATTCAATTTAAATTATTAATGATTTCATCAGAACAATTGATCCTATAATAAGGCAAGAAATCAAAATAATTATAAACTTAATTAAAATTAATTAAAGTTTAATAACAAGCTTTAGAACCAATAGTAATGAAATGGCCAAAAATGGATCCCCAAAATTACTTACAGCCTAGTTCCCATAGAACTAGGAGCTACTTAAAACCAACATAAATCATAATACAATAAGCCCCTAAAATCTAACAAATTCGTTTGTTTCAAATGCAACCAGAAAAGACATATAACCAGGAACTGCAAACAGAACTATTTTCAAAAAAAATAACAACAAAAACAAGTTTGTATTATAAACCACAAAAAACCACATAAATAATATAAAACCTACAACAACTCTAAATATAAAAATGAATATCAGGAGTTTAAACCAGAATAAGAACCTGACAAAATTTTTAATATCACCACCAATCAAGCAACTACAAAAGAAAATTTTTTCGAAACTACTCTTCAACATGTTTGTAAAGCCCTAACCAATATTTGAACTAATTAATGGATTTGAAATCAAATACACACCCTAGTAGTAGAATTTAACCTGTAAAAACAAATCCTTATTTTTTGAAAAGATATTTTAATTTTTTAAATAATTTAATTTCGAGAAACTATCACCAAATTTGAAGATATAAAATTACCTAGATAGATCTTTAATTTTAATTTTTTAAACAAAGAATTTTTTACTAAATATTATTAGTATAAGAAAGCTATAATAACATAATTCAACAAACTCCCCAAAAAAAAAATAAGATCAAATCATCTACAACATTATGGAATAAAAAAAATTATAGTAAATAGAAGTTATGTTTTTTAACTAAGATACTCCCAAAACATCTGATATAGAATAAAAATATATTATATTATCAAAACAATTTAATTTTTTAATGATTGAAAAAATATCACTGGATTTGGAATAATTTTTTTTTAAAATGATATTTATGATATATCAAAAACTTAATTTATGATTTAAAACAAAAATATCAGTACCAAGGTAAAACAAAAAATTAATTTATTTTTAAGGATTTTAGGTTATATTAACCTAAAATCCATTTTAAAAAATAATTTTGAACTATTTTTAATGAAAAAGAATAATAAGATATTTTAGACTATAATTCCTACAAAAAAATTTTCACCAAGGAAGATGAATTAGAACAATGTTTTGAAGGATTTTATAATTAATATTTCTTATTATTAGATAACAACAAATTTTATAAATATTACAGATCCAAAATACAAATATTTGAAATGTGTTCTATAAAATGTAAATATTAAAGATATCACTTATATAGATTATATGAATTTTGTGAAATAGGAAATGTCTGTATTTTATGCACAGATAAAATATTTATAGAAGGATATTATTTTGTTGAATGATTTAGACAAAGTTTTTATCAACCCCATTAATATTCTATTTATTTTGTTATAATTGATAAATATGAAGCTAAATTTGTTCAAAACTTTAATAATTATTGGATTGTGATTGAATGATAAGAAATATTTATTGAGGAATTTAAATATATGATTATTTAGAGTAAACAGTATAGTTATATTAAGAAATGTATGATGTGTGGATAGAAGGTAGAATTCATTGCTTACAGAGGATATTTAAACATGTGTGGACATTATGTATGGGAATGGATAATTTATATTAACAATCAATTATGGAATAAAATAATTTTTAAATAATGTTCAGAAGATGGACTTTATTGGACTACTAATATACTATCTTGAGAATATTTTTTTTTGAAAACCTTAGTTATTAACTCAAAAATAAAACTATATCATTTAATTACTTGATTAATACTGAATTTACTAAAGTATTGGTGTATCATTTATAAAATTTTAATATAAGAAGAAATTTTACAAAATGTTATTGCTATTATTTATGAAAATTTAAATTAAAAGAGTTTTGGATTTTAACACACTCCAAATGGTCTAGTTTGAGTTTTGTTAAGAAAAAACTTGATAAGATATTTAATTGAATCACAAAACAATATTTTAATATTTTTTGTATAATCAACAGAAATTTTATTAAAGTTTTTGTTGATAGTGGAGCAGAAATTATTTATATTTTAGAAAATTATGTTAAAAAATATATACTATTTATATCTTTTAAATTAATATATTACAATGTTATAGTATTTGGAGGAAGCCTTCTTAGAATAGTTAAATATAAAATTATTATCATTCTTATTATTAATGGATATTTAGAAAGAAGAATAGTTGATATTTTCAATTTTAAAAATGATGATTTTATTTTAAAATATGATTGGTTATGGGATTATGATTTTGAAATCAACTTTTGATTATAAATTATTAAGTTTATTAGATGTAATTGCCAAACCTTTTAGAAATGTTTTAAATTTAGGTTTTAAAGAAAAGAAATACATTTATGTTTAACAAAATATTTTTTTGATAAAAAAATCTATTATAGATTTTGAAATAAGCTTAATATTTTTAAATGTATATAGATTAAAACCAAGAATATTTATAAGATTGTTAAGGAAATCATTAAGGATATAATTTCTAGGATTTTAAAATGGATTTCGAAGTGGATCAAAACCTTCAAAAAACTACCTGATGAAGAAACCTTATTACAATTCAATAAATTCACCTATGAGATATTATTTAAGGAAGGTATTACACCTAAATTTATGTCTGTTTATGTTTGTATTTAAAAGGAATTAAAAGCTCTTAGAGAATATATTGAAAAAAACTTACAAAAAAAACATAATAGATTTTCACAATCCCCAGCAGGATATCCAATCTTATTTGTTTTAAAAAAAAATGGGAAGCTACAAATCTATATAGATTATCAAAGCTTCAACAATATCACCATCAAAAATTGTACTAGATTACCTTTTATTTCAGAATCCCTCAATTAACTATAAAACACCATCATTTTTATTAAATTAGATATTGTTACTGCTTACGCCAACTTCAGAATAGTATTAAACAACGTTTAAAAAACAACCTTTCAATGCAGATATAAATTATTCAAATATTTAATTATGTTTTTTAGATTGATTAACACCCCAGCATCATTTTAAACTTTTATAAACCATATTTTCAAAAATTATATTGATAAAATATGTATTATCTACCTCAACAATATACTTATTTACAATAAGAACTTCGGAGAATATTAAAAACACATTATCCTAATTCTCAAAGCACTTAACAAATACAACCTCAAGGTTGAATTTGAGAAAACAAAATTTGAAGTAACAGAAACAAAATTTTTAGAAACTATCATTACCACCAATGGAATAAAAATGGATTTAAAAAAAGTCCAAACAATCTAAAATTGGTTAAAATTTAAAATAGTTAAAGATATCTAATCTTTTTTAGAATTATACAATTATTATTGATGTTTTATTAAATAATATAACCACATATCAGCAATTTTAATTGAATTTACTAAAATAGGAATTAAATTTGATATAACCCCCAATCGAATTAATGTTTTTAATATATTGAAATAGTTATTTTTTTTAGTATTTATATTCCAATTATACAACCCAAAATTACCTATTAAAATTGAAATCAACACCTCAAATGTTACATTAGACGTATACCTATACCAATTATATTTTGATAATAAATAATACCCCATTACATATCTATTTTATAAATTTGATGTTATAGAACTCAGATACTTAATCTATGATAAAAAAATTAATAACAATTATTTACACTTGTAAAATATGGAGAGTATACCTATAAACAAAAGAATTTTTTATTGTATATTTTGACTATAAAAATTTTATTTTCTTTTTTATTATAAAAGAATTTAGTTGATGATAAATCCGCTAGTAAAAATTTTTTAACGAATATGATATAAAAATTATATATTGTAAAGGCAAAAAAAAATTTAGGAGTAAACGTTATTAGTAGAAAATTTGATTTAATGGTAAAAGTATAATTAGATAAAGGAGTAATTTTTAAAAAAAAATTATTCAAAGATATTATTATTAATTGAATTTTTAATACCATTTTTTATATAATTGATAATTAATTTATTAAGGAATTAAAAAAAAGCTATAAATGATATTTTATAGTTATGTGAATTTTATTTAACAATTCTAACACTTTAGAATATTTTACTATTGAAAATAAAATCATTTTTTTTAGAGACTTTTATTATATTTTTATTAAAAACTTTTAACAGAAATTTATTAAATAATATTATAATATACTTGTTTATAGATATTTAGGAATTGAATGAATTTAAAAACTCTTAATTAAGGATTATTTTTGGCCGCAAATACAATAACATATTGAATAATACATCAAAATATGCAATATGTACTACAGAAATAAATTTAGTTGATATTTATTTTATGGAAAATTATAATTTTACGACATATTATCTGTATTTTTTTAAATCATTTTTTATGATTTTATCTAAGAAATACTAAAATTTTGAAACCCACTCACCAATACTATTTATAACAAAATACTAATTATTATTTACAAATTCAACAAAGTAGTGATTTTAGAACCATAGAATTTTAAATAATCTACGGAAGAATTCAAATAAGTTTATAATAAATGGATATTCAACCAATATAGATTATAAACTAAATATATCTACGATAAAAATACCTTATTCTTTAGCAAATTCTGGAATTCAATTAGAAACCAGATTGGAACCAAAATTAATATTGCTAGTAAAGGATATGCTCAAACAGATAAAGTAATTGAACGAATTATCTAGATAATTGAAATGTGGTTACACAATTTCTTAAATATTGCACAGAATAATTGGATTAAGTTATTTTTTAGTTTTGAATTTATTTACAATATTTCCAAACATTCAACTACGAAATACACCCCTTATAAAATACTCAGAGGATGGAATCTAATAGCGGTACTTCCATTATTGATATCTAAAAAAATAGTACCTCAAGTAGATGAACATGTTAAGAATATGAAAAATCTCCACGAAAACTTATAGAAGGATCTCCAATTCATAACAGAACAAATGTCATATTACTACAACAAGAAAAGAATGAAAGTACCCCTTTTAAAAAAAAAAAATAAAGCATACTTGCTTACCAAATACATCAAATGTAAAGGATGATAAAACAAAAAACTCGATTATCAGAAATATGGATTTTTTATAATTATTAAAAAATTTAGCAATAATATATTTAAATTTAAAATCCCAAAATCTATACGCATTCATCAATTATTTTACATTTTATTTTTAGAATTAGTTTTTGAAGGATTAAAAAAAAATCCAAACGATAAAAAATTAGAATTTGAAAATCACACAGAATACAAATTTGAGAAAAATCTTAAATAGATTTAATGAAGAAAATAAATACTTTATACAATAATCACCACCTTATAGATTATAAGATGATTTTTAAATTTTAGAAGATAATATATTTCTAAAAATTATTTAAACTTATTTCAATCAGAATATTATATTATTAGTTACAAAATGAAGATGTAGAAAATTAAGAAAGAATCCAATTTCAAATTAAGATTATAAGAATTTTGAATAATTAAATTTAAAAAAATTTAGAATTAATTTTGTAATTTTACGATTTAATTTTTTTATACCACAAATGGTTTGTTTAGCTTTTAATTTTTTTTGTTCAACATCCTTAACTACCAATATTTTATTTTTATAAATAATGGTGTTGATATACTTTAATTTAAACTATTTTAATTTTTTCTTTTTCCTAATAATTTTTAAAGATAACTCAACAATCTTCGCTTAAAATTTCAACTATTTAGTTTGCAACCTTGCTTACTCTTTTTCAATATTTTCCAGCTCCTTTTCTTGTAATTTAACTTACTAGCTAATTCTATCCACTAAAAAAAAGTATTAGCGGAAGAAGGATAGTATGATAAAAAAAAAAAAAAAAAAAAAAAATTATTATATTTATAGGAAGTTGTTAGGTAATATGATTGACTTTATACCACACAGGTAAAATAACAAATGTATTTTGATATGATAATATATTTATGATTGTTATTGATATAAAATTTATAAAGGAATTGTGCTTTTTTTTTGTTTTTTTTAATATTTTTAGATTATACCACACAACGAGGTCGAGAATTCGGTTCTTAACAATTATTATTTTTTTGTTTTTAATGTTCTGCTGGTATTTGTATTTTTCAGAAATGCATTAATTAACCTCTTAAATATTTTAGAAATTAAGTTTAATTTTACCCACAATACAATCTCCAAAAATTCTTATATATTTGTTTAATTACCTAACCCCCTATATCCCATACAAGATTTTTTTACATAAGAAAAATATATATATGAAAATCTTATCCAATATAGAGAATTTTTCAGAAGAATTATATTTTACACCCAAATATCTTGTATAAAAAAATCTCCTAAAAGAAACTTTTGTTATAAAAATTTGTATATATGAAAAACACTTTTAAGAATTTGTTACCAAAAAAAAGCTTTCTTTTTGAAAAGGAAGGATAGTATCATAGCCATGATTAAGATATAACAATATTTATTGTTAAAAATATGCTTTCATTTTTTTGTATAATTATTTAAGTTATAATAATTAGCATGTTTGTTTGTTTAATCAATTACCTCTGTTTTGTGTGTTTTATATAATATATGTATATTATGTGATTGATATGTTAATAAGGCAGCATACTAATATATCGATTTGATCAGTTGATATATTATTATATTAACTTATTATATATATTTGTATGAAGTATCATCATGTATATAATATTATTGTTCGGATTGATGAATAGTTCTTACTTTTCATCAATCAACTCAAATATAATACAGATTTATAGTTTATTATAACCTTTATTGTTGTTACACATCTCATATATTATTCTTTGATATCATTGTCATACATACTCCACAAGTTCTGAGAACCCGGTATCTTAGAGTGAGAGATCAGTGTTTGGTCAGACGAATTTGATCGAAGTGTAACAATTGATTATTAACCATACCTATACAAGTTTACATATGTTTTAGTTATAAGTACTAAACTATAAACTTTTATACATTATCAGTATCAAATTTTCAATTTTTAAGAAGTAAATTTGCTATTTACTTATAATTAATTAATTATTTTTATATATTTATAATTAAAAATATATTTAATTACTCAAAATAATTTCTAAATTATAAACTTATTTTATTTTTGATAATATTATATATTTTATATTTTTATATTTTCCATAATAATAATTATTATTTTTTTAATATGTTTTATTTTTATTATTAATAGTAGTAATTACTAAGTATAGTAAAATAAAATTAAATAAATATTGGGTATATATATATAATATAAATATTGTTTTTCTTAATTTATTAAAAATATATTAATATTTATATTTGTAAAGGTTTACAGCTCAGTGCTTATAGCTAGAACATATGTAGGTTTGTATAAGTATGGTTGATAATCAATTAATCATAATCTTAACATATTGTAAATTTGCCTATAATAGTATTTATAAGGTGGTATTAATCTAACTGATGCCTTATATATATACCGCTATATTTTAATTTGTAGAAAGTATTTAAATGATTTATTTACAATATATTTATAACTTAATACTTATGAATTAGCTGGTTTTGTGGTTTAAACTGTAATAATTGAAAATATATTTGTTTTATTGTTAAATTATAATGTTATAATATTTTTACAATATAACTAAATTTAATTATTATTATAATAATTATAATCTAAATTAAATATACTTAATTATAAAATCTATATTTTAATTATAAATATATAAATTAAATGTTTACTATAGATTTAATATATTTTTAATTATTATAATTATATAATAATAAGTACTAATTCTTATATATATAATATTAATAATATTATATAATTATAAATATAAATAAAATACTTAATAATATTTATAAAATTAAAAATTTAATATTTCTAATTAAAAAAATAATTATAATTCACAGTTCTAATTAGAAAATAATTATAATTTATAGTTATAATCCAATTATAACTATAAATATAGTAATTTTATATTTATAAAATTATAATACTTTATTATATTAATTTTAATATTATTATTATGATTTATAAATTTATAATATATATTATTTTATTATTAAATAATAAATTTAAAACTTTATATTACTTTCTTAATTTAGAATTATAAGATTTTATAATTAGTATATAATTTATTTTATAATTTTAAAAATATGAATATAAATTAAAGTATTTAATTAAATTTTTTTTATTTTAAATTTATTAATATTTTTTTTTTTTTTAACTTATATTTTTTAGTTTATTTTTTAGTAGTACCACTATTTTTTAATTATTATAATAAATATTTTATTATATTTAATGTTAATTAATATAATATTATTATTATAGATCTTAATTTATATATTTATATTTTTTAATACTAGTATTATTTTGATAAATAATATATTTATATTGTGATTTTAAAGTTATAGAGTAATAAGTATATTTTTTATATATTAATAAATATTTTATATATTTAGTATAAATTATTAGTTTTAAATTATATTATTAAAATAAAAAAATTAATTTATATAGTAATATAATTAATTAAAATATTTGGTATATATAATTCTAGTGTTTTTTATATTATTTATAATTTTCTATAATTTATAATTATATTAGAAAATTTATAAATTTATTAAATTATAATTTCCCAAATTTATTTATAATTTGTATTTATTTTTGTTAATATGGTTTATAATATTATATTTAATAATTTTTCCTTTTTTTTGAATAGTAATATTATTGTAATAAAAGTATTATAAAGTTTTAATAATAATATAAGTGTATAATAATTATAATATTTTTATTTTTCTATATATTTAAATATAAGATTATTATAAATTTAATTAATAATTTTAATAAATATAAATAATAGTAAAAATAATATAAAAATTATATAAATATAAATTATTATTATAATTAATATAATATATAATATATTTAATAATATTATTTTTTTATTAATTTTATAAAATATAATAATTTAATTAATATATTTATAAAATTATACTAATATATAAATATTAATATATAATTTTTAATATATAAAATTATATTATTAATAAATATGATATTTTAATTAGATTTATTTTTTTATTATAATATTTACTAATAATTTATTTATATTATAATATTTTAATTTAAAAATATTAAATTTAATTTTTTTATAAATTTAAAAATACTATATTTTGTAATATTTAGTTTTTTATTAATTATTATTAATTTTATTTATAATTATAATTATAATATTGTCCATATATAACACTATAAAAAATAGAAATAATATTATATTTAATTATGCCCGACTGAATAGGAGGGTTTCTATAATTACGTACTCAAAAGAAAATTTCACTGGGGGACCTCGATTCTCATATATTGTCTCGACGTTGTGTTATACCAAGCTCTTGGCACCTTAAAGTTTTGTAGGAAAGCGAGACTGGACTGGTTACCAAAAAAGAAAAAGACAACAACACTTTTTATATTTAGTGCGGAATTCAGTCGGGTTTAAGTGCGGCCCAGCCGCCTTCTAGTATTAATAATAAAATTTTTAATAATATTTTTTATAATTATTTTCCTTTGTTTCTAATTATATTAAATATAATTATTTTTGTTTCAATAATAAATTTTATAATTATAATTTAAAATTTATTTTTTTATAAAATAATATTATTTATTAATAAGTATAGATATTTAAATATGAATTTATATACTATATTTTTATATTTATAAATTTTAATATAATCAATATTATTATATTTTTCTAATATTAAAAAAAAAAATTTAAATCAATTTTATTATAATTATAATATAAAAATTATTAATAAATATTAATAAAATATTAATAAATTTAAATAATAGCTTTTTAGTATTTTTTTATAAATATATGGGAATATTATTTTAATTTTAAAATTGTATAAGCTAGATTTGGTTTATTTTTATAAATTATATATTATAATAATTTAATTATAATATAATAAATTATATATATATTTTTATTAATATAAACTAGAAAATATCTTTTAAAATTTATATATTTGAGTTTATAAAAATTTATTTAGATTTATTATTTAATAAATTAAATTAATTTAATATATTTTTGTAATAATTTTTTTTGATTTAGTTATAATAACTTGTAAGTATAGTTATATTTAATTTTTAATTTTAAAAATTATTATATTTTATTTATATTTTTAATAATATATTTGTTTATAAATACTTCTTTAGTTTTAAAAAATATAAAAATATTATTATAAAAAATTAAAAAATTATTAATATATATAACAATAATTATATTTTTGTAAAAATATAAATATTTATTTGTTTGATTCCTAATCATTTTGAATAAGAATTTTAAGTTTATAAAAATATAATTAAAATTTTTATTTTATAAATAAAATATTTGTTTAAGTTTATATAATAATTTTAATAATAATAATATAATTATTAAATATTATAATAAAAAAAATTTTTTTAAGAGATAAATAAATATTTAAAAATATAACTTTAATATTTAATTAATAAAATTTTAAATTTAGAATTATAGTAAGTATTAATAATATATATATTATATATAAATTAATTATTGGTGTATATATTTTAATATAATAAATTTTATAATATTATTTATATTTTTTTATTATAAATTTAGTTTTATATAATATTTTTATATTTATATATTTTTTAATAAAAATTTAGTATATATTTAATAATTTAATACTTTTTAATATTTTTAAAAATATATTTCATATTTTATTATTAGTAAATAATAATTTTTTTTTTTAAATAATATTTAATTAGTTATTTTTTTTATTATTAATTATTACTTTTTCATAAGATTAAAGTAAATTTAAATTTATAAATATATTTTTTATAATTATGAATATAATAATTTTAGCTTCTTTTAAATATTGTAAATATTTATTTTCAGAATTAATAATAATTGTAATATGAAAGTTATATACAATCTTTATATTTTTTAATCTGTTATTATAGAGTAATAAGTTTTTTTATTAGTTTTAATATAAAAATATTAAAATTTGGTATTTATTTAACTATTAGAATAAATTTTTATGGTTATAATTATATTTTATATTATTAAAAAAATAAAAAATTTATAATAATTATAAATTTTGATTTTCATATTAGTTCTTTCTCTAATAATAAAATATTAATATATTATTATTTCTTATTTTATAATTTTTTAACTAGAAGGTTTGCTTCGCAAGCACTTAAACCCGACTGATACTCAAATTTTTTTGCTTTTGTATTCTATATTATTATTTTTTTTTTTTATTTTTTTTTGTGAGAATTTTGTTTGTCGAATTAATTCATTACTACCAATTTTATTACAAGTATAAACAACAGGGTTTCTTAAGGTGGAGGGATATATTATAAATAAGTGTTAAATAAGCGAGTTTGCTCGGTAACATATTTTTGAGAGGGTTCCGCTGAGGCCAGCCTTCCGCGTAGTAATGGACCCCGACTAGTGACTAGTCAGTCGGGCATATTAAATTATTATTGTATTTTTACATCCTATAAATTAAAAAATATAAATAATAGTAAAATAATATTAATATATAATTTCTTTTAATATTTAATATTGTTAAAATATGTTTTAAAGTTTTTTTTTACAAATATAAAATTACTAATAAAAATTATATTTTTAATAATAATAATAATTTTTTTCAATATATTTTATACTTTATATTATTTTATTATATATATATATTTTAAAAAAAAAAATTTTTTAAACTCTATATTTACTAAAAATTTTAATTTAATTTTTTTTTAAAAATTATAATATACATAAAATAATTAAAAAAGTAAAAATAAATATAATTAACTAAATTATGATTAAATTATATTTTTAAAACTTTAAAATTCTTTTTACCTTTCTTTTTAAAAAATATAAATTAATTATTAATAAAATAAGCTATAATTATAATTTTAAATTGAAATAATTTAAATAAATTAAATTTAATTAAAATAATTACTATTAATTTATATAAAGTATATATTATTTTTTTAATGGTATTATTTTATTTATATAAAAAAGAAAATTCTATTTTAATATTATATTTTTTATAAAATTTTAAATTTTCTTTTTGTAAGAATTTTTTAGTGTTATTAAACTGTATTTTTATAATTTTAAAATTTTTATTATATTAATATGATAAGTTTGTAATTTTAATTAAAAATATATAATTTATAATGAATTAGTAAGTTGCTAATATTATAAATTTATAAATAAAAATTTTTTTATTATTATATATTTTTTTAAATATATTATTTTTATTATTGTTCTTTAGAATATAGAAATTAATTTTATTATTAAAAATTAGTTTTGTAATAATAATATTATTTATAAAGTATATACTAATATTTTGTTTTTATAATTTTTTAATAAAATAAAAATTTATAATTATTTTGGATATAAATAATATATTATATATTATTAAAATTATAGTTTTAATTTTATAATTATTTTTTTATATTTTTTAGTAAATATAATTATTAAATTTAAATATAAATTTTATATTTAAATCAATATATTATATAATTTTAAAATTATTAAATATAATAGTTTTTTTAATATTAGTTTTATATATAATTATATTATAAATTTTAAAAATAAAAAAATAAAGGATAACTTTTTTTTTTTTTATTTTAAAAATATTAATTTTAATTTTGGGTGTAATTTAAAATAATAATTTTTTAAATAATTTATATATCCACAACTGCTATAAAATAGATAAAAATTTTTTTTTTTAATTTTAAAAATATATTATCAATATCAATACCAGAACTTTTACTTATATTAATATATAATTTTTTATTTATAATTAAATTTTTATTTTATTTATTTTTTATATTTATTGTTGTTGTGTGGTACTAGCACTCTACAACAGAGGCATCTATTGCCAGATCACAAACTTTACCATAGTTGTATTGGGAAATACCATCAGGGGTAACCACTGTGTATACAACTATAAAGAGTATATTTTTTAAAAAAAGAACTTTAAGAAAACATAGTCTATGAGTATAGATTTATATACTTTTATAAATACTAACTATGTAATAGAGTTACCGCTGTTAGATAACGCGCTGCAATAACATTTATATAATATTTAAATTTATATTTATTATTTTTTAAATATTATTGTAGCTGTAAAATTATTTTTTTAATAATTTTTAAATAATAAAAAATTATTAAAAATTTATAACCTTAATTTTTTAATTTTTAGTAATACAATTTTACAGGAACTCTAATTATTGATATACCTAATAATATTTAAAAAAATAAAATTATAAAATTTTTTAATAATATATACATTTCTATTATTAAAAATATTATTTTTTACAAATTAAATAATAATATAAATATATAAATAATTTTTATTACAATTATTAATTATATTATTAATCATATTTATAAAATTAAATTATAAAAATAAAATAAAAAAAAAAATTGGTTTTTTTTTCTTATATTTAAATAATCTCTTTAAAATAATATATTACAGTTATATAAACATTAAAATTAATAAATTGGGTATTAAAATTGAAAAAACAGTATTTAAATATATTTATATATTTTAAATATTTAATTTATATTTTTATTTAAGCAAATCCATCATTTTTTTTGGAATAAATTTTATAAAAATATTATAAATATTTTTGTATATAAATTTTTAGATAATAATATTCACTATAATTTTAATAATATCATATTTATTTATTAAATTAATATTAACAATATTTGTAATTTTAATAATAATTTAAAAATCTCTACTTTTTATAATAATAAAAATACTAGATTATAAAATTATAAAAATATTAATATATTTTTAATAAATTAAAAAAAAATAATATTTGTATTATATTTAGTATTTATCTAATCTTACCCTACTATATTTAATAATAATTATTATTAGTAATAAGAATAAAATATATTAAAAAATAATAATTATTATTATAAAAAATATAAAAACATAAAATATATAATATTATCAAAAACAGAATAAATCTGTAATTTAAGAATTATTTTAAATAATTGGGTACATTTTTAATTATAAACATATAAAAATAGTTAATTAATTATAAATAGCAAATTTATTTTTTAAAAATTGGAAATTTAATATTAATAATATATAAAAGTTTATAATTTAATATTTATAATTAGAATGTATATAGATCTATATAGGTATAATTAATAATTAATTGATTATAATCTCAACACATTGTAGATTTACTTATAATAGTATTTATAGGATACATATCAACCCAGCTAACACCTTATACATATACCGCTACAATATTAATTAATATTTTTATAATTTTATAATTCGTTATTTTTATTATTATAAAAAGTAAAAATTTTTAGATTGCTATTGAATGTTACACTTCGATCAAGTCCGTCTGACCAAACACTGATCTCTCACTCTAAGATACCAGATTCTCAAAACTTGTAGAGTATGTATAACAATGATATCAAAGAATGATATATGTAATAACAATAAAGGTTATAGCAAATTATAAGTTTGTATTATATTTAAGTTAACTAATAAAAAGTAAGAATTATTTATTAATTTTAACAATAGTTTTATATACATAATAATACTTTATACAAATAACAATGATCATATGTTGCTTGTCTATTATTGCATATTGTTTAAGTTGTAAGTTGCATGTTTGTATATTGTATATTACTCATCATATATTACATAATATATGGTATCATATAACAAGGTTTAAAATAAAATAGTAAAACTTAAATATGTAGATAATAGGTGTTATATAAGGAATGTGGCAAAGTAGAACTGAAAATGATATAACATAAAACAAAATACAAATATTTATATTATCAAAATTATAAATTTATGATATTATCTCCTTTTTTCGAAAATTAAAATTTGTATAATAACGAGTTTTTGTATAAATCTAAATTTTATAGAGTAGAAGTCTATATAAAAGTTAGATTCTTATGTGAGCAGTACTACTTCATAGAGTTAATATCTATATAAAAATATTTTTAATATAAATTAACATTCTTGTATAGAACTTCTATCTATATAGGTATTATAAAATAAAAATGATAATGTAAACAAATACATATAAAAAAATAATAATTAAATTAAAATAATAACTTAAAACTTAAACTTTAAAATATTTTTGTAATAAAAGGATAATTAATATATTTCTGAAATCAAATATAAATGTTAACAAAACATTATCAAAAAAAAAATAAATAATTTTTTTATAATTAGTATAATCCTCATATTAATTATATCAAAAAATATAAAATTTTGGTTTTTATTTCTTATAAGTATTATAAAAAAAACAATTATTTTTGTATAATTATATTAAATTATAAAAATTATGCTGTTTATATTAGAAATAGTAGAAAAAAATATTTGACTAATTTGTATAAGTATTCTTTTACTGGAGTAAAAGTGGATTTAATTAATCTGTTTCTTGGTAATAGATCGTTTAGATTGTTAGTTAGATGATAAAAAAAAAAAACTATTAAATCTTAAAAAGGTACAAGAGGAGTTTTAAGCAAAAATTATTCAAAAATAAAAAAAATTAAGGTTATTAAAATTAAAATATCAAAAAACAGTAAATCATGATAGTATGCTTTATAAGCAAGAGTTGGCGGAGAAGGAAAGATTGGAAAAAAAAGATAAAATAAAAATTAAATAAACTTCCAAAAAATTAGAAGAATTTAGAAAAGAATTATTAATATTAATTCCAAAGATTTCTAATTTTAATTATATCAAATTTTTGTAATTCTAATTTAAAATTAAATTTTTTTTTGGTCTTTTACATTTTTGTTTTATAAATTATAATATAGTTTTTTAATTAAAATAAGTTTAGATAACTTCTAAAAATATATTGTTTTTTAAAATCTAAAAATTATTTTATAATTTATAAAATAGTAATTATTATATAAAATATTTATTTTTTTTATTAAATCTATCTAGGGTTTTTTTGAATTTGTATTTCATATAATCTTCAAATTCTAATTCTTTATTATCTAAATTTTTTTTTAGTTTTTTAGGAACTAATTTTAAAAGTAAAATATAAAATAATTAATGAATATATATAAATCCTAAGATTTCAAATTTAAAAATATTATTACTAAATTTTTTAGTAATTATAAAAGATCCATATTTCTAATAATCAAATTTTTTGTTTTATTATTTTTTATATTTAATATATTTAGTAAGCAAGTATACTTTATCTTTTTTTTTAAAAAAAAATACTTCCATTCTTTTCTTATTATAATAATATGATATTTATTTTATCATAAATTAAAGATTTTTTTATAAATTCTCATAAAAATTTTTCATATTTTTAACATATTTATCTATTCATCAGCAAAAAAAAAAAGTCGTAGGACGGCTGACAGCAGACGTCAGACGCCTTTTAGGTGTTATGATGGCAAAACATCAGAACAGTAGATTAATTCTGGACTATATTAAAAGCTTTATTTACAATATATATGAATAAATTTGGAACTGCTTTAATACATCTGAGAACAGTCATTATATAGTTTTAAAAAAATATAAAATAATCAATTATTTATAATAAAAATAATTGAAAAAAATTGATTTTATAAAAATAAATATGAAATAATATAAAATTAATACTTAATAATTTTAATATATCTGATAATTATTATCTAATATTTTTTATATATTAGTATATATATAAAATTATATTTTAGATAAGTTAGTATTTATATTTGTATTTTAATTGTTTTAAATAAGCTAGTAATGACTTATTTTTTAAAATATTCTTGTTATTAAGCATATTTCTGGTGTTGGTCTTTTAATGTCTGTAATTAAATGTGTTGAGTCTAAAAAGATATTTAATTTTAAACATCTAATTTATTGAATTACTATTTCTGTATATCAATTATTTTAAATGAGCTATTTATTATTTAATTTTTAAAATATTTTTTTTTTTGAACAGATTTTTTTCATCAGCTTCTTTATGTTTTTTATTAGATGTAAAAAAATTATTAGTTAATTTATCTTTTTGATATATAATAAATCAATTTTTTTTATTAAATTATTTAATTACTTTTTCTATATTAATTGCAAGTTTTAAAAATGTTTTTTATATATATTAACTTACACCAGTTTTTGCAAATCTATAAATAAATATTCTAAATTTATTAATTACTTATAAAATCTTTATTATTACTTTTTTTTAATTCCATTAATACTTTATATATTCCTTTTCTTTTATTAAATTTAAAAAAAAATACTTTGAAAAATCTTTATTTCATTTTTTTAAAATTTACTAACAGATTTTATAAATTTGATCGAAAATTTAATTTAAATATATAAATTAAGATAATAGTAAAAAATTAGTACTAGTTTTATTAGTTGTTGGATTTTGATATATAATATAATATAAATTTATAGTTTCAACTTTATTAGTAATTATTTTTAATTAATTTTAAAATTTTAAATTTATAAAAATTAAATATTGGTTGTTTAATGATTTATTAATATTATTAGAAATTGTATTAAATAATTTTTAAATTTTAATATTTATATTTTGTATTTAAATAATATTTTTAATTATTTAAATAATTATAAAAAATACTAAGAGTTTAAAGATAGATATATAAAAACTGGTATTAAAATAGAAAAAATAATTGGCATCAAATTTATTAAAAATAAAAATAACATTATCAATAAAATAAAATTGAAGAAAATAAACAAATAAATCTTTTTTTAACAATTTCCCATCTACTAAAACTAAAAAGAGTTAAAGTTTATATTAGTTTCTATAAATCCAATAACAGATTTAGTAAATACATACTTTTTTTAATAATATTAAAATTAATTACTACCTTTTTTTTTAACTTTGCTTTATCCCTCAATTTTTTCTCCGCTTTTTTGTATTTGTTCTCCAACCTTATATGTCTGTAATTTATAATCCCAGATTTATCTATTTCAATAATCCTATTCTTATAACTCTTTACAAATATTTTTTTAAAAAAGTTTTTTTGTTTTTTAATAATATCTTAAATCACCCAACGCATTATATTTAAAATTTTTATTATATTATTATCATCATCTACTCTTTTATTTCTATTGTTTTATATTTATTAATCAATTTTATTTATTTTTTGTTTAATATTTAATTAAAGAAGTTTGAATATAATTTTTAAAAATTTATTCTATTCTTTTTTACTCATTTTATTTTAATTATTTTATTTATAAAAAATATTAATCCAGTTTAATAATTGATTTTTTATATTTTATTTTTTTTTAAAAGAAATATCGGGAATAATTTTACAAAATTGAATGAAAGCTAAAAAAATTTTTATAAATTAATAAATAATTTTTATATATTTTATAATAAATTTTTAATTTATATATAACTAAGTTATTAATATTGTTATACAATATTTTATAAATTTTATTTTATATTTTTATTATATTTTTATTATTTTTTTTATTTTATTATTATTATTATTAGAAATTTTATTTAATAATTTAAAATTAATCTTTATTTTTAAAATATAATAATTTATATTAAATATTAGAAAACTATTTATAAATTTTATCAATATAAGTACTTACATTTTTTTATTCCCTTTTTTTTTTTTTCTATTTTTCCTATTTTTTCTACTATTATTATTATTATCATCATTATTATTATTATCAGTATTGTTGTTGTTATTGTTATTGTTAGTAATTATAATTAGAGTTTTTTTTTATTAATATATTTTTTAATTTTAAAAAAATGTTAGTAGATTTAATAAATTTGTTAAAAAATTTATCAAATTTTCTTACCTTTTATATCTATTTTTTAAACAATTAATTTTTTAAATTATATCCAAATTTGAATATTATTATTATTAACTTTTTACTTTATTATTTCTTTCTTTATTTTTTTATATAAATTTTTTAATCTTATTCTTTTAATATATACTTTTTTTATTAATTTAATATTATTAGAATTAATTTTTTCAACTTAAACTAAGTTTGCTATTAAATATATAATAATTAAAAAAAAACCAAAAATTTTTTTATAATTTTTAGCAATTTTTTTTTTCAATTTTCAAATTTTTACAGTATATTTTATCCAAAAAATATTTTTATAATAAAAATACTTTCCTACTAAAAAAAATTAGTCATATTTATTAAATTTATTATTAAATATAAAAAAACTACTTATTTTTTTAAATTAAACAAATTTATTTTTATTTTATATTACCTCTTCTACTTTTTCCGACACTAGCCTCTTAATATCTAATACCAGTTCATTAATATTTTTTATAAATTTGATATAAGAATATCAGTATTTTTTAAAAATACTAGTTTTTTAATTTTCCAAAATTTTTTAATTTTTAAAAAATATAAATTAATATATAGTTTTTTTATATCTTTTATTAATAAATATATATTTATTATTATATTTAAATTTGATATTTTTAAATTTAATAAATTATTAATTTCAATATTAGGATATAATATTTTTGTTATATATTTTCATTTTGTAGTATTCTTAATTACTAATAATATTTTATAAAATAATTAATTAAGACCAATTTTAAAATATTTATAAAAAGATTATTAATAATTAATTAAGTTTAAATATAATATATAAAAACTTGCTAATAAATTTAACAAAAAAATAATAAATTTAGTATTTATTAATAATATTTAATTACTTATTATAGATATTATTTTTACCATCTAATAAAATTATTAAAATAATTAATAGTAAAAAAGATAGTAATAATAGTGTTCAATTTAATATTAAATGGTTAATAGTTTTTCTATGTTTGAAAAAATATTTAATAAATTTTTAATTTATTTATTAGTAAAAAACCATTTTTAGAATTGAATTTATTTAAGATTTCTATTAAATGCATAATATATTAACCTTTAAATTTGATAATAATTTTTCCACATCTTACTTAGTTTATATAAAATCTGTTATTTATTTAAAATATTTATTAAATCTTTATAACCTAAGCTTAAATTATTTAATTTAATATCAAAATTACTAAATTATTTGTTAAAATTTATTAAATTTTTAAAATTATTTTAATTGTTTGAAAATAGATTTTCTAGAATTTGTAAAATCTGCTAAAGGTTGTTTTTAAAATTTAGTAAATATAAAAATAGTTTTTAAAATAATTAAAATATTATTTGAAAACTTACTTAAAATATTTGGAAAAGATTTTCCAACAAACATAATATGATTATTAAAAAATTTTTAGAGCTAGATAACTAGATTTCGATAGTAAATATCTTATTCCTAAGAACAGATTATATATTTTCAATAAAAACACACTATTCTTATAAAGAAAAGAGATTATGGAGAGAATTTATAATAACAATCAAAAGATTTAATTAATTTATATATAAATTATTAGTATATAATAAATCTATTATAATTATAATAATAATTAGTAAATTAAATTAAATTATTTTAAATTTAAAAATTTGGATATATTATATAAATATTTATAATTTATTTTATAATAGTTGCTTGCAGATTTATAAAAATTTTTAAAAATTTTTTTAAATAAAAATATTTTTGTAACACATCAATAAATATTCTATTATTACAAATTATTTTTAAAAAAAATTATATAACACAGCTTTATAAACTAAAAATTCAAATAACTTCCCCACATTAAATGCTAAATTTATAAAATATAATTATAATACCCCTACTCATATAAAATTAACCCAACTAAATTTAAAAAAAAAAGTTTTTAAATTTAAACACTTTATTAAATTATTATTTATAATTTCAAAAATCTGCTAATAAATATATTAAAATTTCAAATTCCTTCTAATATTTATTTAAATATAAAAAATAAATTTATAATTTTTAAATATTAATTTTGTGAAAAAAAATATAAACAAAATGAATAATGAATAATTTATAAATAAATATATTATTTGTAATTATATAAAGATGTAGTTAAAAAATAATAAATATTATAAATTTAATATAAAATTCTAAACAATTTATTAATTTAAATAATAATAATATAGAAATATTAAATAGTTTTAATATAAATAAAATTTATATAAAAATGTTTTTAAATGTTAAAAATCTGATAACAAATTTATCTGAATGTGTATTTACACTAAAAAATAAATTATTATTTTTCAATAATAAATATGAATACAAACTTATAAAATAATTTATTAAAACAAAAATTTTTAAAATATTAATCAATTATTTTTTTAAATTGGAAAAATTTATAATAATTTCTACCAATTTTTATACATTTATATATATATTTTAAAATCAAATCAATAATATAAAAAAAAAACAAAGTTTTGATTTTAAAAAATTATTTATGATTTTAATATATTAGATTATCAAATATTTATATCAGAATATCATTAATTATATTACGCATTTATTATAATAATTAATATATGTATAAAATCTGGTCTTCATTTTTTATAAAAAATATAATTTATATAAAAAACATTTCTATTCTGAAATACATACTACAAATTAATAATAAAATAAACAAATAATATTAATATTAAATATTATTATAAAATTTAATAAGTAACAATTTTGTTTAAAAATAAATATTATAAAATAAAACAATAATTCCCATAATCTGTACATTAAACAATTTGTATTTGACTAATTTCTTTGATAATAAAAAAGTTTAGCCGATATATATTATAATCAATAACCTATTTTTATACATCCATAATAAATTATTAAATTATATTTATATACTATTTACTTTATTTCTGATTCTTTTAAAAAAAATATATTTAAATTTTTAATAAAAAAATTAAATTACTAGTAATATTTAAAAAATTATTTAAAAAATTTTTTTTTTTTTAATAACTATTATAAATTTTACAAAAAACACAACAAAACTGAAAATTGACATAACTTATACTAATAATAAAATTCAAAAATATTATTTACAATTAACTAATTAGATTACAAATCACATTAAATATTATAAACTTTTAAATATTAATAATCAATTATATATAAAGTTGATTTTTTAAATTTAAAAATATATATTTTAATAAATTTATTTCAAAATTATTATAATTATGAAAAAATAAAAATTAATTTATAAAAAAAAAATATAATTTATTATAAATATTAAAAATTAAAATAATATTTTAAGCAAAAAAGATTTAATAAAATTTTAATCATTTTTTACTAATTTCCTAACATCTATCCTAATATTTTCCTTAAACTTAATTTTTTTTATAGTTTTTATTTTAAAACATTTAAATATATTATTAAATAAA
Organism: Orbilia ellipsospora; assembly: GCA_036971675.1. Lineage (NCBI taxonomy): Eukaryota > Fungi > Ascomycota > Orbiliomycetes > Orbiliales > Orbiliaceae > Orbilia > Orbilia ellipsospora. The sequence continues at coordinate 2,080,912 of JAVHJO010000006.1, forward strand.
TATTATTATTTGTTAAAAAATATAAATAATTAGATATATTTAATATAACTTAAACTAAATTTTAAACATTTCTTAAATTCTCCAAATTTAAGTTTACTTTTTTATAAATTATTTAATAACAAAATAAAAAATTAAGATTTATTGATTAAATTTTTCTTTCTATTTTAGTAATTATTTTAAATATATTATCAATTTTTAGCAATTAATATTTGACAAAATTTTTATATATATTCAATCATTTTTAGAATTTTATTTATTTGTACAATATAAAAATTATATATTAGCAATTTTTAAATATTTAAAAAACTATTAACAACAATTTTATATTATAAAAAACATTTTTTTAAAATATTAAAATATTAAATAAAAATAAAAATTTAAATAAATATACTTACAATATAAATCAAATACAAAAAAATAATTTACAAACTTAGAAAATTGATATAAAAAAATTTAATAAATAAATTACAACAAATTAATATTAAATATATTTTTAGTCTTCAGTAATTAGAAACTTTTAATATTATTAAATTTTATTAACTAACTTACTTTGCAGATTTTATATGATTATTTAAACATTTATAAGATTAGTCAACAGATGTACCAAAATTATTCTATAAATTCCTTAAAAATAATTATCAATTTTTAAACCATATTAATTTTTTAATTTAAATTTTTGGTATTAAATATGGTATCACATTTTTAAATTATATTATTTAAATTCTAAAATCTTTTTTTTTTTTAAAGTTTAAATTTACTAAATTTTTTATTAATTTAGAATATTTGCTCAAAAATTTTGTAAATATATTACTATTTTTTAAAAATATTAACCCATTATCTTATTTATTTTTGTTAATAAATATTTTGAAGTTTTAAAAAATTATTTACAATTTTAGAGAACCTTGATTACTATTAAATACTAACTAATAAATTATTAATTACCTTACTCATAAATTTAAATTATTAGATTTACAACATTATTTATATTCTTATATTAAAAAAATTAGTTAAAAATAATTTATAAAAATTACTTATCTAATATCTCAAATCTAATAGTAAACAAATTAAAATTTTTTCTTTTAAATTTAATTATCAACCATATAATCAATTATATATATTAGTTTTAGATTTTATAGATCTAACAAAAGATATCATACATTTAATATATTATATTAATTTATTTTAATAATATAAAAATCAGTTTCAACAAAATTTCATTTTTATAAATTAAAATTATAGAAGTTAGTATAAATTTTTTTACAAACATTTAATATTTTATATCAAATATATTTTTATTATTTTCAATTTATATTTTTAAAAAAATTATAAATTATTTTTAATTACTAAATTTTAATTATTTAAGAATAATCAAATCTAGTAATTATAAAGTTTAATTTAAATTTTCAACAACTTATTATTTAATAGCCCTTATCTATTATTTAAAGTTTGGCCGAATTGTATTATTATTTATAAAAACAAAATTTTATTTCTTATTCAATTAGCACAAATTGATAAGCAGTATTAATTTATTAACAACCATATCAATTTAGAATAATATAATATTTTTTATTAAATATTGTAAAGTTGTCTACAAATATATAAAAATAGATTAAAACATACAATTAAACTATTTTTATACTTAATTTAAATTTAATAAAATGATCAAACTTAATATGTCTTTTTTATAACTTTCTCTATTTTCTTTCTAATTACCTTTTTTCCAAATTAAATATATATATCTTCAAAGTAATTTCTATTTCCTTCCTTTTTAATTTTTATATATCTCTTAATAGTTTCCTTATATTTGCTTAAATATACTTTTAAAAAAATTTTTTAACACACTTCTATTAGCGCAAATACAAGCAAAACAAATAAAAAATTTATTACCTAAAAAAAAAAAAATATGAAAAAAATAGTTAAAAACTTTAATTTCATTAAAATATACAAAATCCAAAACCAGCTTCATCACATTTAAAAATATAAATAATTTTAAACTTCAGATAATACAATGTACTTTGTTAACAAATATAAATTAAAACAATTAATATAACAAATATTATGTTATTAGTGGAAGAGGAAATTATTGAATTTTTTATTTAAAAAGATTTTACACTAAATATAAAAAAGTGGATAGTAATTTTCTTAAAGTTTTTCAAAAACATTATAAATAATTTTGAAGATGATGAAGATTTTAAAAATATCAAAAATATTTTAAACAAAAATATTGATTTTAATTTATTTAATTAATTAATTTTAGTACTAGTTTTAGTTTTTAGTAGACTTGGAAAATTTGTTATTCTTCTAATTAACAATATTATTTTTTAATAAATAATAATTTATAATACTTTAATATTATTATTTACTGAACTCTAAAAAATTGTTATAAGATTTTAAAAATATGTATATAACCTTTCATCATAAATAAATCTAAAAGCTGAATTATGTAGTTAGCTTGTACCTCAATTATTAATATTTAATTAAAATAAAAAACTTTTTTCACTTTTTGTCAAATGTAAAAAATCTTTTAGAAAACAATCCCTAGACTTAATATTATTATTTTTATTAAAATTCATTTATATAATATTTATTATTTTTAATTCTTAATATGTTTAAAATAATTTCTACCTATCCTCAGATAGACTCAATATATTTAAAAACGAATTTTATATTAAAAGATGTAGAATTAAAATAATTAATTTATTTAATATTAAATAGTTAATATATAACAAAATAATAGATAAGATTGATTTATAATAAATTAATAAAAAATTATTTGTAAATATTGTTGAAATTTAGGAGTATATAAAAAGTTTGGTAATAGATTTAGAATATTGAGCTCTTAGATTTTATTTTTATATAGTAATATATCAAGTTTAAATTTTTTAATAATATAAATATTAATTTATTTTTAATTAGATAATAAATTATAAAATAATTGATTTTATTTTTTATTTACTATTAGAGAATTGGTATCAAATGTTTATAGGCTGGTAGGAAATATTAAAGTAATTTGAGAATGTATAACTTTTTTTTTTTTAAAAATAACCGGTTTCTTTATCATAATTGATTTTATTATAATGATGTAAATTTTTAAATATTTAGTAATAGATTTTATAAGATTAATAATAGTTTCCATAAACTAATAACATTATTTTTATTATATCAATATTTTCTAGTATATTAATTAAATAATATTATAATTCTACTAATAGTTGGGATTATCAAATTAAGGAATTAATCTATAATTTAAATAATTATAGTTTTACATTTATCAATATTCATATTTATATTACTTTAAAACAATAAGAATCTGGTATTTATAATTATAAAATAAGTAATTGGATGAATAAAGTTTATAATAAATTCTTATAAATTTTTAATAATATTATAAAAAAAAATTTGCTAATATATTATAATAAAAGTATTTTTATATATAATTAATAAATTTTTTAATAATATTAAGCAATCTCTTAGTATTTAATAAAAAATTTTCAAAATTTTTTAACATCTAATCCAGAAAGTTTTTAATAATTTAAAACTTTTGTTTTTAAATATATTAATTTTTTTTTTTTTGAATACCAACACAAATCTTATAAATCAAAAAAAAAGTTTAAAAATTTTTTTTAATCTTTTATAAAATATATTATATCTATTATAAGTTATATTAAGCTATACTATATATATTCATCATTTATTATTTATATTTATATTAAATCTTAGCTAGCTAATTAAATTATTTAATATATATACTATTAATTTTATTAATATTATATTTTTTATAAGATTTTAGTTAATATATTATAATTAGTAACAGATTTTCAGAATTTTGGATTATTTTAAATTTTTAATTTTTTTTATTATTTTTAATATTTTAATTTTCATATTATCATAAATATTATATACTTTCTAATATTTAAGATAACTATCATTTTTATTATCACAAATAATATTTGCTTTTTAATATTTAAAATAAAACTTACAATATTATTTTTTTTGATTTTTTTTTTGTTATATTATCCTAGATGTGCAAAGTTTGTTACCATCTGGATGCCGGTAGATGTAAAATTATCGTCTTGGAAATCCCATCGTCGGATGACCGGGACGGCAATACATTTTTTTGCTGATGTTTAAAGTATTATTTCTTTAAATATTAATAATAAAAATATTACTATTAAATTCTATCCTCTAAATACTTTATAAAAAATATATTTTATAATTAAATATTTGGAAATATTATAAATAAATTTAAAATTAAAAAGTAACTTAATTTAATTGTTTTATATAATATTTAAGAAATTATATAATTATATTTTGATTATCTAAATAATTTGTTTAATTATTCCATTTATTTAAATATATCTTTTATTAATAATATTAATTTTAATTCCAGTCTAATTTCTAATTAAATTCCAAAATTTGTTAAAAAATAAAATATCTCTATTATAGATATATTTAATCTATAAACTATATTAATTAAATATTTATTAATTATATATTTATTCAAATTCTTCTGTAAACTATTTAAAATTTTATAATTCTAAAATCACTATTTTACTAAATTTATAAATGATAATTAGTACTTTATCATAAATAGTATTAATAAATAAATCTTAAAATTCTAATATTCCTTAAATAAAGTTATAAGAAATAACTTAAAAGAATATAAATGATACATTATAAAATTATAATTTTCCATAAAATAAATATTAACTAAATTTATTTCTATAGTATATATCACATATTTTAATATATTATTCAATATATTGTTGTATTTATAATTAAAAATAATTTTTGGTTAAAAGTTTTTAAATTTATTTAATTTTTAAATATCTATAAACAAATATATTATAATATTATTTAATAAGTTTTTATTAGAGATTTTTAGTAAAGATGTAGTAAAAATTTTTAAAAAAATAATTTTATTTTAATAATAAAATATTCTAAAATATTAAAATTATTAAATAAAATTTGTGTAATTATAAAATATTATTTATAATTTTCTTTCAATTTTTAATAAATTAATTATCAATTATATGAAAAATAGTATTAAAAATTTGATTAATAGTAATATTTTTAAATAGTTTTTTTTTAAAAATTATTCTTTTATTTAATTATATTTTTGTTATTAAATTAAGTCTTTTATTGATAACATTTACTCCTAAATTTTTTTTACTTTTATAGTATATAATTTTTATATTATATTTATTAAAAAATTTTTATTAACAAATTTATCATCAGCTAAATTCTTTAATAATAAAAAAAAAAATAAAGTTTTTATGGTTGGAGTATATAATAAAGAATTCTTTTATTTATAAATATATTTTTTATATTTTATAAATTTAAATAATTATTATAAATTCTTTATCATAAATTAAATATCTAAATTCTATAATATTAAATTTATAAAATAGATATGTAATAAGATACTATTTATTATTAAAGTGTAATTAATATAAGTATATATTTAATACAACATCTAAGATATCAATTTCAATTTTGATAAATAATTTTAGATTGTATAATTAAAATATAAGTATTAAAAAAAATAATTGTTTTAATATATTAAAAATATTAATTCAACTAAAAATTATATTAAATTTAATTCTTATTTTAATAAATTTGATTAGGACTACTAATATATAACTGTATTGTTTAATGAAATGTTGATAATAGTTATATAGTTTTAAAAAAGATTAGATGTTTTTGATTATCTAAAATTCTAATTAATTTTAAATTACCTAAACTTTTTTTAAATTTATTTTTATTTTTTTGGTTATAAGAATAGTTTTAAAAATTCTATTTTTATTATTTCAAATTCTATTTTTTTAAATTTAACCTTAAAATTATATTTATTAAATATTTTAAATATTAGGATAATATATTTTTAATGTTTTTAAAAATTTTTATTATAGATGAGTATATTGTTGAGGTAAATAATATATATCTTATTAATATAATTTTTAAAAATATAATTTATAAAAATCTAAAATAATATTGGAATGTTAATCAATCTAAAAAATATAACTAAATATTCGAATAATTTATATTTATATCAAAAAACTATTTTTAAATATCATTTAATATTATTTTAAGGTTGGTATAAATAGTAATAATATTTAATTTAATAAAAATAATAGTACTTTATAATTAGTCAAAAGATTTAAGATAAGAATAATTTAGTATAATTTTTAATAATAATATTATTAAAATTTTAATAATTTATATAGATTTATAATTTTCTATTTTTTTTAAAACAAATAAAATTGAATATTTTATTAAAAATTATAAAATTTAATATATCTTTTTTATAAATTTTTTTAATATATTCTTTAAAAACTTTTAATTTTTTTTAAATATAAATATAGATAAGTATAAATTTAAATATAATATTTTCTTTAAACAATATTTCATAAATAAATTTATTAAATTATAATAGGGTTTTTTATTAAGTAGTTTTTTAAAAATTTTAATCTATTTTAAAATTTATTTGAAAATCTTAAAACTATATTTTTAATAATTTTTTTAATAGTTTTATAAATATTTTTAATTTTAATTCATATACATTTAAGAATGTTAAATTTATTTTAAAATTTATAATAGATTTTTTATTAAAAAATATTCTATCAATTGTAAATATATATTTTTTTTTTAAATTCTAAATTTGAAGCATTTTTAGGAAATTTAACAATTACATTTAATAAATTTAATGGTTTATAATTGAAAGTTGATTTCTAAATCATAATCTTATAACTAGTTGTATTTTAAAATAAAGTCATCATTTTTAAAATTAAAAATATTAACTATTCTTTTCTTTAAATATCTGTTAATAATAAAAATAATAGTGGTTTTATATTTAATTATTCCAAAAAAGCTTTCTCCAAATATTATAATATTATAATATGTTAATTTAAGGAATATAAATAATATATATTTTTTAACATAATTTTTAAAATATAAGTAATTTTAATTCTATTATTAGTAAAAACTTTAATAAAATTTCTATTAATTATATAAAAAATATTAAAATATTATTTTATAATTTAATTAAATATTTTATCAAATTCTTTCTTAATGAAGCTTAAGTTAGATTATTTGGAATATATCAAAATCTAAAATTTCTTTAATTTAAATTTTTATAAATTATATCAATAACATTTCATAAAATTTTTTTTTATATCAAAATTTTATAAATGATATATTAGTATTTTAATAAATTTGATATTAATCAAATAATTAAATAGTATAATTTTATTTTTAAATTAATAACTAAAACTTTCAAAAGAAAATATTTTAAGATAATATATTAATAATCTAATAAAATCTATTTTTTAAATATTATTTAGAAATTATTTTATTCTATAACTAATTATTAATATAAATTATTTATTCTTATATATAATATTTATATATACTTAGATATTTTTATAAGTAATAAATTTTACCTTTTATCTATATATCATACATTTTTTAATATAACTATATTATTTATTTTAAATGATCATATGTTTAAATTATAAATATTTTTTATCATTTAATCACAATCCAATAGTCATTAAAATTTTAAACAAATTTAATTCCATATTTATCAATTATAATAAAATAAGTAGAGTATTAATAAAATTAATAAGGGCTTTACCTAAATTATTTGGTAAAATAATATTTTTTTATAAATATTTTATTATATATATAGTATAAACATTTCTTATTTCATAAAATTCATATAATCTATATAAATAATATCTTCAATATTTATATTCTATAAAGTATATTTTAAATATTTATATTTTAAATCCATAATATTTATAAAATTTGTTATCATCTAATAATAAAGAATATTAATTATAAGATTTTTTTAAAACACCATTTTAATTTATTTTTTTTAATAAAAGTTTTTTATATAAATTATAATTTAAAATATTTTATTATTTTTTTTATTATAAATAGCTTGGAGTTGTTTTTTAAAATGAATTTTAAATTATCATAATTTGGAATTTTTAGGGATGAATTAATTTTTTGTTTCATTTTAATACTAATATTTTTATTTTAAATTGTAGGTTGAGTTTCTGATATATTGTAAATATTATTTTAAAAAAAGATTATTCCAAATCCAGTAGTATTCTTTAATAGTTAATAAATTAGATTGTTTTGATAATATAATATATTTTTATTCTATATTAAATATTTTAAAAATATCTTAATCAAAAAATATAGCCTCTATCTACCATAATTTTTCTTATTCTATAATATTATAAATAATTTAATCTTATTTTTTTTAAGGAGTTTATTAAATTAATTCATTACCTCATTTTTATATCAATAATATTCAATAAAAAATTCTTTATCTGAAAGATTAGAGTTAAAAATCCATTTAAATAATTTTATATTTTCAAATTTAATAATAACTTTTTGAGGTTGGTTTATCAGAGAGGTTGGGGTATCTTCCCAAAAAATCAAAATTTATTCTCATAAATTAAATTTTATTATAAGAATATATATTTAATTTTAAGTTTATTAATTAATTTAAATACTAATTAAAACTTTACAAATACCTAGGTATATTAAAAAATAGTTTTAAAAAAATTTTCTTTTATAATTAATTAATTAGTAATAATATTAAGAATTTTATTAAATTTTTATTCTAATTCAAATTCTTATTATTTATTTTTATATTTTGTATTACTATATATTCTGTATTATTTGTATAATTTTTCATAGTTTATAATATAAATTTATTTCTATTACCATTCTTTTTAAAATTAATTTTGTTTATAGTTTTTAGTTATATATTCTTTCTTATTACATTTAAAATAAATAAATTTGTTAGATTTTAAAAACTTATTATATTATAATTTATATTAATTTTGAATAATTTTTAATTCTATAAAAGCTGGGTTGTAAATAATTCTGAAAATCTATTCTTAACCATTTTATTACTATTAATTTTATAATTTACTATTAAATCTTAGTTAATCTTAATTGGGTTTATAAATATTTAATTATTTTATTTTATTATAAAGTTAATTATTTTGATAAAGTTTTTGGTTATTCATATTAAATTATTTTAAAGTGTAAAATTGTAAATTGTTAACCTGTCTTTATAAAAATATTATTAAATTTGATGATAAAAAATTATATTTCCTTATAAATAAATTTTTTATTAATAGTTTTTTATCATATAACTTTTTATTTTTATTAAGATTTAAATCTTTTTTTCATATAATAAAATATTTGGTCATTATTATAATCAATAAAAAAATATATTAATTAAGTTTTTAGAAATAGTTTCTAGTTGATCTTTTTTATTAAAATTTATGGAATTTGTGTAAAGCTTTTTTTTATTTATTCTTATATTCACATATCTGTCTAAGGAATTTGGTAAATATAGTATAGTTAATAAATATAAAAATAATATCAGAGATTTCATATTATTGTTAATATAAAGTACTTTTTTTATATTTCTTGTAGTAAATGTTATAAATATTAAAAACAGTATTTTTAAGAAAAAGGATGTATAACAGACTTTATATTCATTATTAAAATAATTTTTAAATTAAAAATAAAAAATATTACTGAACTATTTAAGAAATTGATCAAGTTTTGTAGAAGATTTTTTAAATTTAATAAGTTTTGGTAGTTTAATATTATTTCAGAAAATACTTCATCAATTGTTCTTATAATTAATAAATTCATTATTATTATTTAAAATAAAATTGTTATTGCTAAAATTTTTATCAAGATTTTTAGATAATAGTAGTTAACATTTTTTACTTTTATTTTTAGAAATGAATTTGGAGTGTATCTTGTTTTTATATAATAGTTTTAGTTAACTTAGTTTTAGTAATCTAAAATCTTTTTTTATAAATTCATATAATATATTAGTATATATTTTAATCTGAATATAAATAATAGTTATTATAATCTATTCTAATATTTATATTATAACTTTTAAATTTTTTAAATATTTTGAATTATTTATAAAAATAATATTTATAAATTTATTTTTAGATTTTTTTATTAATATAGTTAGTTTGTTGTTAATTTAGGTATTAGTATTAGTATATAATTTATTATTTTTTCAGAAAATATCATTTTCTTTGTTTAATAAATCTATAATTAGTTCAAATTCTGATAAAAATAATATTTCTTTTAATTGTCTTTTAGAATATTTGTTAGTTTAGTTAATTCGATTTTAATAAGTAGATTATAATTTAAAAAATATATTATAAAAAATATATAATTTTCTTTATCATCTATTATTTTATATTTTAAAAAAATAAAATTTTTTAAATTGATTTTACTTATTAATATATATATATTTTTCTGTTAAATTTAAGTGGGATTGGTTAAAGTGTTATACTTCAATCAAGTCTGTTTAACCAAATATTAATCTTTTATTTTAAAATATTGGATTTTTAAAATTTGTAAAGTATATATGATAATAATATTAAAGAATGATATATAAAATATATAATAATAATAAAAATTATAGTAAATTATAAATTTATATTATATTTAAGTTAATTAATAAAAAGTAAAAACTATTTATCAATTTTAATAATAATTTTATATATATAATAATATTTTATATAAATAATAATAATCATATATTATTTGTTTATTATTACATATTACTTGAGTTGTAAGTTGTATATTCATATATTGTATATTGTTTATTGTATATTATATAATATATAGTACTGTATAACAAAATTTAAAATAAGGTAGCAAAACTTAAATATATAAATAATAAATATTATATAAAGAATGCGGTAAAACAAAACTGAAAATGATGTAGTGTAAAATAAAGTATAGGTATTTGTGCTGTCAAGATTATAGGTCTGTGACATTGAAATTATAAATATAATTAATATTAATTTAATAAATAAGTGTAATATTATTAAATTATAATAAGTATTATTATTGTGGTATACATATAAGGCGTCAGCCGGATCGATACATACCCTATAAATACTATTATAAACAAATCTATAATGTGTTAAGATTATAATCAATTGATTATTAATTATTTAAGATTTATATACATTCTAGTTATAAACATTAAATTATAAAATTTTATATATTATTAATACTAAATTTCCGATTTTTAAAAAATAAATCTACTATTTATTTATAATTAATTAATTGTTTTCATATAACTATAATTAACAATATACTTAATTATTTAAGATAATTTTTAAATTGTAAACTTATCTTATTTTTAATAATATTGTATATTTTATATTTCTATATTTTCTATAATAATAACTATTACTTTTTTAATGTATTTTATTTTTACTATTAATAATAGTAATTACTAAATATGGTAAGGTAAAATTAAATAAATATTAAGTATATATATATATATATACAAATATTATTTTTCTTAATTTATTAAAAATATACTAATATTTATATTAATTAATATTTTTATAATTTTATAATTTATTATTTTTATTGCTATAAAAAATAAAAATTTTTAAACTATTGTTAAAATTATAAATATTATTAATATTAATTTAATAAATAAGTATAATGCTATTAAAATTATAATAAATATTATTATTCAAAAATTTATATATAAAAATATTTATAATATTTTTACAAAACTTATTTTAAAAATAATAATAAATTTATTTAAATAAAAGTACAAATTAAATATCTAAAGTACTATAAATATACTTAAATACTGTTTTTTCAATTTTAATACCCAATTTATTAATTTTAATGTTTATATAACTGTAATATATTATTTTAAAAAAATTACCTAAATATAAAAATGTTACACTTCGATCAAGTCCGTCTGATCAAACACTGATCTCTCACTCTAAGATACCGGGTTCTCAGAACTTGTGGAGTATGTATATTAAATGATATCAAAGAATGATATATGAGATATGTAATAATAATAAAATCATAATAAATTATAAGTTTGTATTATATTTAAATTGATTAATGAAGAATAAGAACTATTTATCAATTTTAATGATAGTTTTATATATATAATAATGTTTTATATAAATAATAAATAATTATATAATTATAAAATTATATATATAAATATATGAATATGTAATTTTTTATAAAGATTATAGAATTATATTATTAAAAATGTGAATATATAATGTTATTATATAATGTTATAGTATAGAATTTTAAATAGGGCGGATAAATATATATAAATAATAAATATTATATAAAAAATGTGGTAAGTAGAATTGAAAATGGTATAGTGTAAAATAAAGTATAAATAATTATACTGTTAAAATTATAAGTTTATAATATTATCTTTTTTTTTTAAAGAATAAAATTTATATAAAATGGCTTTTATAAAGATTTCTATTTTATATAAAATGAAAATTTATATAAAAATTAAATTCTAAATAAATAATATTATTATATAAGGTTAATATTTGGTATAAGTGTTTTTAATATAAATTATTGTTTTATATAAAATTTCTGTTTTATATAAATATATAAGATAAGATGATAATATAAGCAAATAGTGTATAAAAAAGTAATAATTAAATTAAAATAATAACTTAAAATTTAAATTTTAAAATATTTTTGTAAGAAATAATTAATATATATCTGAAATTAAATATAAATGCCAGTAGAATATTGTTAAAAGAAAAATAAATAATTTTTTTATAATTAGTATAGTCTTTATGCTGATTGTATTGAAAAGTTTAGTATTCTAGTTTTTGTTTTTTGTAAATATTATGAAAGGAATAGTCATTTTTGTATAATCATGTCTGGTTATATAAATTATTTTATTTGTATTAAAAATGGTTGAAGGGGTTGTTTGGCTGATTTTTGTAGGTATTTCTATTTTTTTAAAAATAGATTTGGCTAATTTAGTTTATAATAGATTAACTTGATTATTAATTGGATGAATGGGAGAAGGAATTGGAGTTTTTGGAAGAAGAATAGATTGTTGTATAATAAAAAGTGGCTGAGTTGTAGGCGAGGGTTATACAGAAATGAAAAGAATTAAAATAGTTAAAATTGAAATATTAAAAAATAATTAATTATGATGGTATATTATATGAGTAAGAATTAATAAAGGAGGAAAAATTAAAAAAAAAAAGTAAAATAGAAATTAAATAAGCTTTTAAAAAATTAAAAAAATTTAGAAAAGAGTTATGAATATTAATTTTGGGAATTTCTAACTTTGATTATACTAAATTCTTATAATCTTAGTTTAAAATTAAAATTTTTTTTAATTTTTTATATTTTTGTTTTATAAGTGGTGATATAGTTTTCTGATTAAAATAAATTTAAAATATTTCAGAAAATAAATTATATTTAAAAATTTAAGAATTATTTTAAAGTTTATAAAATAATAACTATCTAATAAAATATTAATTTTTTTTATTAAATTTATTTAGGATTTTTTTAAATTTATATTTTATATAGTTTTCAAATTTAGTTTTTTATTATTCAAAATTTTTTTTTAAGTTTTCAAAGACTAATTTTAAAAATAAGATATAAAATAATTAATGAATATATGTAGATTTTGGGATTTTAAATTTAAAAATGTTATTACTAAATTTTTTATAATTATAAAAAGTTTATATTTCTAGTAATTAAGTTTTTAACTTTAACAACTTTTTTATTTAATATATTTAATAAATAAGTATGTTTTATCTCCTTTTTTTAAAAATGGTATTTCCATTTTTTCTAATTATAATAATATAATATTCATTTTATTATAAATTAGAAATTTTTTTAAAAATTTTTATAAAAATTTCTTATATTTTTAATATATTTATTTATTTATAATATTGTTTTTTTAGATATTAGAAGTAGAAATATTACTATCAAATTCCATTCTCTAAATATTTTATAAAAAGTATATTTTATAATTAAATGTTTAAATATATTATAAATGAATTTAAAATTAAAAAATAACTTAATTTAATTATTTTGTGTAATATTTAAAAAATTGTATAACTATATTTTAATTGTTTAAATAATTTATTCAGTTGTTTTATTTGTTTAAATATAATTTTACTAATAATATTAATTTTAATTTTAATTTGGTTTTTGATTGAGTTTTAGAATTTACTAAAGAATAAAATATTTTTATTATAAATATAATTAATTTGTAATTTATATTGATTAAATATTTATTTATTATAAATTTGTTTAAATTTTTTTATAAATTATTTAAAATTTTATGGTTTTAATATTACTATTTTGTTAAATTTATAAATAATAATTAATACTTTATTATAAATAATATTGGTAAATAAATTTTAAAATTTTAATATTTTTAAATAAAATTATAAAAAATAACTTGAAAGAATATTGATGGTACATTATAAAATTATAACTTTTTATAAAGTAAATATCAATTAAGTTTGTTTTTGCAATATATATCATAGGTTTTGATATATTATTCAATATATTATTATATCTAAAACTAAAAGTAGTTTTTAATTAGGAGTTTCTAAGTTTGTTTAATTTTTAAATATCCATAAACTAATGTATTATAATATTATTTAATAAATTTTTATTAAAAATTTTTAGTAGGGATGTAATAAAAATTTTTTAAAAAAATAATTTTATATTTAATGGTGAAGTATTTTAGTATATTTAAATTATTAAATAAAATTTAAATAATTATTAAATATCATTTATAATTATCTTTGAATTTTTAGGTAAATTAATTGTTAATTATATGAAAAATAGTATTTAAAATTCAATTAATAATAATATTTTCAAATAGTTTTTTTTCAAAAATTATTTTTTTATCTAATTATTATTAGATTAAATTTTTTGTTAATAATATTTATTTTAAATTTTTTTATTTTTGTAGTGTATAATTTTTATATCATATTTATTAAAGAATTTTTATTAACGAATTTATTATTGGCTAAATTTTTTAGTAATAAGGAGGTAAGGTTTTTATAGTTGGAATATATAATAAAAATTTTTTTAATTTGTAAATATATTTTTTATATTTTATAAATATGAATAATTACTATAAATTCTTTATTATAAATTAGATATTTAAATTTTATAATATTAAATTTGTAAAATAAATATATAATAGGGTGCCATTTATTATTAGGATGTAATTAATATAAGTATATATTTAATACAGTATTTAAGGTATCAGTTTTAATTTTGATAGGTAATTTTGGGTTATATAGTTGGAATATAGGTGTTAAAAGAAATGATTATTTTAATGTGTTAAAAGCATTAATTTGACTGGGGGTTATATCAAATTTGGTTTTTATTTTGGTAAGTTTGGTTAGAATTACTAATATGTAACTATATTGTTTAATAAAATATTGGTAATAGTTGTATAATTTTAGAAAGGATCAGATGTTTTTAATTGTTTTAGGTTTTAACCATTTTTGTATTATTTATATTTTTTTTTGGATTTATTTTAATTCTGTTAATAGTAATAATAATTTCTAAAAATTCTATTTTTATAATTTTAAATTTTATTTTTTTAAATTTAATTTTGAAATTGTATTTGTTAAATATTTTCAGAATTAAAATAATTTATTTTTGATATTTTTTAAGATCTTTATTATAAATTAATATATTATTAAAATAAACAATATATATTTTATTAATGTAATTTTTAAGAATATAATTTATAAAAATCTGAAATAAAGTTAAGATATTAATTAATTTAAAAAATATAACTAAATATTTAAATAATTTATATTTATATCAGAAAGCAATTTTTTAAATATTTTTTAATATTATTTCAAAATTAGTATATATTATAATAATATTTAATTTAATAAAAATAATAATATTTTAAAGTTGGTCAAATGATTTTAAAATAAAAGGAAGTTTATTATAGTTTTTGATGGTAATATTATTAAGATTTTAATAATTTATATAGATTTGTAACTTTTTATTTTTCTTTAGAATAAATAAAATTAAATATTTTACTGGGGAGTATAAAAATTAAATATGTTTTTTGTATAAATTTTCTTTAATATATTTTTTAAATACTCTTAGTTTCTTTTAAGTATAGGTATAAATAGGTATGAATTTTGGTGTAATACTTTTTTTAAAAAAGATTTTATAGGTAAATTTATTGAATTGTAGTAGGGCTTCTTTATTGGGTAGTTTTTTTAAAAATTCTAATTTATTTAAAAATTTATTTAGGGATTTTGAAAGCTATATTTTTAATAATTTTTTTAACAATTTTATAAATATTTTTAATTTTAATCTATATATATTTAAAAATATTAAATTTATTTTAAAATCTGTGGTAGATTTTTTTATCAAAAGTGTTTTGTTAAATGTAAATATATATTTTTTTTTTTTTTAAAGCCTAATTTTGAAGTGTTTCTAAAAATTTTGGTAGTTATCTTTAGTGAATTGGATGGTTTATGATCAGAAACTAATTTTTGGATTATGGTTTTATAACCAATCATATTTTAAAATAAAATTGTTATTTTTAAAATTAAAAATATTAACTATTCTTTTTTCCAAATGTTTATTAATAATAAAAATAATAATAATTTCGTATTTAATTGTTCTGAACAGCGTTTAAAATATACCGAGGATGGCGAGGAACGAGCCACAGAAAATTTTTTGAATCGGGAAATCAATTTACTTTTTCCCCAAACCAGTTTTTTTACCAAAAAAAAAAATAACCAATACCTTCCTAAGTTAAAATAATATCCCAATACAAAATTTTATTATTTTCCAACTTAGGCCTAATTTTTTTCCTGAATCAAAACAGGTTTTCCTTGTTATAATAATATATTTTTATAAACATATATTAATAATTTATAAAAAATAATATAAATAAGTTATTATATATTTTTAAATAAATTAAAAAAACAAATACCAAAAATTATATTATTAAATTATTTTAAACTATAAAATTTAAATTTATAACTTTTAATTTATAAGTATACCTAACTAACACCTTTTTTATATATAATAAACTATAGAAATGTATACTTGCTAGTTACAAAAATATAATTTATATGTTAAATATAAACATTAAATAAAATAATAAAATTTTTAATTAATATTAAATTATAAACAATTTTACCAATAAATATTATAAATTTAAATAAAAAACTAACTCCAGTTTTAGGGAGTTATAAAAACTTATCCTAAATAATATCATTATCTTCATATTACTAATTTATTATATGTTTCTTTGTATCAGATAAATGAATTTACCATATGCTAATTTTTATTATATGATTTATATTATTTTTATTATAATTATAAATATAAGCTAACCAAAATATTGTCTTTATTTTAAATATTATATGCTTTTTTTTTATATTTATTTTTAAAATTTAATAAGTAAAGGTTATAATAGCTTTTAATGCTATTATTATAATTTTATAATTTTATTTTACTCTTATTTTTTAATTAAATTTAAATTAAATTATAAGATATTTAGTTTTATAAAATTTTTTTTCTTTACTTAAAATTGGATAATTTTAATTATTAAATCAAAGTTTTGTGTAAGTAAGAAATTTATTAGTATAAGTATATACTCTAACTTTTTTTAAAACATTATTAATTTTATTTTTATTAAAATAAATAGTTTATTAATTACTATTTTTTGTTATTATAGATTTTTAATAATTTTAAAATTTTTTGTTAAAGAATAATATGATTAATAAAATTAATTTTTAGTATATTGTTATTAATTATCATATTATTCTTTTGAATTAAAATTATTTTTATAATAATAACAAATTAGAATATATATTAATAATATAAAAAAATATTGTAAATAAATTTTATTATTAAAAAATTTAATTATAAATATTTTAATAATAATTTATAAAATTTTTAGAATTTTTACATTCCATCTTATATTTAAAACTATATCATTATATAATTAATAAGCCAATTATTAAAAAAAATTTTTCTAAATAAAAAATTTATTATTATACTTTTAATAAAAATTACATTTATAAATTATTTTATTTATTAAACTTATTAATTAATATAATAAAAAGTTAATTAAAAATGTTATATATTTAAAATTTAAATATAAGCCTTAGCTTTTACTATTACTTTTCCTACTATTATAATAAATATTTTTATAAATACTTTTTTTTTTTAAGTATAAATAATTTAGTAATAAAAATTATAATTAAATTACCAATTTTTTTAGCCATTTTGATTTTTTATAAAATATAAGTATAACTATCTATAAAAAAAATAAACAATTAAAAAATACAAACATAAAAAAAAATTAATTAATAAATTAATTAAACAGGGTATAATAGGGTATCCTATTTTTAATTAATAGTTTTATATTGATGAATAGAATATTCTTTAATTTTAATAATATTAGAAATAGTTATAAAAAATGAATTTAAAATTAGATTTAATTATATTTTAGATTGTAGTGGTAAAAATTTAAATAAAAACAAAATTAAAAATAAGATATAAAAAAAAATTTGCATAAATACAAATATATTATTTTTTTACATTATCATTTATTTAATAAAAGTAAATATAATAAAAATATATAAATTTAAATTTTAAAATTATTTTTAAATTATTAATAAATATTTCTATTTTATAAAGAAATCAAGTTTTTATTTATTATTTTCTTTTATTTTTTTTAATTAAACTAATTTAGTAAATTAAAATAAAATTTTAATTAATATTTTTTATTTTTAATTTTTTTATATTTTTATATTTCTTTATATTGTTAAATTTTTAAAAAAAAAAAAAAAAAAAATCAATAATATTATATTAAAAAAAAAATTTATTTAAAAAAAAGAAAATTAATATTTTTTTTAAATAAATATTATTATAAATATATATTAATATATTAAAAAGACTTTTCTAATATTAAATAAATATTAAAAAAATATAAAAAAAAAATTAACAAATTAAGAAGTAATTAAATACAAATTAAAACATTAAAATATAATAAATAAAAATTAAACAATTAACAAAGTATTAAAAACAAATAAATAAAAAAATAGAATAAATTCTAAAAAATAAATTCTAAAAATAAAATCAAAATAAAATATGAAATAGATTTAAAAATAAAAATGATTTTAAAAAAAATAAAATAAAAAAAAAAGCATAAAACACCTTTTACTTTAAAATTTAAAAAAAAAAAAAAAAATCTAAATCTGAAATTAAAAGAAAATTTAATAAAACTTTTAATGCTAAAGAAAAATATAATCCACAAAATAAGATTTTTATAAATAATAAAAAAATAGTAGGATTTTTAGAAAAAATTAAAAAAATAAAATTAAAATAAAAAAAAAAAAAAAGATTAAAAAAAGATTAAAAATAATAAAATAAAAAATAAAATTAAAATTCTTTAATAATAAATTCTGAAGAAGTAAAATTAACATCATCAAAATCTAATAAAAAAAATAATAAATTCAACCCTAAATTTGATAATTATAATTTAAAGAAGAAAGAAGATTAAAAAAATGAAAATAAAAATAAAAGTAGAAATTTAAATCTAAAATTAAAATAAATTTATTTTTTAATAATAAAAAAAAAATAGACTAATAAAATTATTTTTATAGTAATAAAAATATTTAAAATAATTATATTCTTATTTAAAATAAGTATATAAACTTATATTATTTATAAATTTTAAATAAAATAAAATATTTTTAAATTTTTTATTTTTATTTTTTTGATATATTATTTCATTTATATAAATCTTTTTATATTGTTAATATATATTTATAAAAATATAAAAATAAATAATTCTTAATATAAATAATAAATAAAATCTTATATATTTAATTTTAAAAAATATATAAATAATTCTTTTTTAATTTATAATAATAATTTCTTATTATCATATTTAATAAAACTTAAATTAATTTATTTTATACTTTCAAAAATATCTATTTTATAAAAGAAAAAAATAATTATAATATAACAAAAAATATCCAATTATTATATTTTTAAATATAAAAAACATTGATATTTTTTAAAAATATATTAATAAAATTTAAAATATTATATTAAATAAATTTTAATTTAATAATCAAATTTATTTATTATAAATTTTACAAATTAAAACTATTACCTTATTTAAATTAAAATATTTTTAATAATATATTTTAAACCAACTTTAATAAATCCACCCCTTTTAATAATTTTAGAATTTTATTTATAAACAATATTATATTATAAACTTATAGAATATAAGAAATTTAATGATTAATATAAAACAACTTTGTACTTTATATAACTATTAGATTAAATAATAATATTAATATTTTCAATAAAATTCTTAATATCAAATATCAAGTACTTAGCACTTTTTTCATCAAATAATTCATATTTAAACTAGAAATCCAAAATTTATTTATAAAATTTATTATAATTTTGTTTAATACTTTTCTATATTAAATAAAAATACAAAAATAATAACCACCTAAACAATCAAAAATATTAAAAATCTTAAAAATTTAAATAATAAATAATCTTTATTTTAACTCAGCAATTAAATTAGTCTAAAATTAATATCAGTTTTATTTTAAATTAAAAATATATTAACAAAAATAAAATAATACTAAAAAATAATTTTTATTAATCAAACTATACTTTTTAATTAAAAAACCTTTTTTTTTAAATATTTAAAAATAATTTTTATATTAAACTTAAACTTTAATATAATTAGTAATTTAAATTTCCAATCACTTCTAAAACTTTTTAAACCATCACTTAAAATCTTATTAACATATATAATTAAAAAATATTAATTAAATATTAAAATATTATAAAATCAAAATTTTTAAAAATTTTACCTTCCAATATAAAAATCTTTTTAATTATTAATTATTAAATATTTTTAAATTATTTTTTTTTATAACTATTATAAATACTTTATTAATATTAACTAAAAATTATAAAATATTTTACTAAAATTTAAATATATTAAAATTTATATATAAAAATTATTTTTTTTAAATTATATTAAAACATTAAAATTTTTTAAACTTAAAAAAAACTTTTTAATTTAATAATAAATAATACAATAATAATAAAATTTTTAATTAAAATTTGGTTAAATAAATTAAAAAACTTATTAAAAATAAATAGAATATAAAATTAATATAAATATTTATTTAATATATATTATTAATTTATTTATAAAAATTTTATAATAAAATAAAAGTTTTATTTAATAAAAAAATCAATACTTAATATTTATTTATAAATAAAAAATTATTTAATATAATAAATATAAACAAAAATTTTTAAAAATTTTTTAAAAAATATTTTTGTTTTTTAATTTTTTATTAAAATAATATTTATTAACATTAGTATATATTTGTATAAATCTATTTTTTAATAAAAGCTATTATCAAAAATATTTAATATTATAAATAATTTAAAATTTTTAAATTTAATTTAATTAGAAATTTATTATTTTATTAAAAATATTTTATTTATTAAATTCTTTTGTTTAAATGTTAATTTATATTATTTATTTTCATTATATTTTTTGTTATAAATATTAGTAATTTATAATTTATTAATCTTATTCCTATTTTTAAGGAATAAGAATAAATTAAATAAATAATAGTTTTTTTTAATTATTTTATTAATATACAGATCTAGTCTTATAATTTCAAAATATAATAATATATTTAATATGGAAGATTTATAATAAATTATTTGATTATTTTGATGATATGAAAAATATTTTAAGAACAAGAATAAATTTTAAAAAATTAATATTTTTAATATTCTAAAACCTATTATTTAAAAGTTAAGAAAATATTATAAAAAATATACTTTTTAGTAAGCTTATTTTATAATTTAAATAATTATTTAAATCTTGCAGTTAAATTCGACAATTACAGAACATAAAATTTTGATATAAAAGATAATATTGTAATAAATTTTAACAATTTTATTTTAAATATTATAACAGCATAACTAAGTTTAATAACAATAATAAAAAAATATCCCAAAATTTAATAAATAATATTTATTTTAAAATTTTTTAATTTTATATAACATAAAAATATTAATAATAAATTTATAAAAGTAAAAATATACTACAAACAATATTCGAATTTATTAAAAAAAATATTCTTAATTTTAACAATTAAATAAAAATAAATTTTTAAATTAATAAAAATAATATAAAATATTTTAATAATATTTTAATTTTAATTATTTTAAAAAAAATTTTAATATTATTTATAATATTTTAAATTATTATTATAATAAAATAATAGTTTAATTATTATAAAAATTATAATAGCAAAATCTTATTTTAAACAATTAAAAAAGGAGAAAACTAAAAAAAAGAAGAAAAAAAAAGAAAAAAAAATGTAACATTTAATAAACAATCAAAATTAAGCATAAAAATATTTAATTATTAAATAATTTATAATTAAATATGGTTATCATCCTTTTTTTTATTATCAAAAACTTAAAAATAGAAGTTTGTTGTTAGAAAATCTAATTATATTAACTATTTTAACAAAAATAAACTAATTAATTTTAAAATATCAGAAAATCATAAAAAAGAAAAAAAAAATTAAAAATAAAAATAAAAAATAAAAAAAATAAAAAAAAAAATTAAAAAATAAAATGAACAAAAAAAAATAAAATTATTAAATTAATATTTCAATTTACAAGGAAAAAAAAAACAAAATATTAGTTTTATTAAAACACCAATAAAAAAAAGTTTAAAATAATAAAATAAAAAATTAAATTATTATATTTAATTACTTAATTTTATATATAACAATTAATCATCTCAATTCATTTTTATTTACTTATAATATTAAATACTATATTATTTACAAGAATATTTTTAAAATATTAATATATATTTATAATTAAACTATAAATTAATTTTAATTTTTTGTATTTATTTTTAATTTAATTTTTTAATTTCTATCCCATTCTAAATCAGTTTTAAAATATTTTTAATACTATTTTAGAATTAAAAACTTCAAAATTTTTTTTAAAAAAAATTTTTACTTACTAAAAAAATTTAAAATAAATTTATCTTAATTTGGGGAATATCCTAATTAAAATAATAATATTTTAAAGATTTTAAGCATTTAAGAATAGTTATTTTTATTTTTTTTCTTTTAATTAAAATTAGAGAATTCCCCAACCCGTCTTAATTTTTCCCGCCCCGATTTTAAACGCTAGTTCTGAAAAAAAAAATTTTAAATACTATAACATTGTAATATATTGATTTAAGGAATATAGGTAGTATATATTTCTTGATGTAATTTTCTAAGATATAAGTAATTTCTACTTTATTATTAATAAAAATTTTGATAAAATTTTTTATTAATTATGCAAAAAATATTAAAATATTGTTTTGTGATTTTATTAAGTATTTTGTCAGATCTTTTCTTAATAAAGTTTAAATTAGACTATTTAAAATATATTAAAATCTGAAGTTTTTTTAATTTAAATCTTCATTAATAATATCAATAACATTTCTAATAATTTTGTTTTATATTGGTTTTTTGTAGATAATATATTAGTGTTTTGGGGAATTTAATATTAATTGGGTTATAAAATAGTATGGTTTTTTTTGTTATTTTAGAATGATTATTAAGAATTTAGATAATGAATATTTTTTAGGTGATATATTGAAAATTTAATATAGGTTTTTTTTAATGTGCTATTTTAAAATTATTTTATTTTATAATTAATTATTATTATAAATTATCCATTTTTGTGTGTGGTAATTACATATTCTTAGGTATTTTTTGTAAGTAATAAATTTAACTTTTTATTTATATATTATATATTTTTTAATATTATTATAATGTTTTTTTTAAATAATTATTTGCTTAAATTCTTTTGTATTTCTTATTGTTTGATTATAATTTAGTAATTGTTGAAATTTTGGACAAATTCAGTTCTATATTTGTTGATTATAGCTAGGTAGAGTATTAGTATAATTAATAAAAATTATATCTAAATCATTCAGTAAAGTAATATTTTTTTTATGGGAATTTTGTTTATATATGAAATATAAATGTTTTTTTGATTTATAAAAGTTGTATAATTTGTATAAATAATATTTTTAGTGTTTATATTTTATGGTACATATTTTAAAAATTTGGATTTTAGATTTATAGTATTTATAAAATTTGTTATTGTTTTATAATAAGGAGTATTGATTGTATGATTTTTTAAGATATTGTTCTAATTTATTTTTTTTTGTGGAAATTTTTTTATAAAAGTTATTATTTAAGGTGTTTAATTATTTTTTCTTATTATGAGTAGCTCTAAGTTGTTTTTTAAAATGGATTTTTAATTGATGAGGTTTGGGATTTTTGGGGATAAATCAGCTTTTTATTTTATTTTGGTATTGATATTCTTATTTTAGATTATTAGTCGAATTTCGAATATATTATAAGTATTATTTTAAAAGGAGATTGTTTTAGATTTAATGGTATTTTTTAATAATAAGCGAGTTAAAATTTTTTAATAATATAATATATTTCTATTTAGTATTAGATGTTTTAAAAGTGTCTTGGTTAAGAGACATAGTTTTGATTTATTATAATTCTTTTTTTTCTATAATATTGTGGATAATTTAATTTTATTTTTTTTAAAAAAGTTTATTAAATTTGGTTATAATATTGTTTTTATATTAGTGATGTTCTGTAAAAAATTTTTTATTTAAAATATTAGGGTTATTGATTTATTTAAATGGTCTTATATTTTAAATAAGTTGGTAATATTTTTAGATAATCTTTTATTTGGTGATATAATTTAAAAAATTAGAATACTATTTTTTGGATTAAGAATTTATTTTTATAAACTTGGGTTTACTGTAATGGTATGTATTTGGTTTTGAGTTTATTGATTAGTTTGAGTATTGATTATAATATTGCGAATATGTTAAAGGGTGGTTTTGTAGGAATTTTCTTTTATGGTTAGCTGGTTAGTGGTAATATTAAGAGTCTTATTAGGTTCCTATTCTGGTTCAAATTCTTGGTATTTATTTTTATATTTAGAATTACTGTAAATTTTATATTATTCATATAATTTTTTATAATCTGTAATATAAATTTGTTTTTGTTATTATTTTTTTTAAGATTAGTTTTATTTACAGTTTCTGGCTATATATCCTTCCTTATTATATTTGAAATAAACAAATTTATTGGATTTTAAGGACCTGTTATGTTATAATTTATATTGATTTGGAGTGGTTTTTAATTCTATAGGAGTTGGTTTATAAGTGGTTCTGGGAGTTTATTTTTGGTTGTTTTATTGTTAGTGGTTTTGGGGTTTGTTATTGAATTTTGGTTGATTTTGGTTAAATTTATAATTATTTTGATGTTTTGCTTTATTATAAGGTTAATTATTCTAATAAAATTATTAATAATTTAAGATAAATTGTTTTGAAATCTGGAAATATAAAGTATTAGTTTTGTTATCTTTGTAGAAGGTATCATCAAATTTGATGATGAGGAATTGTATTTCTTTATAAATGAATTTTTTATTAATAATTTTTTATTGTATAACTTCTTATCTTTATTAAGATTTAAGTCTTTTTTTTGTATGGTATAATATTTGATTATTGTTATAGTTAATAAGAAAGATGTATTAATCAAGTTTTTGGAAGTAGCTTTTGGTTAATCCTTTTTGTTAAAATTTATAAAATTTATAAAAAGCTTTTTTTTATTTATTTTTATATTTACAAATTTGTTTGAAGAAATAGGTAAATATAGTGTAATCAATGAGGATTAAAATGATATTAAAGATTTTATAACATCTTTAATATAAAATACTTTCGTTATATTTTTTGTAGTAGATATTATAAATATGAAAGATAATTCCTTTAAAAAAAAGAAATATGTAACAAATTTTGTATTCATCACTAGAATAATCTTTAAATTAAAAATAGAAAATATTGTTAAGTTATCTAAAAAATTGATCAAGTTTCATAAAAAAAATTTTAAATTTAATTGGCTTTAATAATTTGATGTTGTTGTGAGAAGTATTTTATCAATTATTCCTGTGGCTAGTAAATTTGTTATTACTGGGGGTTAAATTGTTATTATTGGGATTTTTGTCAGGATTTTCTGGTATTTGATGTTTTTTATTTTTTTTTTTTGAAGCAAACTTGGAGCGTATCTTGTTTATATATGGTAATTCTAATTAACTTGGTCCTAATAATTTAAAATCTTCATTTTTATTTATGGGAATTTATTTTTCAGCTGTTGTGTAAGTTTTAATATAGGTATAAATAACTATTATAATTTATTCTAATATCTATATTGCAACTTCTAAATTTTTTAAATATTTCAAGTTTTTTGCAATTATGATATTTGTAAATTCATTTTCAAAATTTTCTGTTAGTATAACTGGTTTATTGTTAATTTAAGTGCTAGTATTAATATATAGCTTATTATTTTTCCAAAAAATGTTGTCTTCTCCATTTAGTAATTCTATGGTTAGTTTTAATTCAGATAAAAATGATACTTCTCTTAATTATCTTTTAAAATATTTATCAGTTTAATTGATTCAATAAGCAATCTATTTATATTAAAATATGTTATAAAAAGGTACACAATTTTTTTTATCATTTGTTATCTTATATTCTGATATAATAAAATTTTTAAAATTGAATTCTATTATTGATATACATATATTTTTTCATTAGATTTAAATAAGATCAATCAAAGTGTTACACTTTGATTAAATCCGTTTGATTAAATATTAATCTCTCACTTTAAGATATTGGGTTTTTAGAATTTATAAAGTATGTATGTTAAATAATATTAAAGAATAATATATGAAATATGTAATAACAATAAAATTATAATAAACTATAAGTTTGTATTATATTTAAATTAACCAATAAAGAATAAGAATTATTTATTAGTTTTAATGATAATCTTATATATATGATGATGCTTTATACAAATAGTAAGTGATTGTATAATTACAAGATTGTATGTGTGAATATATGAGCATGTGATTTTTTATAACAATCACAAAATTATATTATTAAGGATGTGAGCATGTGATGTTGTTATATAATGTTGCAGTATAAAATTCTAAATAGGATGGGTAAATGTATATATGTAAATAATAGGTATTATATGAAAAATGTGGTAAGCAGAACTGAGAACGGTGTAGCGTAAAACAAGGTACAGGTAGTTGTGCTGTCAAGACCATAGGTCTGTGACAAAAAAAAAATTTTTAATCTTTTTTGTATTTTATTTTTATAATTTAATTTTATAAATATAATTAATAGTATAATTAATAATTATAATAAAAATTACTTATATATTTATACTATTATCTGGTTTATAAATAATATTTTTGATAATATAAATATATATATTATTAGAAAATTCCATAATTTTATTCTTTTAAATATTACTAGATATATCAATAATTAAAATTCCCATAAAATTATATTACCAAAAATTAAGAAATTAAGATTATGAATTTTTAATAATTCTTTATTATTTGAAAGTTATTAAAAAGACAATTTTATAATTATAATAGCATTTAAAAATAATAAACATAAATTTAAATATAATATAGATATAAAAAATAAATAAAATAAAAATTTAATTATAAATAAAAATGATATACTAATATAAGTAAAAATTTTAATATTAATATTAATAATATATTTTTAAAATTGAAAGAAAAAATAATTTATTTATTTTATAACAATTATAAATATATAAATTATTTAAAGGATTATTATTTTAAATTATATTTAAAATTAATATTTTTAAGATATAAAAAAAAGAAAATTGTTTTTTATTTTTTTATTTTTAAGTTTTATAATATAATAATTATGTATAAAACTAATATTAAAAAATTATTAAATTTAATAATTCTAAAACTATATAATATATTAATTTAAGCATAAATAATTAAATTTATAAGTTAAAATTTATATTTAAATTTAATAATTATATTAAATTTAATATATTTACAATTTGGAGATAATTTAATTATATTTATTAAAAATAGAAAAAAAAAATTATAAAAATAAAATTATAATTTTAATAATATTTAATATATTATTTATATTTAAAATAATTATAAATCTTTATTTTATTAAAAAATTATAAAAATATAATTTAATAATATTAAAAAGTTTTTATAAAAAAAAATCTTAAAATTTTATAAAAAATATAATATTAAAATAAAATTTTCTTTTAGATATATATATAAACAAAACAATATTATTAAAAGAGTAATATATATTTTATATAAATTAGTAGTAATTATTTTAATTAAATTTAATTTATTTAAATTATTTTAATTTAAAATTATAACTATAGCCTGTTTTATTAATAATTGATTTATATTTTTTTTAAAAAAAAATAAAAAGAATTTTAAAATTCCAGAAATATAACTTAACAATAATCTAATTCAGCGTTTAAAATATACCGAAAATAGCGAGGAATGAGTTACAAAAAATTTTTTGAATTGGGAAATCGATTTACCCCGAATTAGTTTTTTTATTAAAAAAAAAAATAACCAATACCTTTTTAAATTAGAATAATACCTTGATATAAAGTTTTATTACTTCCTAATTTAGACCTAACTTTTTTTTAAATTAAAATAGGTTTTTCTTGTTATAATAATATATTTTTATAAATATATATTAACAGTTTATAAAAAGTAATATAAATAAACTATCATATATTTCTAGATAAATTAAAAAAATAAATATTAAAAATTGTATTGTTATATTATTTTAGATTATAAAATTTAAACTCATAATTCCTAATTTATAAATATACCTAATTAATATTTTTTTTATATATAATAAATTATAAAAATATATACTTAGTTATAAAAATATGATTTATATAAATATAAATTTTAAATAAAACAATAGGATTTTTAACTAATATTAGATTATAAATAATTTTACTAATAGGTATTGTAAATTTAAGTGAAAAATTAGTTTTAATTTTAAAAAACTATAAAAATTTACTTTAAATGGTATTATTATTTTTATATTGCTAATCTATTATATGTCCCTCTATATTAAATAAGTAAGTTTACTATATATTAATTTTTCTTATATAATTTATATTATTTTTATTATAATTATGAATATGAGTTAATTAAAATATTACTTTTATTTTATTATATACTTTTTTTTTATATTTATTTTTAAAGTTTAATAAGCAAAGGTTATAATAACTTTTGATATTATTATTATAATTTTATAATTTCATTTTATTTTTATTTTTTAATTAAGTTTAAATTAGATTATAAAATATTTAACCTTATAAATTCCTTTTTTTTTATTTAAAATTGGATAATTTTGATTGTTAAATTAAAACTCTATGTAAGTAAAAAGTTTATTAATATAAATATATATTTTAATTTTTTTTAAAATATCATTGGTTTTATTTTCATTGGGATGAATAATTTATTAATTATTATTTTTTTATTATTATAAATTTTTAACAATTTCAAAGTTTTTTTACTAAAAAGTAATATAATTAATGGAATTGGCTTTTAGTATATTGTTATTAATTATTATGTTATTTTTTTAAATAAAAATTATTTTTATAATAGTAATAAATTAAAATACATACTAATGGTATAAAAAAATATTATAAATAAATTTTTATTATTAAAAAATTTAATTATAAATGTTTTAGTAATGGTTTATAAAATTTCCAAAACTTTTATATTTTATTTTATATTTAGACTTATATTATTATATAATTAGCTAACTATTGGAAAAGTTTTTTTTAAATAGAAAGTTTATTACTATATTTTTAATAAAAGTTATATTTATAAATCACTCTATCTATTAAATTTATTAATTAATATAATAAAAAGCTGATTGAAAATGTTATATATTTAAAATTTGAGTATGGGTTTTGGTTTTTACTACTACTCTTTTTATTACTGTAATAAGTATTTTTATAAATGTTCTTCTTTTTTTAAATATAAATGGTTTAGTAGTGAAGATTGTAACTAAATTATTAGTTTTTTTTGGCTATTTTGATTTTTTATAAAATATAAGTGTTTGTAAAAAGAGTAGATAATTAGAAGATGCAAGCATAAGAAAAAATTAAAAAATAAATTAATTAAGCAGGGTATAGCAGGGTATTTTATTTTTAATTAATAATTTTATATTGATAAATAAAATATTCCTTAATTTTAGTAATATTAGAGATAGTTATAAAAGGTGAATTTGAAGTTGGATTTAATTATATTTTTAAATTGTAATAATAAAAATTTAAATAAAAATAGGATTGAAAATAGGATATAAAATAGGAATTTACATAAATATGAATATATTATTTTTTTATATTATTATTTATTTGGTAGAAGTAAATATAATAAAAATATATAAACTTCAAATTCTGAAACTATTTTTAAATTATTAGTAAATATTTCTATTTTATAAAGAAATTGAGTTTTTTATTTGTTGTTTTCTTCTATTTTTTTTAATTAAACTAATTTAGTAAACCAAAATAAGATCTCAATCAATATTTCTTTGTTTCCAATTTTTCCTATATTTTCTACATTTCCTCCGCTAAATTCTAAGAGAACAAAGAAAAAGAGATCGGTAGTATTATATCAAAAAAAATAAGTTTATTTAAGAGAAAAAGAGTCAGTATTTTTTTTTAAATAAATATTATTATGAATGTATATTAACATATTAAAAAAATTTCCCTAATATTAAATAAATACCAGAAGAAATATAAAGAAAAGTTAATAAATTAAGAAGTGATTGAATATAAATTGAAATATTAGAATATAGTGAATAAAAATTAAGTAATTAATAGGTTATTAAAAATAAATAAATAGAAAAATGGAATAGATAAAAAAAAAAAAATTTTGGAAAATAAAATTAAAATAAAATATAAAATAGATTTAAAAATAAAAATGATTTTAAAAAAAGTAAAATAGAAAAAAGAGTATAAAATGTTTTTTATCTTAAAATTTAAAAAAAAAAAAAAAATCTAAATTTAAAGTTGAAAAAAGATTTAACAAAATTTTCAATATTAAAAAAAAATATAATTTATAAAATAGGATTTTCATAAATAATAATGGGATAGTAGGATTTTTGGAAAAAATTAAAAAAATAGAGTTAAAATAAAAAAAAAAAAAAAATGAAAAAAAAAAAACTAAAAATAATAAAGTAAAAAATGAAAATTCAGATTCTTTAATAACAAGTTCTAAAAAAGTAAATTTACTTTTGATCTTAAATTTAATAATTATAATTTGAAAAAAGAAAAAAATTAGGAAAATAAAAGTGGAAGTGGAAATGGAAATTTAAGTTTAAGATCAAAAGTAAATTTACTTTTTAATAATGAGAAAGAAGATAAATTAATAAAATTATTCTTATAATAATAAAAATATTTAAAATAATTGTATTTTTATTTAAAATGAGTATATAAACTTATATTATTTATAAATTTTAAATAAAGTAAGGTATTTTTAGATTTTTTTATTTTTATTTTTTTGATATATTATTTTATTTGTATAAATCTTTTTGTATTATTAGTATGTGTTTATAAAAAGTATAAAAATGAATAATTTTTAATATAAATAATAAATAAAATCTTATATATTCAATTTTAAAGAATATATAAATAATTTTTTTTAAATTTATAATAATAACTTCTTATTATTATATTTAATAAAACCTAAATTAATTTATTTTATACTTTCTGAAGATATTTATTTTGTGAAAAAAAAAAATAATTATAGTGTAATAAGAAATATCTAATTATTATATTTTTAAATATAAAAAGATATTAATATTTTTTAAAAATATATTAATAAAATTTAAAATATTATATTAAATAAATTTTAATTTAATAATTAAATTTATTTGTTATAAATTTTATAAATTAGAGTTATTATTTTATTTAAATTAAGATATTTTTTAATAGTATATTTTAAATTAATTTTAATAAATCTATTTTTTTTAATAATTTTAGGATTTTTATTTACAGATAGTACTATATTTATGAATTTATAAAACATAAGAAATTTGATAATTAGTATAAAATAATTCTATACTTTATATCAATTATTGGATTGAATAGTAGAATTATATATTTTTAATAAGATTTTTGATATTGAATATTAAGTAATTGGCATTTTTTTTATCAGATAGTTTATACTTAAACTAGAGATTTAAAATTTATTTATAAAATTTATTAAAATTTTGTCTAATATTTTTCTATATTAAATGGAAATATAAAAACAATGATTGATTATTTAAATAATCAAAAATATCAAAAGTTTTAAAAATTTAAATAATAAATAATTTTTATTTTAATTTAATAATTAAAACTAATTTAAAATTAGTATTAATTTTACTTTAAATTAAAGGTATATTAATAAAAATAAAATAATATTAGGAAATAATTTTTATTAGTTAAATTATACTTTTCAATCAAGAAACCTTTTTTTTAAATATTTAAAAATAATTCTTACATTAAATTTAAACTTTAATATAATTAGTAATTCAAATTTCTAATTATTTTTAAAACTTTTTTAAATTATTATTTAAGATTTTATTAGTATATATAATTAAAAAAATATTAATTAAATATTAAAATATTATAAAATTAAAATTTCTAAAAATTCTATTTTTTAATATAAAATTTTTTTTAATTATTAATTATTAGATATTTTTAAATTATTTTTTTTTTATAATTATTAGAAAATATTTTATTAATATTAATTAAAAATTATAAAATATTTTATTAGAATTTAAATATATTAAAAATTTATATATAAAAATTATTTTTTTTAAATTTAAAAAAAAGTTTTTTAATTTAATAATAATACTAATAACAATAAAACTTTTAATTAAGATTTAGCTAAATAAATTAAAAAATTTATTAGAAATAAATAAAATATAAAATTGATATAAATATTTTATTTGGTATATATTATTTAATTTATTTATAAAAATTTTATAATAAAAATAAAAATTTTATTTGATAAAAAAATTAATATTTAAGATTTATTTACAAATAAAAAATTATTTAATATAATAAATATGGATGAAGACTTTTTAAAAATTTTTTAAAAAATATTTTTATTTTTTAATTCTTTTATTAAGATAATATTTATTAATATTAGTATATATTTATATAAATCTATTCTTTGGTAAAAGTTATTATCAGAAATATTTAATATTATAAATAATTTAAAACTTTTCAAACTTAATTTAATTAGAAATTTATTATTTTTATTAGAAATGTTCTTACTTGTTAGAATTTTTTTATTCAAATATTAATCTATACTATCTACCTTTATTATATTTTCTTATTATAAATAATTAATAATTTATAATTTATTAATTTTATTCCTACCCCTAAAAAATAAAAATAAATTAAATAAATAATATTTTATTTCAACCATTTCATTAATATATAAATCTAATTTTATAATTTTAAAATATAATAATACATTTAGTATAAAAAATTTATAATAAATTATTTAACCATCTTAATATAAAAGATATTTTTGAAAATAAAAATGAATTTTAGAAAATTAGTATTTTTAATATTCTAAAGCCTGCTATTTAAAAGTTAAAAAAATATTATAAAAAAATATATTTTCGTTTATTTTATAATCTAAATAATTATTTAAATTTTACAATTAAATTTGACGATTATAGAGTATAAGATTTTGACTATGAAAGATAATATTGTAATGAGTTTTAATAATTTTACTTTGAATATTATGATAGTATAGCTAAATTTGATAATGATAATAAAAAAAAATATCTTAGAATCTGATAAATAATATTTATTTTAAAATTTTTTTAATTTTATACAATGTAAAAATATTAGTAATAAATTTATGGAAATAAAGATATACTACAAATAGTATTCAAATTCATTAAAAAAAAATGTTCTTAAATTTTAATAACTAAATAAAGATAAATTTCCTAAATTAATAAAAATAATATGAAATGTTTTAATAGTATTCTTAATTTTAATTACTTTTGAAAGGATTTTTAGTGTTGCTTGTGATATTTTAAATTATTGTTGTAATAAGATGATAGCCTTAATTATTATAAAAATTATGATAGCAAAATCTTATTTCAGATAGTTAAAAAAAGAAAAAACTAAAAAAAAGAAAAAAGAAGAAAAAGAAGAAAAAGAAGAAATGTAATATTTAATAAATAATTGAAATTGGGTATGAAAATATTTAATTATTAAGTAATTTATAATTAAATATGGTTATTATTTTCTTTTTTGTTATTAAAGATTTAAAAATAGAAGTTTGCTGTTAGAAAATTTAATTATACCAACTATTTTAACAAAAATAAAGTTAATTAATTTTAAAATATCAGAAAATTATAAAATAAAATAAAAAAAAATTGAAGAAAAGGAAATAAAAAATAAAAAAAATAGGAGAAAAAATTAAAAATTAAAAATGAATAAGAAAAAAAAATAAAATAATTAAATTAATATCTTAATCTATAAAAAAAAAAAAAAAAAATATTAATTTTATTAAAATATTGATAAAAAGAAATTTAAAATAATAAAATAAAAAAATTAAATTACTATATTTAATTAATTAGTTTTGTATATAATAATTAATTATTTTAATTTATCTTTATTTATTTATGATATTAAGTATTATGTTATTTGCAGGAATATTTCTAAAATATTAATATATATTTATAATTAAACATCAGCAAAAAAAAAAAGTCGTAGG
This sequence comes from Orbilia ellipsospora, assembly GCA_036971675.1. Lineage (NCBI taxonomy): Eukaryota > Fungi > Ascomycota > Orbiliomycetes > Orbiliales > Orbiliaceae > Orbilia > Orbilia ellipsospora. The sequence continues at coordinate 2,115,559 of JAVHJO010000006.1, forward strand.
ATGGCTGACAGCAGATATCAGATGCTTTTTAAGTGTTATGATGGTAGGATATTAGGATGGTAGATTAATTCTGAATTATATTAAAAGCTTTATCCACAATATATATGAATAGATTTGGAATTATTTTAATATATTTGAGAGCAGTTATTATACAACTTTAAAAAAATATAAAATAATCAATTATTTATGATAAAAACAATTAAAGAAAACTGATTTTATAAAAATAAATATAAAATAATATAGGATTGATATTTAATAATTTTAATATATCTAATAATTATTATCTAATATTTTTTATATATTAGTATATATATGAAATTATATTTTAGATAAATTAATATTTATATTTATATTTTAATTATTTTGAGTGAGTTAATAATGATTTATTCCTTAAAATATTCTTATTATTAAGTATACTTTTGGTGTTGGCTTTTTAACATCTGTAATCAAACATATTAAATTTAAAAAAATACTTAATTTTAAATATCTAATCTATTAAATTATTATTTTTGTATATTGATTATTTTAAGTGAACTACTTATTATCTAATTTTTAAAATATATTTTTTTTTAAACAGATTTTTTTTATTAGTTTTTTTATATTTTTTACCAAATATAAAAAGATTGTTAGTTAATCTATCTTTTCAATATATAATAAATCGATTTTTTTTATTAAATTATTTGATTGCTTTCTTTATATTGATTGTAAAATTTTGAAAATGTTTTTTATATATATTAGTTTATACCAGTTTTTTGTAAGTTTGTAAGTAGATATTCTAAATTTGTTGACTACTTATGAAATTTTCATTATTATTTTTCTTTAATTTTATTAATATTTTATGTATTTTTTTTTTTTTATTGAATTTAAAAAAAAAATATTTTAAAAAATTTTTATTTTATTTTTCTAAAATCTGCTAACAGATTTTATAAGTTTGGTTAAAAATTTAATTTAAATATATAAATTAAAATAATAATAGAAAATCAATACTAATTCCATCAACTACTAAATTTCAATATATAATATAATATAAATTTACAATTTCAATTTTATTAATAATTATTTTTAACCAATTTTAAAATTTCAAATTTATAAAAATCAGATATTGATTATCTGATGATTTATCAATGTTATTAGGAATTATATTAAATAATCTTTAAATTTTAATATTTATATTTTGTATTTAGATGGTGTTTTTGATTGTTTGGATGATTATAGAAAATACTAGGAGTTTGAAAATAAATATATAAAAACTAGCATTAAGATAAAAAAGATAATTGGTATTAAATTTATTAAAAATAAAAATGGCATTGTTAATAAAGTAAAATCGAAAAAGATGAATAAGTAAGTCTTTTTTTGATGATTTCCCATCTACTAAAATTAAAAAAAATCAAAATTTATATTAATTTTTATAAGTCTGATAGCAGATTTAATAAATATATACCTTTCTTAATAATATTAAGATCAATTGTTATTTTTTTTTTTAATTTTACTTTATCCCTCAATTTTTTCTCTGCTTTTTTACATTCATTCTTCAACCTCATATGTCTACAACTTATAATCCCAAATTTATTTATTTTAATAATCTTATTCTTATAATTTTTTATGAATATCTTTTTAAAAGAATCTTTTCACTTTTTAATAATATCTTAAATTATTTAACATATTATATTTAAGATTTTTGCTATATTATTGTTATTGTTTACTTCTTTATTTTTATTGTTTTATATTTATTAATTGATTTTATTTGTTTTTTGTTTAATACCTAATTAAAAAAATTTGAATATAGCCTTCAAAAATCTATTCTATTCCTTTTTACTTATTTTATTTTAACCATTTTATTTATAAAAAGCATTAATCTAGTTTAACAATTGACCTTTCATATTTCACTTTCTTTTAAAAGAAATATTGGGAATAATTTTGTAAAATCAAATGAAAGTTAGAAAAGGTTTTATAAATTAATAAACAATTTTTATACATCTTACAATAAATTTTTAACTTATATACAACTAAATTACTGATATTATTATGTAATGTTTTATAAATCTTATCTTATGTTTTTATTATATCTTCATTATCTTTTTTTATTTTATTATCATCATTATTAAGAATTTCATTTAATAGTCTAAAATTAATTTTTATTTTTAAAATATAATAATTTATATTAAACATTAGAAAGCTACTTATAAACTTTATTAATGTAAATATTTACATTTTCTTATTCTTTTTTTCTTTTTTCTATCTTTCCCATCTTTTTTATTGTTATTACCATCATTGTTATTATTATTATTATCAACATTATCATCATCATTATCACTATCAGCAGCTATAGCTAGAGTCTTTCCTTTATTGGTATATTTTTTAACTTTAAAAAAATGTTAATAAATTTAACAAATTTGTTAGAAGATTTATTAAATTTTCTTACTTTTTATATTTATTTTTTAAACAATTAATTTTTTAAATTATATTTAAGTTTGAATATCACTATTACCAACTTCCTACTTTATTACTTTTTTTTTTATTTTTTTATATAAATTCTTTAATTTTATTTTTTTGATATATATTTTTTTTATTAATTCAATATTATCAAAATTAGTTTCTTCAGCTTAAACTAAATTTATTATTAAATATATAATAATTAAAAAAAAATTAAAAATTTTTTTATAATTTTTAATAATTTCTTTTTTTAATTTTTAAATTTTTATAATATGTTTTATACAAAAAAGTTTTTATAATAAAAATACTTTCTTACTAAAAAAAATTAATCATATTTACTAGATCTATTATCAAATATAAGAAAATTGTTTACTTTTTTTAAATTAAACAGATTTATTTTATTTTATATTATTTTTTCTACTTTTTCTAACATTAGCTTTTTAATATCTAATACCAGTTCATTAATACTTTCTTATAAATCCAACATAAAAATATTGATATTTTTTAAAAATATTAATTTTTAGTTTTCCAAGATTTTTTAATTTTTAAAAAATATAAATCAATATATAATTTTTTATATTTTTATTAAACAAATATATATTTATTGTTATATTTAAATCTAATATTTTAAATTTGATAAATTATTAATTTTAATATTAAATATAATATTTTTATTATATATTTTTGTTTTGTAATATTTTTAGTTATTAATAATATTTTATAAAATGATTAGTTAAAACCAGTTTTAAGATATTTATAAAAAGATTATTAACAACTAGTTAAATTTAAATATAGTATATAAGAATTTACTAATAAATTTAATAAAAAAATAATAAATTTAATATCTATTAATAATATTTAATTATTTATTATAAATATTATCTTTACCATCTAATAAAATTATTAAAATAGCTAATAATAAAAAAAATAATAATAATAATATTTAATTTAATATTAAACAATTAATAAATTTTTTATATTTAAAAAATATTTAATAAATTTTAACTTACTTATTAGTAAAAAATTATTTTTAAAACCAAATTTATTTAAAATTTTTATTAAATATATAATATATTAGCTTTTAAATTTGATAATAACTTTTCTATATCTTACTTAATTTATATAAAATCCGCTATTTATTTAAAATATCTATCAAATCTTTATAACTAACTTAGTTATTTAATTTAATATCAAAATTGCTAAACTATTTATTAAAATCTATTGAATTTTTAAAATTATTTTGATTATTTGAAAACAAATTTTCTAGAACTTGTAAAATTTACTAAAAATTGTTTTCAAAATTTAATAAATATAAAAATAATTCTTAAAATAATCAAAATATTATTTAAAAATTTATTTAAGTGTTTAGAAAGGATTTCCAATAGATATAATATAATGTTAAAAGATTTTCAAAACTAGATAACTAGATTTCAATAGTAAATATCTTACTCCCAAGAGCAAATTATGTATTTTTAATAGAAGCACACTATTCTTATAAAAAGAAAAAATTACAGAAAGAATTTATGGTAACAATCAAAAAATTTAATTAATTTATATGTAAATTATTAACATATAATAAATCTATTACGATTATAATAATAATTAACAAATTAAATTAAATCATTTTAAATTTAAAAACTTAAATATATTATATAAATATTTATAATTTATTTTATAATAATTGCTTACAAACTTATAAAAGTTCTTAAAAATTCTTTTAAATAAGAATATTCTCATAATATATTAATAAATATTTTATTATTATAAATTATTTTCAAAGAAAATTATATAATACAATTTTATAAATTAAAAATTCAAATAACTTCCCTATATTAAGCACCAAATCTATAAAATACGATTGCAATATTCTTACTCATACAAAATTAACCCAACCAAACTTGAAAAAAAAAGTTTTCAAATTTAAATATTTTATTAAACTATTATTCATAGCTTCAAAAATTTGTTGATAGATATGTTGAAGTTTTAAATTCTTTTTAATATTTATTTAAATATAAAAAATAAATTTATAATTTTTAAATATCAATTTTATAAAAAGAAATATAAACAAAATAGATGATAAATAATTTATGAGTGAATATATTATTTGTAATTATATAAGAATATAATTAAGAAAATAATAAATGTTATAAATTTGGTATAAGATTTTAAACAATTTATTAATTTAAATGATAATGATATAGAAATATTAAATAGTTTTAATATAAATAAAATTTATATAAAAATGTTTTTAAATGTTGAAATTTGGTAACAAACTTATTTGAATATATATTTATACTAAAAAATAAATTATTGTTTTTTAATAATAAATATGAATATAAATTGTAGAGTAATTTATTAAATAAAAATTTTTAAAATATTAATCAACTATTTTTTTAAATTAAAAAAATCTATAATAGTTTTATTAGCTTCTATACATTTGTATATATATTTTGAAATTAAATTAATAATATGAAAAAAGAATAGGTTTTGATTTTGAAAAAGCTATTTACAATTTTAATATACTAGTTATCTATTTATTAAATATTATATCAGAATATTATTAATTATATTATATATTTATTACAGTAGCTAGTATACATACAAAATCTGATCTTCACTTCTTACAAAAAATATAATTTATATAAAAAATTTCTATTCTGAAATATATATTGTAAATTAGTAATAAAATAAGCAAATAATATTAATATTAAATATTATTATAAGATTCAATAAGTAACAATTTTGTTTAAGAACAGATATTACAAAGCAGAATAGTAATTCCCATAATCTATACATTAGACAATTTGTATTTAATTAATTTTTCTAATAATAAAAAAGTTTGGCTGATATATATTACAATCAATAATTTAATTTTATATATTTGTAATAAGTGTTAAATTATGTTATATATTATTTATTTATTTTGACTTTTTTAAAGAAAATGTATTTAAATTTTTAACAAAAAAACTAAATTACTAGTGATATTAAGAGATTATTTAAAAAATTTTTTCTTTTTTAATAACCATCACAAATCCTACAAAAAATATAATAGAATTAAGAATTGACATAACTTATATTAATAGTAAAATTTAAAAATATTATTTACAATTAACTAATTAAATTATAAATCACATTGAATACTGTGAGCTTCTGAATATTAACAATCAGTCATATACAGTTTGTAAAATCAATTTCTTAAATCTAAAAATGTATACTCTAATAAATTTATTTTAAAATTATTATAATTATGAAAAAATAAAAACTAATTTATAAAAAGAGAATATAACTCATTATAAATGTTAAAAATTAAAACAATATCTTAAGTAAAAAAAATTTAATAAAATTTTAATCATTTTTCTACCAATTTTCTAGCATCTATCTTAACATTTTTTTTAAACCTAATTTCTTTTATAATCTTTACTTTAGGACACTTAAGTATATTATCAAATAAATATTATTATTTATTAAAAAGTATAAATGACTAAATATATTTAATATAGCTTAAATTAGATTTTAAACATTCCCTAAATTTTCCAAATTTAAGCTTACTTTTTCATAAATTACCCAATAATAAGGTAAAAAATTAAAATTTATTAACTAAATTCTTTTTTCTACTTTAACAATTACTCTAAATATACCATCAGCTTTTTAACAATTGATATTTAATAAAGTTCTTATGTATGTTCAATCATTTTTAGAATTTCATTTGCTTATATAATATAAAAGTTATATATTAATAATTTTCAAATATTTAAAAATTATTAATAATAATTTTATATTACAAAAAACATTTTTTTAAAATATCAAAATATTAAATAAAAATAAAAATTTAAACAAATATATTAGTAATATAAATCAGATGTGAAGAAGCAATTTACAGATTTAGAAAATTGATATAAAAAAAATTTAACAAACAAATTACAATAGATTGATATTAAATATATTTTTAGTCTTCAGCAATTGGAAACTTTTAATATTATTAAATTTTATTAATTAATTTATTTTGCAGATTCTATATAACTATTCGGACATTTACAAAGCTAATCAACAAACACATTAAAATTATTCCAATCATTTTTTAAAAATGATTATTGATTTTCAAATTGTATTAATTTTTTAACTCAAATTCTTTAATATTAAACATAATATCACATTTTCAAGCTATATCATTAAGTTTTAAAAATCTTTTTTTTTTTAAAGTTCAGATTTACTAAATTCTTTATCAACTTCAGAATATTATTTAAAAATTTTACAAATATATCACTATTCTCTAAAAATATTAACCTATTATTTCATTTATTTTATTAATAGATGTTCCGAAGTTTTAAAAAATTATTCACAATTTTAAAAAATTTTAATTACTATCAAATATTAATTAATAAACTATTGATTATCTTATTTATAAATTTAAATTACTAGATTTACAACATTATTTATATTCTTATATTAAAAAAGATTAATTAAAAGTAATTTATAAAAGTTACTTATTTAATGTTTTAAATTTGGTAGTAGACAAATTAGAATCTTTTTTTTTTAAATTTAACTATCAACTATATAATTAATTATATATATTAGTTTTAGATTTTATAGATCTAATAAAAAATGTTATATATTTGATATATTACACTAATTTATTCTAATAATATAAAAATCAACCCTGGTAGGATTTTGTTTTTATAAATTAAAGTCATAAAGACCAATATAAATCTTTCTACAAACATCTGATATTTTATATTAAATATATTTTTATTGTTTTTAATTTATACTTTTAAAAAAATTATAAATTACTTTTGGTTACTAAATTTTGATTATTTAAGAATAGCTAAATCCAGTAATTATAAGGTTTAATTTAAATTTTCAGCAACTTGTTATTTGATAGCTTTTACCTACCATCTGGAGTCTAGCTGAATTGTACTATTATTTACAAAAATGAGGTTTTATTTCTTACTTAATTAATATAAATTAATAAACAGCATTAGTTTATTAACAGCCATATCAATCTAAAATAATATAATATTTTTTATTAGATATTATAAAATTATCCACAAATATATAAAAATAAGTTAAAGTGTATAACTAAATTATTTTTATATTTAATTTAAATTTAATAAAATAATTAGATTTGATACATCTTTTTTATAACTTTCTCTATTTTCTTTTTAATTATCCCTTTTCCAAATTAGATATATATATTTTTAAAACAATTTCTGTTTTTTTTTTTTCTCAACTCTTATACATTTTTTAATAACTTTCTTACATCTACCCAAACATACCTCCAAAAAAATCTTCTAACACACTCCTATTAACGCAAATACAAGCAAAATAAGTAAAAAATTTATTACCTAAAAAAAAAAAAATACAAAAAAAAATAATTAAAAGCTTTAGCCTTATCAAAATATATAAAATCCAAAACCAACTTCATTACATCTAAAGATATAAATAATTTTAAATTCCAAATAGTATAACATATTTTATTAACAAATATAAATTAAGATAATTAATATAACAAATATTATATTATTAATAAAAAAGAAAATTATTAAACTTTTTATTCAAAAAAATTCTACACCAAATATAAAAAAAACAAATAATAGTTTTCTTAAAATTTTTTGAAAATATTATAAATAATCCTAAAAATAATAAAAATTTTAAAAATATCAAAAATATTTTAAACAAAAATATTGATTTTAATTTATTTAATTAATTAATTCTAGTATTAACTCCAGTCTTTAATAGATTCAGAAAGTTTATTATTCTTTTAATTAATAATACTATTTTCTAATAAATAATAATTTATAATATCTTAATATTACTATCTATTAAATTCCAGAAAATTATTATAAAATTTTAAAAGCATATATATAGCCTTTCATTATAAATAAATCTAAAAACCAAATCATATAATCAGCCTATATCTTGATTATTAACATTTAGTTAAGGTAGAAAACTTTTTTTACTTTTTATTAAACATAGAAAATCTTTTAGAAAATAATTTTTAGATTTAATATTATTATTTTATTAAAGTTTATTTATACAATATTTATTATTTTAATTTTCAATATATCTAAAATAGTTTTTATTTATTTTTAAATAAACTTAATATATTTAAAAACAAACTTTATATTAAAAAATATAAAATCAAAATAATTAATTTATTTAATATTAAATAATTAATATATAATAAAATAATAAATAAGGTTGATTTATAATAGATTAATAAAAAATTATTTACAAATACTACTAAAATTCAAGAGTATGTAAAGAGTTTAATAATAAATTTAGAATATCAAACCTTTAGATTTTATTTTTATACAGTGGTACATCAGGTTTAAACCTTTTAACAACACAAATATTGATTTATTTTTAGTTAAATAATAAATTACAAAACAATTGATCTTATTTTTCATTTACTATTAAAAAATTAGTACCAGACATCTACAAGCTAACAAAAAACACCAAAACAATTCAAAAATGTATAATTTTCTTTCTTAAAAATAATTGGTTTTTTTATCATAATCAATTTCATCATAATAATGTAAGTTTTTAAACATCTGATAACAAACTTCACAAAACTGACAACAATTTCCATAAACTAATAACATTATTTTTACTATATCAATATTTTTTAGTGTGTTAATTAAATAATATTATAATTTTATTAATAGCTAAGGTTATTAAATTAGGGAATTAATCTATAATTTAAATAATTATAGTTTTACATTTATTAGTACTCATATTTATATTACTTTAAAATAATAAAAATTTAGTATTTGTAATTATAAAATAAGTAGTTGGATAAATGAAATTTGTGGTAAGTTCTTATGAATCTTTAATAATATTATAAAAAGAAGTTTATTAATACATTATAATAGAAGTATTTTTATATATGACTGATGAATTTTTTAGTGATACTAAGTGGTTTCCTAGTATTTAATAAAAGATCCTTGAAATCCTTCAACATCTAATCCAGAAGGCTCTTAATAGTTTAAAATTTCTGCTTTTAGGTATACTAGTTTCTTTTTTCTCGAATACTAATACAGATCTTGCAAGTTAGGAAAGAGGTCTGAAAAATCTTCTTGATCTCTTATAAAATATGTTGTGTTTGTTATAAGCTATGTTAAGCTGTGTTATATATATTTGTCATTTATTATTTATATTTGTATTAAATTTTAACTAGTTAATTAGATTGTTTAATATATATACTATTAATTTTATTGATATTATATTTTTTGTAAGATTTTAGCCAATATATTGTAGTTGGTAATAAATTCTTAAAGTTTTAAACTATCTTAAATTTTCAATTTTTTCTATTATCTCTGATACTTCAATTTTTGTATTATTGTAAACATTATATACTTTCTAATATCTAAGATGACTATTGTTTTTATTATTATAGGTGATATTTGCTTTTTAACATCTGAGATGAGATTTATAATGTTATCCTTTCTGATTTTTTTTTTATTATGCTGTCCTAGATGTGCAGAGTCTGTTGCTGTTTGGATGCCGGCGGACGTAAAATTGTCGTCCTGGAAATCCCGTCGTCGGACGACCGGGACGGCAACACATTTTTTTGCTGATGAACTATAAATTAACTTTAATTCTTTATATTTATTCTGAATTTAATTCCTCAGTTTTTATTTTATTTTGGATTAACCTTAAAACACTTTTAATACTATTAAAAATTTTTACCTACCAAAAAAATTTAAAATAAATTTATTTTAATCTAAGAAATATTTTAATTAAAGTAATAATATTTTAAAAATTTTAAACACTCAAAAATAGTCATTTTTATTTTTTTTCCCCTGGTTAAAATTAGAGAATTCCCCGACCCGTCTCAATTTTTCCCGCCCCGATTTTAAACGCTAATCTAATTAATTATATTTATTTTTATTTTTTTAATTATTTTGTATATATTATAGTTTTTAAAAAAAATTAAATTAAAAATTTTAGTAAATACAAAACTTAAAAAGGTATTTTTTTAAAATATATATATATAATAAAATAATATAAAGTATAAAATATATTTAAAAAAAATGATTATTATTAAAAATATAGTTTTTATTGATAATTCTATATTTATAAAAAAAAACTTTAAAACATATTTTAACAATATTAGATATTAAAAAAAAACTATATATTAATATTGTTTTATTATTATTTATACTTTTTAATTTATAAAATATAGAAATATAGTAGTAATTTAATGTTAAAAAATTATAAAATAAGAAATAATAATATATTAGTATTTTATTACTAAAAAAAAAAATAGTACAAAAACCAGAATTTATAATTATTATAAATTTTTTACTTTTTTAATAATATAAGGTATAATTATAATTATAAAAATTTACTATATCAAATAAATACTAGATTTTAATATTTTTATATTAAAACTGATAAAAAAGCTTATTACTTTAAAACATAATAATAAATTAAAAAATATAAAAATTATATATAATTTTCATACTACAATCATTATTAATTCTGAGAATAAGCATTTATGGTATTTAAAAAAAATTAAGATTATTATATTTATAATTGTAAAAGATGTATTTATAAATTTAGATTTACCTTAATTTTATAAAAAAGTGATAATTAGTAATAAGAAAAATAATTAGTTAGGTGTTATTCAAAAAGAAATAATATTGCTTACTAATAATAAGATATAAAATATATTTTTAAAAATATTAAAAAATATTAAATTATTGAATATATATTAGATTTTTATTAAAAAATATACAAATATAAAAATATTATATAAAATTAGGTTCATAATAAAAAGATATAAATAATATTATAAAATCTATTATACTAAAATATATATATTATGGTAATTAATCTATGTATGGTATATATATTAGTGCTTATTATGGTTTTAAATTTAAAAATTTATTAATTAAATGTTAAAATTGTATTTTTAAATGTTTATTTATTTTTTAAAAAAAGAATTCTTATTATAATATTTAGTTATATTATTATTATTAAAATTATTATATGGACTTAAATAGGCATTTTATTTATAAAACAAAGATTTTAATTATATTTTTATAAATTTAAAATTTTTATTTAAAATAATTAAAAATTAAATAAATGAGTATTTGTATTTTTATAAAAATATGATTATTATTATATATATTAATAATTTCCTAATTTTTTATAATAATATTTTTATATTTCCTAAAATTAAAAAAACACTTATAAGTAAATTGTTACACTTTGATCAAGTCTGTCTGATCAAATACTAATCTTTTATTTTAAGATATTGGGTTCTTAGAACTTGTGGAGTATGTATGATAATTAATATCAAAAAATAATATATGAGATGTGTAATAATAATAAAATTATAATAAATTATGAGTTTGTATTGTATTTAAATTAACCGATAAAAAATAAGAACTATTTATTAATCCTAACAATAGTTTTATATATATAATGATACTTTATATAATTGAGGTTGCTCACGCATGTTGCAAAATCACATATGTGATTTGTGTGAGCATGTGATGTTTCTAAAAATCACATGGTTGTTTTTTTTAAAGATACAAATATGTGATGTTGTCATATGATGTATTGTAAGGTAGGGGTCTGAATAAGATAGATAAACTTATATATATAGATAATAGGTGTTATATAAGAAATGTGGTAAAACAGAATTAAGAACAATATAGTGTAAAATATGGTATAGGTATTTATACTGTTAAGATTATAAATTTATAATACTATCTTCTTCTTTTAAAAATTGAGATTTATATAATTATAGGTTTTGTATGAATCTGAATTCTATATAAAATGAAGGTTTATGTAAAAATTGAATTTTAAGTAAATAAGATTACTATATAAAATTAATGTTTTGTGTAAATATTTTTAGTATAAGTTGTCATTCTATATAAAACTTTTATCTGTATAAATATATAAAATAGGGTAATAACATAAACAAGAAAATATAAAAAGGATAATAATTAAATTAAGATAATAGCTCAAAACTTAAATTTTAAAATATTCTTACAAAAAAGATAATCAATATATTTCTGAAATAAGTACAAATACCAATAGGATGGAACAAACAAAATAAGTTTTTTTTTTATTTTTAATAAAATTTTTATATAAATCAAATTAAATATTTTAATATTTTAGCTTTTATATCCTATAAGTATTATAAAAGGAATAATTACTTTTATATAATTATATTTGATTATATCAATTATATTATTTATACTAGAAATAATTAGAAGAGCTATTTAACCAATTTTTATAAGTTTATTTTCTAAATTCAAAAATAGATTTTATTGATAATCTTATATAATAAATCGCTTAAATTAGAAATTGGATAAGAAAAAAAAAGAATTAGAAATTTTAAAAAAAGAATAAGTAGTTATTTAATAAGAGTAGATTTTTATTTAGTAGAAAGTAACTGAGCTTCAGACTAAAGTACTTTAAAAAAAGAAAAAATTTAAACAATTAAAATCAAAATATTATTAAACAATAGTTTATAATAAAATTTTTTATAAATAAAAATTAAATAAGGAAAAAAAAATAGAAAAAAAGATAGTAAAATAAGCTTCTAAAAAAATAAACAAATTTAAAAAGGAATTATCATTTTTGGTTTTTGGGATTTTTGATTTTTGATTATATAGAGTTTTTACAATCTTAATTTAAAATTGGTTTTTTTTTTGGTTTTCCATATCCTCATCTTATAAATTATAATATAATTTTTTAATTAAAATATTTTTTAAAAATTATTAAAAATATATTATATTTAAAAATCCAAAAGTTATCTTGGGGTTTATAAAATGGTGATTATTATATAAAGTATTTATTTTTTTTATTAAATTTATTAAAAATTTTTTTGAATTTATATTCAATATGGTTTTTAAGTTTTAGTTTTTTATTATTTGGATCTTTTTTTAAACTTTCTAGGGCTAGTTTTAAAAATAAAATATAAAATGATTGATAAATACGTATAAATCTTAGAATTTTGAATTCAAAAATATTATTACTGAATTTTTTTATGATTATAAATAGTCTATGTTTCTGATAATTAAGTTTTTTATTAAGGTATTTTTTGTGTCTGATGTATTTAGTAAGCAAGTATGCTTTATTTTTTTTTTTAAAAAATAATGTTTCTATTTTTTTCTAATTATAGTAATATGATATTTGTTTTGTTATAAATTAAAAGTTTTTTTAGAGATTTTTGTAGAAATTTTTTATTTTTTTAATATATCCATTTGCTTGTGGTATTATTTCTTTAGGTATTAGAGGTGGAAGTATTATTATTGGATTCTATTTTCTGAATACTTTGTAAAAAGTATATTTTATGGTTAAATATTTGGAAGTGTTATAAATGAATTTAAAGCTAGGGAGTAGCTTAATTTAATTGTTTTATATAATATTTAAGAAATTATATAACCATATTTTGATTGTCTAAATAATTTGTTCAATTATTTCATTTATTTAAATATATTTTTTACTAGTAATATTGATTTTGATTCCAATTTAATTCCTAATTAAATTCTAGAATTTACTAAAAAATAAAGTATCTCTATCACAAATATATTTAATTTATAAACCATATTGGTTGAATATTTATTTGTTGTAAACTTGTTTAAGTTTTTTCATAAATTATTTAAAATTCCATAATTCTAGGATTATTATTTTACTAAATTTACAAATAATAGCTAATATTTTGTTATAAATAATATTAATAAATAAATCTCGGGATTTTGGCATTTTTTAGATGAAATCATAAAAAATGATTTAAAAAAATACAAATAATATATTATAAAATTATAATTTTCCATAAAATAAATATTGATTAAATTTATTTTTATAATATATATCATATATCTTAATATATTGTTCAATATATTATCACATTTGCAACCAAAAATAATTTTTAATTAGAAGTTTTTAAATTCATTCAATTTCTAAATATCCATAAGCGAATATATCATAGTATTGTTTAATAAGTTTTTATTAAAAATTTTTAATAAAAATATAATAAAGATTTTTAAAAAAAATAATTCCATATTTAATAATAAAATATTTTGATATATTTAGATTGTTAGATAGGATTTAAATAATTATTAAATATCATTTATAATTATCTTTCAATTCCTAAATAAATTGATTGTTAATTATATAAGAAATAGTATTTATGGTTTGATTGATAATAATATTTTCATATGGTTTTCCTTTAAAAATTACTCCTTTATTTAGTTATATTTTTGTTATTAAATTAAATCTTTTACTAATAACATCTGCTCCTAAATTTTCTTTGTTTTTATAGTATATAATCTTTATTTCATATTTATTAAAAAATTCCTATTAGTGGATTTATCATTGACTAAATTTTTTTGTAATAAAAAAAAAAATTAAATTTTTATAATCAAAATATATAATAAAAATTCTTTCATTTATAAATATATTTTTCATATTTTATAAACATAAATAATTATTATTAATTTTTATTATAGATTAAATACCTAAATTCTATAGTATTGAATTTGTAAGATAGATATACAATAGAGTACCATTTATTATCAAAATATAATTAACATAAGCATACACCTAATACAATATCTAAAACATCAATTTCAATTTTAATAAATAATTTTAAATTATATAATTAAAATATAAATACTAAAAGAAATAACTATTTCAATATATTAAAAACATTAATTCAATTAAAAATCATATCAAATCTAATTCCTATTTTAGTAAATTCAATTAAGGCTACTAATATATAACTATATTATTTAATAAATCATCAGTAGTAATTATATAATTCTAAAAAAAATTAAATATCTTTGATTATTTAAAATTTTAGTTAATTTTAAATTACCTAAACCTTTTTTAAATTTATTCTTATTCTATTGATAATAATGATAATTTTTAAAAAATTTATTTTTGTTATTTCAAATTCTATTTTCTCAAATTCAACTTTAAAATTATATTTATCAAATATTTTAAAAATCAAAATAATATATTTCCAGTATTTTTAAAAATTCTTACTATAAATAAATATATCATTAAAATAGATAATATATATCCTATCAATATAATCTTTAAAAATGTAATTCATAAAAGTTTAAAATAATACCAAAATATTAGTTAATCCAAAAAACATAATTAAGTATTTAAATAATCTATATCTACATCAAAAAATTATTTTCCAAACATCATTTAATACTATCCTAAAATTAATATAAACAGTAATAATATTTAATTTAATAAAAATAATAATGCCTTATAATTAATCAAAAAATTCTGAAATAAGAGGTAATTTAATATAATTTTTAATAATAATATTATTAAAACTTCAATAATTTACATAAATTTATAACTTTCCATTTTTTTTTGAAATAAATAAGATTAAATATTTTATTAAAAACTACAAAAGTCTAATATATCCTTTTCATAAGTTTTCTTTAATATATTCTCTAAAAACTTTTAATTTTTCTTAGGTATAAACATAAATAAGTATGAATTTAAATATAATACCTTTTTTAAATAATATTTTATAAATAAATTTATTAAATTATAATAAAACTTCTTCATCAAATAATTTTTTAAAAATTTTAATCCACTTTGAAATCCATTTTGGGATTTTGGAAGTTATATCCTTAATAATTTTTTTAATGGTTTTATAAATATCCTTAATTTTAATTTATATACATTTAAAGATGTTAAGTTTATTTCAAAATTTATAATAAATTTCTTTATCAAAAAAATATTCTATTAGGCATAAATATATATTTTTTTTTTAAAGTTTAGGTTTAAAACATTTTTAAAAAATTTAACAATTATATCTGGTAAATTTGATGGTTTATAATTGAAAGCTGATTTCGGGGTTATGGTTTTATAACCAATTATATCCTAAAATAAGGTTGTCATTTTTAAAGTTGAGGATGTTAACTATTCTTTTTTCTAAATATTCATTAATAATAAGAGTGATAATAATTTCATATTTAACTATTCCAAGAAAACTTTTTTTAAATACTATAACATTGTAATATATTAATTTAAAAAATATAAATAGTATATATTTTTTAATATAATTTTTTAAGATATAGGTAGTTTCTGCTTCACTATTAATAAAAACTTTAATAAGGTTTTTATTAATTATACAGAAAATATTAAAATATTATTTTATAATTTAGTTAAATATTTTATCAAGTTTTTTTTTAATAAAACTCAAGCTAGACCATTCAAAATATATTAAAATCTAAAATTCTTTTAGTTTAAATCTTTATAAATAATATTAATAATATTTTGTAAAATTTTTTTTTATATTAGGATTTTATAAATGATATGTTAGTATTTTAGTAAATTTGGTATTAATCAAATAATTAAATAATATAATCCTATTTTTGAATTAATAACTAAGGCTTTCAAAAGGAAATATTTTTAAAATAGTATATTAATAATCCAATAAAATCTATTTTTTAGATATTATTTAAAGATTATCTTATTCCATAATTAATTATTAATATAAATTATCTATTTTTGTATATAATATTTATATATATTTAAATATCCTCCATAAACAATGAGTTTTGTTTTTTATCTATATATCATATATTTTTTGATGTGGCTATATTGTTTGCTTTAAATGATTATATATTTAAATTCTTTGGTGAGTGTTTCTTATCATTTGATTATAATTTAATAGTTATTAAAATTTTGAACAAATTCAGTTCTATATTTATCAATTATAGCAAAATAAATAGAGTATTAATATAATTAATAAAAGTTTTATTTAAATCATTCAACAAAATAATATTTTTTTATAGATATTTTATTTATATATAAAGTATAGATATTTTTTATTTCACAAAATTCATATGATTTATATAAATAACATCTCCAATATTTATATTTCATGGAGTATATTTTAAATGTTTATATTTTAAATCCATGATATTTATAAAATCTGTTATTATTTGATAATAAAGAGTATTGGTTGTAAAATTTTTTAAAATATCATTCTAATTTATTTTTTTTTAATAAAAATTTTTTTGTATAAATTGTAATCCAAAATATATTATTACTCTTCTTCATTGTAAATAACTTGAAATTATTTTTTAAAATAGATTTTAAATTGTTGTGTTTTAAAATTTTTAAGAATGAATTGGTTTTTTATTTCATTTTGGTACTGATATTCTTATTTTAAATTATAAGTTAAATCTCTAATATATTGTAAATATTGTTTTAAAAAAAAATTATTCCAAATTTAATAATATTTTTCAATTATTAATAAATTAGATTATTTTAGTAATATAATATATTTTTATTTTATATTAAATATTTTGAAAATATTTTAATTAAGAAATATAGTTTTTTGTTTGCTATGATTTTTCTTATTCCATAATGTTATAAATGATTTAATCTTATTCTTCTTTGAAAAATTTATTAAATCAATTCATTATAGCATTCTTATATCAATAATATTCAATAAAAAATTCTTTATTTGAAAGAATAGGGTTAGAAATTTATTTTAATAGTTCTATATTTTTAAATTTAATGGTAGTTTCTCATGGTTAAATTATTTAAAAAGTTGGGGTATTTTTTTAGGGGGTAAGAATTCATTTCTATAGATTAGATTCTACTACTAGAATATATATTTAATTTTGGATTTATTAATTAGTTCAAATATTGGTTAAAGTATTGCAAATATATTAAAAAATAATATCAAAAGAATTTTCTTTTATAATTACTTAATTAATGGTAACATTAAGAATTCTATCAAATTCTTGTTTTAATTCAAATTCCTAATATTTGTTTTTATACTCGAAATTGTTATAGGTTTTATATTATTTATATAATTTTTTGTAATCTATAATATAAACTTATTTAGGTTATTATTCTTTTTGAAATTAATTTTATCTACAGTTTCTAACTATATAGCCTTCCTTATTACAATTAAAGCAAACAAATTTATTAAATTTTAAAATTTTATTACATTATAGTTTATATTAATTTTAAATAGTGTTTAATTCTATAGGAGCTGGTTTATAAATAATTTTAAAAATCCATCCTTAACTATTTCATTATTATTAATTTTGTAGCTTGCTATTAAATCTTGGTTAACTTTGATTAAATTTATAAATATTTGGGTATTTTATTTTATTATGAAATCAATTATTCTGATAAAATTTTTGGTTATTTGTATTGAATTATCCTAGGGTGTAAAATTGTAAACTATTGGTTTTGTTGTTTTTATAGAAGGTGTTATTTAGTTTAATGATGAGGAATTGTATTTCTTTATAAATAAATTTTTTATTAATAATTTTTTATCATATGATTTTTTGTCTCCATTAAGGTTTAAATCCTTCTTTCACATAATAGAGTATCTAATTAATATTATAATCAATAAAAAAAATATATTAATCAAATTTTTAAAAATAGTTCCTAACTAATCCTTTCTATTGAAATTCATAAAATTTATGTAAAACTTTTTTTTATTTATTTTTGTATCCATATATTTATCTGAGGAATCTGGTAAATACAATATAATTGGTAAATATAAAAATAATGTTAGAGATTTTATATTATTATTAATATAAAGTACTTTCTTTGTATTTCTTGCAATAAATATTATAAGTATTGAAAATAATTCCTTCAAGAAAGAGGGATATATAGCGGATTTTATATTTGTTGCTAAGATAATCCTTAAATCAAAAATAAAAAATATCGCTGAGTTATTTAAAAAATTAATCAAATTTCACAAAAAATCCTTTAAATTTGATTAATTTTGGTAATTTGATATTGTTTTGGGAGGTGTTTCATCGATTATTCTTATAATTAGTAAATTCATTATCACTATTTAGAGTAGAATTGTTATCGCTAAAATTTTTGTTAGGATTTTCAAGTAATAATAGTTAATGTTTTTTGTTTTTATTTTTAAAGGCAAATTTAGAGTGTATTTTGCTTTTGTATAATAATTTTAATTAATTTAGTCCTAATGATCTAAAATTTTCTTCTATAAATTCTAATATATTAGTATATACTTCAATCTAAATGTAAATGGTAATTATTATAATCTATTCTAATATTTGTATTATAATTTCTAGATTTCTTAAATATTTCGAATTATTTGTAAAAATAATATCTGTAAATTTGTTCTTAAATTCTTTTATTAATGTAGTTAACTTATTATTAACTTGGGTACCAATATTAGTATATAATTTATCATTTTTCCAAAAAATATTATTTTCTCTGTTTAGTAAGTTTATAATTAATTTAAATTTAGATAAAAGTGATATTTCTTTTAATTATTTTTTGGAATATTTATTAATTTAGTTAATTTGATTTTAATAAATAAATTATAATTTAAAGAATACATTATAAAAAATATACAGTTTCTTTTATTATTTATTATTTTATATTCTGAAAAATAAAATCTTCTAAATTGATTTTATTTATTAATATATATATGCTTTTCTATTAAATCTAAGTAAAATTGGTTAAAATATTACATTTTAATTAAATCTATTTGATTAAATATTAATTTCTTATTCTAAAATATTAAATTCTCAAAATTTGTAAAATATGTATAATAATTGATATTAAAAAATGATATATAAAATATATAACAACAATAAAATTATAATAAATTATAAATTTATATTGTATTTAAGTTGATTGATAAAAAGTAAGAATTATTCATCAATCCTAATAATAGTCTTATATACATAATGATGTTTTATATAATTGAAATTACTTACACGTATTGCAAGATCATATATACAACTTATATGAGCATACAACATTTCTAAAAATTGTATGGTTGTTTCCCTTAAAAATACAAATATACAACATCATCACATAATATATTGTAAGGTAAAAATCTGAATAAGATAGACAAACTTATACATACAGATAATAGGTATTATATAGGAAATGTGGCAAAATAGAACTAAAAACAATGTAACATGAAACATGGTATAGGTATTTGTGTTGTCAAGATTATGGGTCTATGATATAAATATATTATTAAAAATATGAATAAAATATAACAATTTTTAAAACTAAAAATTAAATATAATTATGTTTACAAATTATTATAATTAAATCAAAAGGATTATTATAAAAATATATTAAATTAATTTAATTTACTAAATAATAAATTTTTATAAATTTAAATAATTTAAATATATAATTTTTAAAAAATATTTTTTAATTTATATTAATAGAATATAAAATTTATTATATTATAATTAAATTATTACAATATATAATTTATAAAAATAAATTAAATCTAACTTATATAGTTTTAAAATTAAAATAATATTTTTATATATTTATAAAAAAATATTAAAAATTATTATTTAGATTTATTAATATTTTATTCTAATAATCTTTATGTTATAATTATAATAAAATTGATTTAAATTTTTTTTTTTTAATATTAGAGAAATATAATAATATTAATTATACTAAAACCTATAAATATAAAAATTTAATATATAAATCCATATCTAAATATTTATATTTACTAATAAATAATATTATTTTATAAAAAAATAAGTTTTAAATTATAATTATGAAATTTATTATTAAAACAAAAATAATTACATTTAATATAATTAAAAATAAAAAAAAATAATTATAAAAAGTATTATCGAAAAATTTATTATTAATACAATTAAATATAATACTATTTTTATTTTTTATAGTATTATATATATTATAATTATAATTATAAATAAAATTAATAACAATTAATAAAAAATTAAACATTATAAAATATAATATTTTTAAATTTATAAAAAAATTAAATCTAATATTTTTAAATTATTTAAAATTTATTATTTTTATATATAAATTGATTTAAATAAATAAGTTTCATTATAAATTATATTCCTATTTATAAAATTTATTAATAATATAAATGAAATTATAAAAGAAAAATGAAAATAAAGAATAATATTGTTTAAAATATATTATAATAAAAAAATAAATTTAATTAAAATATTATATTTATTAATATAATTTTATATATTAAAATTATATATTAATATTTATATTTATAAATAATTATTATTATAAACTCTAATATTTATATATTAATATAATTTTATAAATATATTAATTAAATTATTATATTTTATAAAATTAATAAAAAGTAATATTATTAAATATATTATATTAATTATAATAATAATTTATACTTATATAGTTTTTATATTATTTTTATTATTATTTATATTTATTAAAGTTATTAATTAAGCTTATAATAATCTTATATTTAAATATATAAAACAATAAAAATATTATAATTATTATATATTTATATTATTATTAGGATTTATAATATTTTTATAATAATAATGTTATTTAAGAAAAAGGGAAAACTATTAAATATAATATTATAAATGATACTAATAAAAATAAATATAAATTAAAATAAATTTGGGAAATTATGATTTAATAAGTTTTTTAATATAATTATAAATTACAAAAACTTATAAATAATATAATATTAAAATTATATATATCAAATATTTTAATTGATTGTACTATTATATAAATTAATTTTTTTATTTTAATAATATAATTTGAAATTGGTAATTTATACTAAATATATAAAGTATTTATTAAGAAATATATTTATTATTTTATAATTTAAAATGATAATATAAATATATTATTTATTAAAATAGTACTAATATTAAAAAATATAAATATATAAATTAAAATTTATAATAATAATATTATATTAATTAATATTAAATATAATTAAAATATTTATTATAATAATTAAAAAGTAATAATATTAATAGAGAAGTAAACTAAGAAATATAAATTAAAAAAGAAAAAAATATTAATAAATTTAGAATAAAAAAATTTTTAATTAAATATTTTAATTTATATTTATACTTTTAAAATTATAAAATAAATTAATTATAAAATTTTATGGTTTTAAATTGGGGAAATAATAAAAGGTTCTAAATTTATTATTTAATAATAAAATGATATATATTATAAATTATAAACTATAATAATAATATTAAAATTAATACAACAAAATATTATGATTAGGTATAAAATTATTATATTTATAATTATAACTAGATTATAATTATAAATTATAACTATTTTTAATTAAAATTGTAAATTATAATTATTTTTTTAATTAAAAATATTAAATCTTTAATTTTAAAAGTATTATTATACATTCTATTTATATTTACAATCATATAATATTATTAATATTATATAAATAAAAATTAATCCTTATTACTATATAATTATAATAATTAAAAATATATTGTTAAATTTATAGTACTATATATATTTATAATTAAAATATAAACTTTATAATTAAGTATATCCAATTTAAATTATAATTATTATAATAATAACCAAATTTAGTTATACTATAAGAGTACTATAATATTATGATTTAGCAGCAAGGTAAGTATATTTTTGATTATTGTGGTTTAAACTATAAAATTAGTTAATTTATAGATATTAAATTATAAATATATTATAAATAAACCTAAACGCTTCTTACGAATTAAAATATAGTGGTATATGTATAATGTGTCAAATACATATAAATACTATTATAGGCAAATCTATAATATATTAAGATTATGATTAATCAATTATTAATTATACTTATACAAATCTATATACAGCTATAAGCATTGAGCTGTAAACCTTTACAATTATTTAAAAATTTATATATAAGGATATTTATAATATTTTTATAAAATTTATTTTAAAAAATAATAGATTTATTTAAGTAAAAATATAAATTAAATATTTAAAATGTTATAAACATACTTAAATATTGTTTTTTTAGTTTTAATATTTAATTTACTAATTTTAATACTTATAATATATTATTTTAAAAAAATTACTTAAATATATAAAAAAAAACTAACCTCTTTTTTATTTTATTTTATAGTCTAATCTTATAAATATAATTAATAATATAATTAATAATTGTAATAAAAATTATTTATATATTTATACTATTATCTAA